>CM074753.1:1778411-2218411 GCA_037367245.1 Phrynocephalus guinanensis
ACAGGTCTTGTGACGGTACAGGTTTATGGACTTCTGCACAGCTCAGGCAAACCTCCATACCCATTTTTTTTTTTTTTTTTTTTTTTTTTTTTTTTTTTGCTGGGGCGCGCCAAGAGAAATAAACACGCCAATTGCACAGAAGGCAATTCCCTTTCTTTTTAAAAAAGTCTCCTGTCCAGCTGCCAATCTGGACCGTCCCCGCTTTTAATAGGAGAGCTGGGGGGGGATGGGTGGGGAGTCACGTCTCAGCCGGGAAGGAGCTTGGGGGGAAGGAGCTAAAACAGTGTGTTGCAGGTGGCGGTGGTGGGATCGAGGAAGGCAGAGATAGAAGGGACTCAGGAAAAAATTACTACTCTCTAATTTAAATTTATTTCATTATCTCGCGGAGGGATGGGAACACCTGAAGCAATTTGCATTTAAGATGATGCAAAGTTTATGTGTGTGTGTGTGTGTGTGTGTGTGTGTGTATATATATATATATATATATATATATATATATATATATATATATATATACAAAAAAGGATGCATCGTGCATATAGATTGGGGACCTATTTCCCATGGCTCTGCCAGCCTCGAGAAAGAGCTTCTCTTTTGAACATGCAGGGACGGGGATCCTGGAGAACGTTCTCCTACCAGGCTGTTCAATCGGGACATGGCCAAGCAGCAGATGGCAGGGGTCAAGTTTCATGAGACCCGCAGAGGTCAATGGGTCTTCGACGCCCATTGGCTGGGAGGTCTCATTCACGTCCCACAGTCTTGTTTATGCCGAGACCCGGGTGTTGACGTGGAGAAGAAGAAAAAGAGGTACAACCTGCGCTGAACAAGGCACCTGGATTTGAATCACTGATGGGCATGCAGAACACTGCCCTGCCATGCCTCTGCTGCTCGGTGGATTGTTTAAAAGATGCTTGTCTTAGTCGGCCGAAGCAACTTCCTGGCTCTCCCTTCCTCTCTCTCTCTTTCTCTCTCTCTGGGTGTGCATTACCGTTAATCTCCACAAAAGCACATTATATTTCATATGGCAGCTGCAGGCCTCGCTTGTCGGGCTCGTAAAAAGCCAGGAGGTGGAGGAGGGTATGTGTGTGTGTGCGCGTGCGAGGGTGCCCGGCAGATAGGAATGTGCTGAGAGAACAGTTCGGTTTGCTCTTGCATGTTCGCGATTGTAAACTTTCCTGCTTTTTAACTCGGTTCTGTTCGCTCATCCGAGTCGCCCTTGTGTCCCTGACGAAGCACCCCACAGCATGCACGAGGTGCAGAATTGGGAAGACGTTATTTTTTGAGTAGCCACCCAGAATCACTCCACACTGAGCAAAAACAAAACAAACAAAAAATAAACCAGCTAGGGGGATCCCGACAGGGAGTCCGATGAGGCTGGAGGTTCACGTCAGCACCAAGCCAGCTTAAAGTAACCTCATGTTCTTGGCAGGAGTTTTGCAACCCAAACCTACGAAGGGGTGGGGGGTGGGAGGGGTCTTAGCCCTGCAAAAGAAAAAGGCCATGCAAAACAAAACAGAACCCCAAAGAGCTTTGAAGTAACGAGTTACTTGTAACTAGTTCCTTTTGGAACAACTAAGGAATTCCAAAGTGATACTCTGAGGATCACATCGCAAAGGGGGAACCCTCATGACTTTTGCAAGGCACAAGTCACTTGTCGGTAACTTTCCTAGTCGAAAGTGTGCAACCACACCAGAGGCAGGGTAATATCCTGAACACCACACGCTAAGCCTTGTATTCCTGCGTTGCGGCCTGGGACCCTTCCTTCGGCCCATCAGTGGCTGCTGTTCCGTCCACCCCGTCCATCCCTGGGACCCCTCCTGTGTCACGGCTTGTACCTCTGCGAAAAACGAACTTTACGAATATGCCATTAACGATAACATTAGGACCGAGGGAGCGGTGCTAATGGAGGAAGGCGGAGAGGCCTCCCTGGAGAAGGACGCGGCCCTCTCGGCAGCTGTAAGCGGATCGCGCTAATGGATCGTGCGGTGCCAACAGAGGAGAGGAAATACATGGCCCGAGGCAGGATGCCCTCTCCTAATGCCCAGGAAATAATGTGGTTTGATGGCAACGTCCCTCCCGCCCCAAAAGCCACTGGTTCCAAAAAGCCACGGGATTTCCGCCCTCACCCCTGGCCCGTTGGCGGCATCCCCTCGTTCCCGAACAAATTAAAGCCGTTTGTCATCCTAATTGGCAATGCTCAGTGTCAGGGAAACATTAACGCCGCCTGTCACGGTGCCACTGTATCAAAGGGGAAAGAACATGGAAAGAGTTTGCCACGGAGAGGGTGGCCACATTTTCTCAGAAGCAGGAGATGCGCACACCTCCCGCTTGGGCCAGTCCTAACGCTAGGCAGAGGGAAGTGTGGATTCTTTATTTTGAGGGAAATATGGTCATCAGAAAAGGTTTGAGGTTCCCCCTTCAAAGCCTCTTGATTTGGGCATACCTGCACCGACGTGAAAGGTCATTAATTCAGTACAGAACTGGAGTTTGGCCCTTTAAAAATTGTGATTCACTTGGCGGTCTCAGGTATAGGCAACGTGATCCATCGGGCACAAAATGGGTTTGAGCGCTTGACAGTTGGACTTGGTCATCTGGCCTCAGGCAGCACATTTCTTGGAACGGCTCTAGGGGGAAAAAACTTACTGGCCAAGCCCAAACGGTGGGCCTGCCATTATGAACACCCCAAACCTCCTTCATGGCCACAGGGATCTCCTCTGAACGGGTGTCTCGGGCCCTCGGGAGAATTTAATTATTGAATTTATTCCTCATTCCACAGAGAGAGGCATCCCTCCTTGTGCGTTGGGGCTGTTTCGGAAAAGAGAGGCATAAATAATGAATTGCCCGTTTGTTGCTGAATTGTACACAGGAGCCATCTATCATGCCTGCTGCCAATAGACTTACAAGCACCCTTAATGCTTAACACTAGTCTTTAACCTCAATTTAGCTTCTTTTTATAAATTATTGTGGTTTGTTTGTTTTTCTTTTACAAGCCAAATCTGCTTGGAATAAAGCCCGGGCAGCCAATGAGTCGAACCTCAGGTTCCCTTCGTAACCTGGTCAGGTTTGCTGGTGTCGGAAGTGTTAGTTTGGAAGGTACAATCTAGAAATGAGGGTCAAGTGAAACAAACCAACAATCAAGGTTAGGGAATATGCCGATGGCACCGGAAATGTTTGCTCCACAAGCCATGATCCTTGCTTGCTGTTCAGATAAGCCAAGATCAACTGGGAAAGTCCGTTTGTCAAGTTGGAACGGCCTTTCAGTGATCTTAACAGGGCTCCCAAGCTAAGTGAGATATTTAAAGAATGCTTGTGCCAGTTCTAGCCCCCTCTAACTGATTTTCTAAGGCAAATCAGGGATTCAAACCTGGGTCTTCTGAGGCATACTCAGCCATTCTCTCCCAGAGGGTCCTCTCATGCAACCTAATATTTTGGAAAGGGGGGGGGGGAAGAGAATTAATTTTAAGATTAATTTCTACTGAACGAACCAGTAATAATAATTTAAATCAAATGGATTAAAATTTAATTTTTAATTTAAAAAGTGTTCAGGCTACGGAATTAAAGGCTCAGCATACAGATGTGCTCCAAGGGAGGGACCTGAGAAAGGCGTTTGTACTGGATAAAAACAGGTCCTATGGAACACGCCAGACCACAGGGAATGGTCTCAGGGGCAGTGTATGGATACCCTGACCCGTAACAACTTGGAGGGACAGTCAAGCAAGGGATGCCTCTGAGTTCTTTTTAAAAAGTTACTTTGAAAGGTGGTTCCCAGGTCCCTTTCTTCCAGGATTCACTCTATGTCAGAGGTGTCCAAACTTTGGCCGTCCAGATGTTTTGGGCCACATCTCTCAGACTTCCAAGCCTGTATTGCCAATGTGAAAGTAGTACGGGAGTTGCGATGCAAAACGTCGGGAGGGCCGAAGTTTGGACACCACTGCTCTGTGTCATTTCGTTACACCTGTTGACAATCCGTGCGCGCGTGCGAGGGGGGGTGCGCTTTAAAAAGGAATTTTAAAAAGCCCTTGGAATGTTGGATCGCTCCATCACCGGTCTTATTTTGAGCAAAACAAACCTATTCCCGATTCCACCTGGGGGGCCCTTCGTAAGCCCGTCTGCCAAACCGGTGCCTGGCTTGGCTTCGGAGTATCAGCAGTGCTTCCGCAATGGACAGGTGCTCGCTTTCTGTTCCTCTCTTCTTCGGCCACCAAGGCTGACCTGAAATGCTCCCCGTTGGGAGCAGAAGGAACATAAACCATAACCTTCCCGTTCCCCTAAGATCGTGGTTTATGGGGAGGCTCCCGATAAAAGCTCCAAATAAACAGCCGGGCTGCCTCACTGGAGAGGAGTTTTATGGGTTTGGTTTTTCTTTCTTTTTTTTAAAAAGCACCGCCACAGTTCTCGTAGACTGTGCACAGTTAATGAGGGCTTTATGAGCTATTGAACAACCTGGATGTCCATGAGATGTTATTGATAAACCCTCTCCAGCCTCTATTGGCAGCGGCTTTTTGTTGTTGTCATCATAATCATCGCCTCCCTCGGTCTCTGGACATCTCCCCCACGGCGAGGTGCTACGGTGAGGTGGTTTTGCATACCTGCGTGGAAGATTAAAAGCCCGGGGTACCAAAATTCATCATCTCTCCCCGTGCCCCGCTGCCTCTGTTATGGCTTAGACGGCCTGAGATAAGGAGGGATTCATGGTGTGTGTGTGTGTGTGGAAGAGATGGGTTCTTTAGAATCACCAACCTGTCTCTTGAAATCAAAACAGAGCCAGATTCCAGGCTGTGGGGTGGAGGCTAAATCCAGATCTGTAGGGTGGTGTTTTCATTGCTAGCATCCTCAGGACCATTTTTCTGGAGTTTGGGATGGTGATAAAAATGCAACAAACAGAAAAAAAACAAGTTCATTTGGGGAGGGTGGGCTGGGCTGAGAGCCGAGCTGCAGCGCTATATCCACGCAGCGCTATGGCGCTACACTAAAGCTTGGGGAATTAGCTTTGTAGACGACAACCTATCAAATCCACGCTGGCTGGGCCCTGGGCAAAGGTCAGGTGGTGGATCTCCGTCCGTCCGCATGAGATCCAAGCATTGCCGGAGCTGTCCAAGGTCCTTACTGTACTACTATTTTATTTCCACATCTCTCCTCCAAAAGCTTAATACGGTACAGATGGTTCTCCTCCAGCCTTCTTCCTCACAACAGCCTTGTGAGGTAGGCCAGCCCAAGGGTCCTGGAGAATAAACGGCTCAGCAAAAGAGACTCTTGCCTTAATAAATAATTAAATAAAACTTCCCCGAAGGTGTGTGTCTTATAAAAGAAAAATGCTATTCTTATCTATGAGGGAGTAAAACACAACTGACGCACCCACGGGAAAATGGGGATGGAGAACAGAAAGAAAGAAAGAGAGAGAGAGAGAGAGAGAGAGAGAGAGAGAGAGAGAGAAGAGAAAAGTGCAGGTTTGGGGGAAGCTGTGATAATTATACAGGCTGGTTGAGAAATAGCCAGATGCAACAGTCACTCTTACTGAGATGCAACGGGCAACCTCCTTGTAACACAGCACCTTGGGTGCTGCAGCGTTTCCTACCCTGAATGGTGTCAGCTACCCACAGCTTCCTTTTCTCCTCCTGCCAGGAGGCCTCGCCGTGTGGCAGGCAGGCGGGGAACGAACAGCGACCATCAACAGCGGAGCAGTGAGATGGCATCTAAATTTCCAAAGCGAGAAAGACTGGGAGATTTGCCAAGCCAGCTCGCCATCCCTCCAGCCTCGCTAATAAAGATGCGTCCGTCCTAATAAAGAGATGCTCACACAATCCTCCCCCTTTGGGATGCCCGGCGTGACTGGCTCAGGACAGCCCAGCTTGTGATGCTTTTAGATTTTAATCTCTTTTATTCTTGAAGAGCCACACATCCACACACACACACACACACACAGCTCAACGTCTTATCATGCTGCTAGCTGGGTTCCCAGCAATAAACCTAGAACAAAGGGAAGGAAATCTCCCTCTTATACAGAAGCAAACCCATCGGAGCCTTTTAAAGGAGAAATTATTTCCGCTCAGAAATAACCCTACAAAGAAAGACAGCAGTCTCAGTTCATCTCCGCCTGGCCTTGTTGTTGGGTGGAAAGCTGAGATCTCAAATCACGCAGGGAGGCAACAGGCACCTCCCTCCAGGCATGAAACCCTTCCTGTTCAGGGAACATTTTCTCCTGAGGTTGGGATTTCATTGTAAATGCCTTTTGGCACCCGGTACATTCGCACACAAACACTCAACATACTCTCCTTCCCGGTATTGCTATTTTCACAGAAGTTAGGACCCATTTCAGGCAAGCAGAAAGCCTGGCTGAAATTTACAGTGCCATCCAGTCAGCCCATTGTGTGCAGCCAAAGCAGGATGCGTCAGGGCCCTTTAACCCTTCCAGAGTCGGCTGCATCTCCGATTTGACTAGAAGTGTGGATCCGTCCAGGTTTTTCGTCCGAACGTTACAGGTGCTGACCCTAACCCCCTCACATTTGTCCATAACCAGGATGTGTGCCCTTATCTGTGTGGGGGTAGAAGCAGGTGCGTTGTGATAAATGCATGATGTGTGTGTGTGGGGGTGGGGGGAAGCAGTGAGAGAACAACGCAGATGTTAGGACCAAAGGAACGCAGCAAAGACACAACCGTTAAAGATCTCTTCGGTTGCTGCCTCTTCCTTTGTGACAAACTTCTGTTCATTTTGCAGGATTCATTCTGCGTGGGTGTTTGGGCCGCTCTGACATGGCAGATTCTCAGCAGTTTATTCGAGCAAGGCTCTGGTTTCATTCCCTTCCTTGGGGCCAGCCTGTTTCCGTTACCAATTTCCCAATTGTTGAAGGGGGTAGAAATGCTACCATCAAGACTAATTTTCTCCCCGTTGGAACATATTCGCTTCATTCGGTGCGGTTTGGCTCGCTTCCACGAGCCATCTGTTCTCTCCCTGACTTTTTCCTACAGGGAATCTGCCATCTCAGCTTAGAAGCAGAGCATGCGGGGGGGGGGGGGTCCATTTCAGAGGTCATAAATCACCATTTTAGTTTTAAGATGCAGAAAGTGCCTTTGGTGTTGACCAGAACACCCCTGGCATAGCATCTTGATCTTTTGAAATGTTTATCGGTTTTCAGTTGGCTTTCTGGGGTGGGGTGGGGAACACGGCAAACAACCCTTTATTTTTGGCTGGCCGACAATCCTTTATTTTTGTTCGTGTGCTGCTGCGGACCAACAAATATGCCATAATGGTGACGCCACGCTGCACCTGGAGATGATTTTATCGCCCTCCCAAAAATGTGTCAATAGACAGGCTTTCTCATTAATTTCCTCCCCTTCTGACAGGCTAGGAATTAACACCATTGGTTTTTCAGCCTCCACTCAATATCCATCATCTCGGAAGTAAGTCACATTTCATCTGCTCCATCTGCTCTTCCACACCCGTACGCATCTCTCATCACATATTAAACTCATAAAGTACAACGAATACCATCATCCGCAGTAGTACTTCCAGAGCCACGGAGATAATATACCAAACCCATTCTCTGGCTGTGAACATTATGGGATACATCAAGAGGATCCAAAGCGGATCTGCGATCAGACACACAGACTTTTCCTCCGGGGGGGAAGATGAGAAAACCTAGCTCAGAAATTCGGAGCTGATTCGTACCGCCAAGAATTGGAGAACTAGATCAGAGCACGGACTGGACTTTAAGTTCAGGGTTATCGGCGGCTACTCTGTCGTGAAAGACCAGGGGCGGAAGGAAGGAAGGGAGGGATAGATAGATAGATAGATAGATAGATAGATAGATAGATAGATAGATAGATAGATAGATAGATAGATAGATAGATAGATAGGAAGGAGGAGGGAGGGAGGGAGGGAGGGAGGGAGGAACAGAGGGAGGGAGGAATAGATAGATGATAGATAGATAGATAGATAGATAGATAGATAGATAGATAGATAGATAGATAGATAGATAGATAGATAGATAGATAGATAGATAGATAGGAAGGGAGGAACAGAGGGAGGGAGGAATAGATAGATAGATAGATAGATAGATAGATAGATAGATAGATAGATAGATAGATAGATAGATAGATAGATAGATAGATAGATAGATAGATAGATAGATAGATAGATAGGAAGGGAGGGAGGGAGGGAGGGAGGGAGGAACAGAGGGAGGGAGGAATAGATAGATAGATAGATAGATAGATAGATAGATAGATAGATAGATAGATAGATAGATAGATAGATAGATAGATAGATAGATAGATAGATAGAGGAAGGAAGGAACTGTAGATAGATAGATAGATAGATAGATAGATAGATAGATAGATAGATAGATAGATAGATAGATAGATAGATAGATAGATAGAAGCAGGGAGAGAGGGAGAGGGGACAGGCAGGCAGGCAGACATCAGGACAACGGGAGAAATGCCCCATTTTAGAGCCAGCTTGGAGGGGACTTCCCCCCAACTTCCACCGGCCCTTCTCCTCTCTCTCATTTCAGCAGCCAAAGGAGTGCATGCCCTGCATGCTAAACATCATAGTCCACATGGCTTCCGTACACCAGGAAGCGCAGCTGGGGGGGGGGAGAGAAAAGGGGCCGACTTCTTGAATCCCAGCAAAGCTACTGTAGGGCATCGTTCAGGCTGGCAGCCGGCCACGACTTGGCTGGGCTGGGGGGTCTTGGCTGACCTGGTTTCACTTCTTGTTTGAAAGGCTACCCCGGTGCATTTCACTTTATTCTACTTTCCAAAACCCAATTGGTGCACTGGTCTGATCAGCGGGTACTCCTTCCTTCCTTCAATCAATCAATCAATCAATCAATCAATCAATCAATCAATCAATCAATCAATCAATCAATCAATCAATCAATCAATTCCACTTCCCCAGCTTCCTGGCCTTCTGCTCCAAGCCACCTATCTCAAGAGCGGGCAGTGGACTGATTCCTTCCCACCGCAATTCGGCTGCTAAATTGCCTTGGCAGGTCAGGCCGTCCCCCCATGAAAGGAGGCGATCAATTTCCTCTGATCATGCCAGGATGAGAGCCCGTTGGGCTACAAAAGGCAGCCTCCCCGCTGGCTAACAGCTGCCATCGATTTCTCTTCCAACACCTCGCGCCCTGGTTTCGAAAGAAACGAGCCCATCTCGTTAGTTTCTCTGCGGAGATGATTAAAGCAAGAAAGGGGTGGATAATAATGGAGGAAAGCGTCCCCCTGTCGCAGCTTGGAAGAAAGGCCGTTTTCTTGGTCTAGAATATTGAGGGTATACGTTTATCCCAGTGGCTTTGCACACGGATTTAGTTCCCATTGTCCATCTCGAGTTAAAAAACACTCAGTTCAGGAAAAGCAGGCGATAGGGGAAAAGCTACTTGTCACGTCCTGGGAGTTGTTGCGTCTCCATCCGCACCATGCCGCCTCTCAGCATGGGCTGCCCCAGGCAAGGGCCTTCTCCCACCTCACGGCAGGGCCGGTTCTGTAAGAATCCCTCTTGGAAGGCAGCCATGTACTTTGCAAGCACCCAACTCTCTCAGGGAAGATCTCGTTGTCTTCCATGTGCCCCGGGTTCGAGGATAACGTAAGAAGGCCTCTGTGTACTGACTCAGGCGGCTGTGAACAGACGGGCTACCAAACGTGGCGGGGTCTCCTCAGTGGTGGCTCCCCACGATTTCCAATAAATATTTCTTTACCACTCCTGTTTTTCATTGAAGTGCTAGTGAAAGTCTCTCTCTCTCTCTCTCTCTCTCTCTCTCTCTCTCTCACACACACACACACACACACAAATATATATTTTCTCACCTATGCACGGAATGGGAAGGAAAGCACATAAGCACCCATTAACGTGCTAGTCGATTACCAATTGCACAGCTGGTTGTGTGACCAGTCTGCGAGCGCAGGCCTGTGAGGAGGAGCCAGCTAGAGTGGGGGAGGACGGACACTTAATTCCGCTTTTCGCTTCAAGTTTAGGCAAGGGAATCTTAACGAGGAAGTTCCCGGAAGCATCCCAGCAGGATCCCAAGGGTAGCCACTTGAAGAATGAGAGGGCACACACACACACACACACACACACACACACACACGGGATGTCTGTGCTATTTTAATGTTTCATGCAACCATGCAATGGATTCGGGACCGCGTGCAGGACGGGGTTCCCATGGCAACGGAGGCAGCCATCTCCTGCAGCAGGATGCTGGTGCCGTTCCTTTGACAAAGCCCCCCCCCCCGAGTGCCCAGCGCTACGTTGAGCGCCTTTCCCGGCGACGTTTTGGGGCCCAGCAATGGGGAAACAGACAGGCAAATTCCAGAAGTAACTGAGACCAGATAGGTAACTTTTCTAACATCTGGGTAAGTTGCTAGGAGACTTTGTGGGTGGTTGCTTCTGCTGCTTCTCCGCTTCCCGTTTCAACTCCCTCCTGCAATAACCCAGAATTTTATTAAGCATTATGAATTTTTTAGCAGCGCTGGGACCGATACTGCAGGGTTTTTTGTTTTTTTTTTAACTCAGGAAGATTTTCGACTCCACCTTGCGTTGAAAAACGATCTCCCAAAAGTCAGAACCACAATTCAATTCTTGAAAGAGAAAGAAGGGAGGGAAGCAAAGTAACTCTTGAGAAGGCAGGATTCTCTGGAGAAGTCAATAATGCAGAGAAAAGTGAGGAGCAGGAGGAGAAGAGGATGTCCCAATACATGATGGATTAACTTCCTAAAGGAAACCACGGGGTTTGGTAACAGCAGCATCCTTTTTGGGATCTACCAACAACTGGGCAACCTTCTTCACCCGGTTTAGGTCCTGCGGTGCCACGGAACGTTCACAAACATTCTCACTCGGGCTGGCCCTACGCCCATTGAACTTAACCCAATTTCCCTATTCCCAGCTCAGGGTCGTTTCACCGGGTCAACGGTTGAATGCGGCAGGTCAGCCCTGAAATCGTTTGCTCGAGCCAAGCGCAGCCGATTTGCTTGCCCTGATGCGTTACCGACCCCAGCTAACTCGAGCGCAGCGGCCGAGGTCTCTGACGGCGTAGCCATAGGTTGAGGGTTCGATACCCGGCAGTGCCTGAATGACAGGTGCCGGGTTCGATTCTCCACAGGATCCGTTCCAGCTGTGCGGTTCTCAAGTTAATTTCAGAGTCTGTTAGGGAAAGGTGCGGAATTTGGACTTTTGAGAAATTCGGGCTGGTGTCACGCCTACCCCCCAAAAAAACCCCTGATTTTCCCAGCTCTATATTCTTTTCCCCCAGAAAATGAGAATCATGCAGAAGGAAGAGGTCTTACCCATCGCCTGCATTTTCCTGAGCCACCCCTCCTGCCGATTTCATGAACACCATTAAGGCTTTTCATTTATCTGGGATTTCCACCCTCTACGATGATCTTTTCCGGAGGGCTACAGGCAGCAAAAGTACTCAAGATTTGCAGCCTGGGCAAAATTAGCCCCTTAACAAAGAAAATGACGAGCTGCACCCAGGAGAAAGATAAAAAGGTGGCAGGGTACAGCTTGGAACAGTGGCTAAAAGGGGATACAAATTAAGAGGAATAGAAACAGAGGCACAGTCTTCACTCAACATCCCCAAACAAAGGTGGGCAATGCCCCCCCCCAAAAAATATCCAAACCAGGCTCCCAATTTTGCCTGGTTTGGATAACTCGGCTGGTGAAACAGTACCACCTCCAGGCTAAAAGAAAGCATTGCCTGGAGGGACCAGGAAACAAAATCCACACACACCCCCTATGAAACACGAGAATTTCTGGACAATAACTCCCACGCTCCGCCTCCAGTGGCTGTGCTAGCTACGGCACGTGGGAACTGTAGTCCCCCCAAAGCCTGGAGGACTACCCATTGCCATGTGTTTTTAAAAAGGCAGGGTAGTCACTGAGAGGTGCACAGTGTGGTTTTTGGACTACAAGCTCCAGAACGCTGTGTTGTCTGAGCAATTCTGGGCAGAAACTTGTACCTCTCGAACCGACGGCAGCAATCAGCACCCCACAAAGGGATGATGGGCCATGTTGTTGCTTGTTGGTGGTCACCGGATAGCCTCCCAAGGAAGATGGAAACCCTTCCGGTCACTTTGAACTACAACTTCCATCATCCTGAGCTACTGGCAAGGCTTGATGGGGTAGCGGGCGGTCGCAATCCAAATTGTCTACAACCCAAGGGGTGGCCTTTTCCCGGTCCTCGGTGTTTGAAGGCCGGTCTGCGCTGAAAAAGCCCTCATTGCCACAAAGACCACCGTGTGATTTCAAACAGATATGTTGTAGATGTTTTTGTGTGCTTAAATGTAACTGTGTTAAAAATGTTTTGACGTTCTGGGTTCACTGAAAGCACGCGCCTCTCTCAAGCTCGGAAGTCTCCCTCCCGAATCAGGACGGGCGTGGTACTAACGTAAAAATGCGTGTTTTGGTGTCTGGACTTCTCTCTCTCTCTCTCTCTCTCTCTCTCTCAACCCGTGGTCTGCAGCTAGGAGCCCTTGGACCAAATCAGCTCTCCAGTAATCCAACTGGCTGTCCCTGCCCGAGAAAGAGGCGTGCTTTCACAGAAAGGCAGAGAACAAGAGGCCAGGATCAAGACATGGGAAAATGTGCCGGAGGGACAGGGTGGAGGCGTGATGATGGGGTAGGACGATAGCGAGAGGCGAGCCAGGGATGCTCACCTACGCTCCCTCCGAATGGGTCACGAGCCAACGCCAGTGGATGCACCACGAAAGGGCGAGGCCGTTTCATCCTCCTTTGCGAAAGCGATCGAGGTGCTCCCTTGGAGTCCGGTGGGAGCGAGGCTTGACGCAGCCGGCCCATCCCCGAACCGTGGGATGATGACTGCAGATGATGGTGCCAAGATCTTGCGACAGGGAAAAGGGGATCATAAGGCAACACGCCCAACAGGGCAGAAGGAGAGAGAGAGAGAGAGAGAGAGAGAGAGAGAGAGAGAGAGAGAGAGAGAGAAGTTCCCAGATCGTAGCAAACAGCCCAAAACAACAATTACCGAGGAAGCTGTTTGGATGAACAGCGAAACGTTTCTATCTCTCAAAAGGAAGTCCAGTAGCCACGACTCAACTTCCAGATCAACTCACCAGGATGACTGAGAATCTTCACAAACAATTGCCATTGTAGCCTTGAGGCTGTGCAACCCCCCCCCACTCCCCCAGCCCTAGGCTGAGCTCAAATCCAGGCTGTTAAGCCTAACCAATTCCCAGGGGCTCAAAGGTCCTAACCTAGCAAGCGCAGAATCGGCTCGCTCAGTGCACCCCTCCAGAACGTCTGGGTCTGCGGAACTCCCTGCCACCGTTTCTGCAAGTAGCAAAAATATCTGGAGCAGCCAGACTTTGGACAAACCAACCCGCGGGGAGAAAAGGGAGAAAGACAGGCTGATTGGAAGTCGGCACCGTCGACCGACTGAAACCCAAGTACGCACTTGACCTGCTCTAAGAGGGGCTCCACCAGGTCACACCTTTTCATTGCCACCAGAGGATCCACCGCCTGATTCTGGAAAGTAACCGCCACCCCCAACACCCTTTCTGCATTTTTGAGCGGCAAGGCAGAGCGCCTATTGAAACGTGAAATCAGATCGCCGCCCTGGCAACCGTGTGTGGCAAAACCTCCCTCTCTCCGAGGTCAGATCATACGAAAGAGGAGTCGAGGCCACCTGTTTCGTGGTTATCGAGTCAACGCAGGGAACTTCCCTTCTGTGAAAGGGACCGGTGGAACTCCCCGAGACAGGAATCTAAGCCGGTGGAGATTCTATCCCCACCCAACGCACCTGTCGTAAATTTATCATCGCCCTTCGGGACCATGCTATTGAACACACAGCAAAATGACTTCTTGGGGTATGACATGTCTTGAGTCCCCCTTGGCCATGTTGGGTGGGGATTGTGGC
Source organism: Phrynocephalus guinanensis (assembly GCA_037367245.1). Lineage (NCBI taxonomy): Eukaryota > Metazoa > Chordata > Lepidosauria > Squamata > Agamidae > Phrynocephalus > Phrynocephalus guinanensis. The sequence continues at coordinate 1,792,277 of CM074753.1, forward strand.
TTTTGTAGTCCAGAAAGGAAAACTTTTCTGGGCACTTCGCTCCGAGGGCTCTTTGGTTTTATTGCTCTGGTTTGTTTCTATTGTTCATAAGAAAAAAAATATTTAAATCATATTTGCATGGCCCATCCAGAAATAAGAACTTTTACCATAAAAAGGCAACCAATGCATACACACTTACATATATATATATATATATATATATATATATATATATATATATATATATATATATATATATATATATATATATATATATATATATATATATATATATATATATATATATATATATGTATATTTATATAATTTTTTTTAAAAAAAACAACAACAACAACCATAAAAGAAACATGCAAAGCAAAACTTTCAGGCTTAAAATGTTTTATATATTTCTTCCCCTGCTCCCCTCCGTTTTCCCTCCCGCTGGACTACAACTCCCATCAGCCACAGCCAGCACAGCCAGAAGTGCAGGAGGATGGGAGGTGGAGTCCAGGAAAGCGCGGCCAGCTCCTGCGTTTAAAAAGAAAAGAACGCGCTGTGTTGTACCCACACAGGAGACATTACAGGCAGGGCTGGCTTAACTCCACACGCGGCCGTGTCACCCAAGCCACCGAGGCAAGTAGCTACTTGAGCGCCCCCCCAAATGCTTCCTGCATCATTTGTGTGTTTGTGTGTGTGTGTGTGTGTGTGTGTGTTTGGTCCAACAGAGGCCAGAAATGGGGCATGGCATCTTGAGTATGGGGAGAACCGATGCTGAGCATTTTCTTCCAGAGCTGTGGAGTGGGTGGGTTGTCCTAGAGGTTGGGCAGGGCTCCTGGAGGGGCCAAGAGAATGGCGCAGACGTAGAAAACTCCAAGGAGAAGGTTGAGCTTGGCAGTCCTTTGGGGGATTTTGACGAAACTCTGGCTGCGGAACTGCCTCTCCAGGGAGAAGGCCATGGGAAGGGTGAACAAAGGGAGTGCCATGCTGACGGTGTAACGGGTGGCCAGGACGCAGAAGATCAGGTAGGGCAGGAAGAGGAGGCTGTTGTACAGGATGTACGAGAAGGTGGGGCCGATCAGGATGGCCAGGGTGACAATGCCCGCCTGCCGGTCCGACTCCATGTCCCTCGTGTTGTTGCTGTGCAGGATGGCCTCGGTGCTGAGGGCCAAGGGGACGGCGTAGAGCAGCGGCGAGACCGAGAGGTAGCCCACCTGCACCGCGTACGCGAACATCACGGCCAGGGGGCCGAAGGTGATCAGGATTACCACGTCACCCAGCGCCACATACTTAAATCCAATGCCTGGAGGAGGAACAAGCAAAGCCCCCGGGGGAGGGTTAAAGACGGAAGGAGGCCAAGATCAGATGGAACATAAGAACCTAAGAAGAGCCCTGCTGGATCAGGCCAAAGCCCCATCGAGTCCAGCTTCCTGTATCTCACAGTGGCCCCACCAGATGCGCCTGAGAACGCACGAGACTAGATCTCTGTCTCCTGAGACCACTCCCCTGCATCTGACCCCTGAAGTACCCTGGCTTTAAGCCTGGAGATGACACATCTCCATCATGGTTTGTAACCTGGGATGGACTTCTCCTCCAGGAATCTGTCCAATCCCCCTTTTGAAGGCATCCAGGCCAGGTGCTATCACCACCTCCTGTGGCAGGGAGTTCCACAGAGTAACAACAAAACGGTAAGAAAACATTTTCTTTTGTCTGTTCTCACTCACCCGACCCTCAGTTTGAGTGGATGTCCCCTAGTTCTGGTATTCTGTGAGAGGGAGAAGAGCGTCCCCTCTATCCACTTGACTCATGCCCTATGTTGTTTTGTACGTGTCAATCACATCCCCCCTCAGGCGCCTTTTTTTCCAGGGCGGAAACAGAAAAAGGAAGGTGGAAGCAGAAAAGTGTACTTAAATGAATAAACTCTCAAAGAAGTGGGTTATGGCAAACCCTTAAAACTGATTTAGACCCTTCATTTTCTGTTCCGATCCAAAGAGATTAAAGATGGCTGCCACTTTGAAAACAGGTTGCAGAATCTGCCTACCCTGGCGCAGAATTTCACTTGCAGAATCCAAAGGGGATGGAAAGCGTGAGCTCAGAACCCTTCCCCTCCCAGGCTCCTCTGTTTCGCGGATATGACACGGCGCGAGGGGAAAGGGAACCCCTTACCTCCAGTGTAGAGAAAAGAGCTGGAAAGCCCCCCAAAATAGATCAAGGCCAAGTGTTCCAACTTGAGGGTGGAAAAACAGTACAGGCAGGCCGCCGAGAGGCACCCCAAGGTGTAGAGAAAAACGCCGAATCTGACCACGTCTTGGGGCTCCAGGATCCGGTCCACCAGGGTCCGGTCGTCGCTCTTCTTGTGGTCGATGCCCTTGGAGAAGTCGTAGTAGGTGTTGACCAAGTTGCCGGCTCCGTGGACCGCCAAGACGGTGACCGCGCTGCCCACCAGGAGGCCTGGGTCGAGGGTGCCCTTGGAGCGGTACGCGAGGGTGCTGCCAAGGGCCACGGGTGTCAGGGAGGCGCTGAAGCTCCAAGGACGGAGGGCCAAGACATACGACGCACACTTGTGCTGCCAGGTGCTCAGGGGAGCTTTTGGAGTGTCGAGCAGCTCTGTGGCCTGGTCTCCCTCTTCCTCTTCCTCTTCCTCCTCTTCCTCCTGGTGGTGGTGGTGGTGATGGTTTCCGGTCACAACGCTGATCTTTTCCATCTCATCTTCAACGTCCATAGTTTTAGCGGCGCACCCGACAGGACTGGAATCAGAGGCAGGGCTGGACCAGAGCAACGAAAGAGAAAATTATAGGATGGGAAGCACGAAAGGCAGCCTTCTTTCGACCCACGCCTTTCCCGTTCTCCAAAAACAGATCTCACTCCAGAGGCTCTGGGCTGTGACGGGTGCTGCGAAGAGCAAGAGGCCAGAAGTACAGCTCAGAAGCACCAAAATTGACTTCTCTCTCTCTCTCTAACACACACACACACACACAAAACACAGGGGCTATAAATTTATTTTATTTATTTATTGCATTTCTAGACCGCCCAATTTCCCAAATAAGGACTCTGGGCGGTTTACACCAAGCAAATAATCGGCGATTAAAAGCAAACAAAACAATAACCAGCAAATATAAAAAAGCCAAAACATAATAAACAAAATGTAATAAACAAAAACATTTGGGGGCAGCCACCCCTGAACCCCCCCCCTCTCTCTCCGCATGGGTCTCTCACCCTGCTTTTGCTACTGGCAGGGCTGTATAGGACTGGGAGGACTGGAGCCCACGGTCTTTGAAGACTACAATGCCCAGAATCCCCTTACCACCCACCCACCCCATGTTGTCCAAAAAAAAAAAAAAACAAGGAAAAATAAAGTCTGGTTCTTAGGGAAGAGCTGGCTAGGAAGTGGAGGAAGGCGCTGCTTCCTCCTCCTTTACTCACCATTTGGGGTTGGGGGTAAATTAGGAGAAGGCGCCGCTTTCCCGGTGGAACTCCCGCCTGCCAGCCGACCTCGCTTGTGTCCCTTCGACGTCTCCGCCCACGAGGGTCAACCTATATATATAGGGAAGGCTTGTGCGACGCCGAAATCCTCCCGGCGGGAAACCAAGACCCTGAGCTTGAAGTTCCGCCCTACCCTATTTCCCCCCCCCAACACGCCCTTCCCTATGGAAACCCTTCCATTCCCAACCTCGGTCCCCATCACCCCGCCGCGATGGGAACTGTAGTCCTACCTGGGGGGGGGGGGAGGAGGAGGAGGAGTAAACTCCTAAGCCAAAGGAATTCAGGCCGGCCTAGGTAGTCCTCCTCGCGAAGATGGATGATGGGAGAGGATGGCCGTTGGGGTGGGGTGGGGTGGATGATGGGAGGTGTAGTCCAGGTAAAGGGAGGACACGAGCCGTGATCCACGGCTAAGGTGAGAAGGCAGGTCGCTTTCTTTGCCTTCGAAAGAGACGGTCTCGGCAGGAATGATAAGGATTATGAGCTATTGCAAGGAAGAAAGTTTCTGTAAGGGGGTAAGGGAGGGAAAAGAAAGTTGGGTGCGCATCGACACCAGCACCCAGGGCTCTCCTGGCATTCCAGGTTTTAGGTGAAAACAACTGGTTTAATACTGGGGATTCAGTGCATTTTAAATCTTTAGCCAGGGCGCAGTTGTGCAGTACAAGGAAGTTTCAAAATTAAAAAAAAATTGATATTGCGCACCTACTTCCATAATTACGGTATATATATATAAAAAAAAGATCCGCCCATGACCTTGGTTTAGAAGCCGTTGATTCCGAGCAGGGGGAACATTTTCAGCGGCGCACCACCAGTCGAAGACACGCCAGCCATTTCCTCTCTATGGTACAGGGCGTTATGCCCTTCGCACATGCGCAGACCCAAGGCCGGCTTCAACAAGGGCGGAACCGCGACGACGCTCGCTTTTTTAACTCTCTCCTCCCTGGTCCCAATTTGGTCGGCGTCCTGGTTTGGACTGGTTGATTCTATTTCAGTCGCTCCCAGTTTAAAACCCTCACATTTCGTAAAAAAAAGGGCGTCGCAACCAAGCCCACGAACCGCTTTCCACCCGGGTGCCCTCCGGAGATATTGGACGACAACTCCCATCGCCCGGGCTGTGTGGATGATGGGAATTTGTAGCCCAACACGCCCGATTCTGGATGCGCCCGCGTTGTGCATGGCTAAATCCCAAAATAATTTTAAAAAGATACAAAAAAAAAACGGAGGAAAATCCCGTTTCGATGAGGCTTATTTACTCCCAGGAAATGTTTTTTCATATGACTGCGATTCTCTTTTAACACCACAAACCGGGCCAGATTTACTATTTGTCAATTTAAATCTACAGTCCATCATTCCTATCTAAAAGTTTTCTCTTTTTTTTCGCGCTCTGTGATTGTTATCAATGTAAAACGATTCTATTTTCTTCTCTCCTTTTTCCCTTCTTTCCTTCCTTAACAAATAATTTTAAAAAAGGGAAAAAAATAAAAGTTTTCTTTTTTTTTTTTTTAGACCCTCGTCTCTTCTGTTTGGGACCCCAATTCCTGGGTTTCCCTTCTGTTGGCTCTTGCTTCCCCGGGGAGGGGGGGTCTGTGCATGCAAAGCAGATCTTCCCCCAGCGGGACTACAGTTTCCATCATCCGCGCGCCCAGCCCCCGCGAGATGCTCAGGGAGGCGGGCGGGCGGGCGGGGGTGGGAGCGTCATTTACGGGAAATCCTCTTTAAAAAGTTTCGGTTTCGGGTTGTTGTTTCCCCAACCACCGCCTCCTGCTTGCTCTCCCCACCAGTCTGTCCTCCGCCTTCCACCTTCGCCGGGTGGCTCCTTTCCGAAGAAAAATAATAAGATGGACCCACCGCCTGGAAGCGACCCTTCCGCCCTTCCCAGCCCAGGTAAAGACCGGGATTTTAAAAAGGGGATGCTTGCAGGTGAAAGAAGGCACTCCCTTAAAACAAAAACCCGGGGGACTCATCCTTGGAGGCCCGCTGGCTTTGCAGCCGGCGAAGCAGCCAGGGTGCCTCTGAGCGCGTGCAGAGCGCTTCCCTTGGGGAGATTCCCTCTGGTGGGTTTTTTTTGGGGGGGGGGGCTTTCGGGCAGGCCCTTTTTGCCCTTTCCTCCTCGGGCTCCTCCTTGAAGGGAGCGAGCTTGCCCTGTAGCGTCCTAACTACTGGTTGCAACAAGATTCATGATGCATCTCCCGAGAGGAGGGGGATCGAACTGCCAACCCCAGAGGGGGATTTTTCCAGCGGTCCAGAAATCTCAGCAGGCAGGGAGATAGGCTCCGACCCAGTGGTGGTCCTGAGTGCCCCCTTTACACGTCTGTGTCTCTGGTTCTCCCTCCAGGATCTTCTGGGCAAGAAGCCAGAGACCATCTGGGCATGGGGACCGGCATCAATCATCTTCCCGATGACATCCTGCTGGAGATATTTTCTCGGCTTCCCTGCCAAGACCTGATCCTCGCCTGCCGTCCGGTCTGCTTGCGGTGGCGAGAGCTGGCCGACTCCGCCGTCCTGTGGAAGCGCAAGTTTGACCAGTGGAAAAAAAGTCCACCAAAAACGAGGTCCTTCACCTGCCACCTGCCAGATGACTTCTATATCCTTGGCCGCCTGAAGAGAAATCTGATCAAGAATCCTTGCGGTCAAGGTGGGCCTCACTCCTTCAGCGACGCGTGTGCAATGGAACAACCCCCTCCCCGGGTTAGAAAGCTCTAAGAGTGGTCAGATGGGGTGGGGTATAAACCAAATAAATAAACATGTAAATAAATAATTGACAAGAGCCATCTAGATGTATCTCGGTACAGCCGTGCAGGGTTGGCCCTTCGGCGTAACAAAGAAATTTCTGTGCCGTTCGCGACCCGATTAGAGACACACAGGTTGGAGCCCGTTTGCCCTGACACCCCCGACTTGATCTTGATCTGATTCTGCCATGCTAGTTTTGCATTCCTGCTTCGTCGCATGGGACCCATGCGTCCCGTCCTTCTTTGCCAGCTGCCAGGGGGAAGCACCCCCATCAAGGTATCCTCTGAGGGGGGTGGATATGGAGGGGGAGCTCTCCCAGAAGGAAGGAAAAGTATTTAAAGGTGTGCCAGACCATCAAGAGCCATTGGCACTGTAAAAGACCTACTTCTCCTTCTCTGTCTCCTTTTCTTTTTCCACAGAGGGTATGGACTTCTGGGAAACAGGCACATCCTCAGAAGGCCAGTGGGAAATCCAAACCATCCCTGAGGAGGAAGTCCAGATGGAAACCTGGACTTTTGATGACCCCGCAATTAACAAGTGCTTCAGTGCTTCCAAAGGGTGTGGAGAGACGCTGTGTTAGGGTTGACGTCGGTCTGGGAGATGGGAAGGGGCTTGCTGCCAGTGTTCTCCCTGGCGGCGGGGGGGGGGGGGGGGGGGGGGGTGCAGCTTCTTAAAGGTTTTTGGTCCTTTCCTTAGGCTCTGCGTCAAGTCTCAGCGCATCACCCTGAAGGATCACGGCTACTGGGAAGACCTGATGGATACCGCCAGGCCACTGATCAAGGTGGAGGATTTGTGAGTATGGAGCCTTGCATTCCACGGGTGTGGAGTTTTGCATAAAACTGTTCAAATGGCACAGATCGCACAAGTCAAAAAGAGCAGCTGCCTCACTGTACGGGCATTAACATTGGTGGAAGCATTGGATGGGTTGCTTGAAGCTTTCTGAGAAGCATTGGATTGGGTAAGGGTGGGGTTCCATCTGGAGAGGAACAGTTTCACAGGCCTTAAAGGTGTCTTGTCAGGCCGTGCTAAGAGCTTTTTTCTTATTTCTAAGGAGAAATTTAGCAGGATCTCTGCACACGCTGCAGACTCACTCCATTGCTTGGGTGTGGTGTCCTTACTGGTTCTTCAGCCTCTTAAAATCTGTGCTTGTCCAACCGATGGACTCCTGTGTCTGTAGCAAGGTCGCCTCTTTGTCCTCCGTCATTTCGCTTGCTCTTCTGACAGCCTGTGCTCCGACGATGACAACTACCAGCTGACGGTGAAGCTGTTATCGGCTCACAACGAAGTCCTCGAAGAATATTGTACCCAGGGGAGGAAATACCCTGCGGCATGGCAGAGATGGCAGTGTGTAGGTATATGAGAGGAAGCCACAAACTCAGCCCTGGGGAAATGGTTTCTCGTGAGTGCTCATCCCTCTTCCTCTGAACCCTGCAACCCACACTGTTCCTCTCTTTTCCTCTGAAGGTGTCGCACACCTTCAACGACTACCCATCTGGCGTCCGTCACATCCTGTTCCAGCACCAGGGAGGAGGCATGGATGGGTCGGATCCCAAGCGCGACACAAGAGTAACCGGAAGCAGCATCGTGGTCTTATGGATGAGACCACGATCTTATAATGAGAGTTTTGATTCCGACGACTACTATGACTGGCATGACTGTTACAACTCCAGCGATGAAGAGGATGATGTTTACTATGTGGGAAGAAGTTGGTGGTAAAAATGCCCGTTTGGGACACGGTTCTCCTTTTTCCAGTTCCAATCTGAGATATTCCTGATGCTTCATATGTGAAGCATATGTCCACTACAAACACTGAACATAAGAAGAGCCCTGCTGGATCAGGCCAAGGGCCCATCTAGTCCGGCTTCCTGGATCTCACAGTGGCCCCACCAACAAATGCGTTTGGAAGCGCATGAGACTAGATCTCTGCCTCCTGATGCCACTCCCCTGCATCTGGCCCTTGAGGTACCCCGGTTTTAAGACTGGAGATGACACATCTCCACCATGGTTTGTCACCTGGGATGGACTTTTCCTCCAGGAATCTGTCCCATCCCCTTTGGAAGGCATCCAAGCCAGATGCCATCACCACATCCTGTGGCAGGGAGTTCCACAGACTAACAACATGCTGGCTAAAAAAAATATTTTCTTTTATCTGTTCTCACTCTCTCAGCCCTCAATGTGAGTGGATGTCCCCTAGTTCTGGTATTTTGGGAGAGGGAGAAGAGCTTCCCTCTATCCACTTCACTGATGCCCTGCATTATTTTGTACGTCTCAATCATATCCCCCCTCAGGTACCTTTTTTTCCAGACTAAAGAGCCCCAAATGTTTTAGCCTTTCCTCATAAGGGAGGTGCCCCAGCCCAGTAATCAGTTTAGTCGCTCTCTTCTGCACCTTTTCCAGTTCCCTAGTGTGACACGGACCAATTTTTGTTCTTCAGTGTTGGAAGGTCCATGATGTTACCTGTTCCGGTCAACCCTTTCTTCCAAAATAAATAAAGCTGTTTATATTTCAAGAGGTCTGAAGACTCCCGGGTGTGTCTGAGGTCGGCAACTCGTGCTGGTACTTACCCCAGTGGTGCTTGGCCCTGATCCCGGTCTGGTCTTGCAAAAGTCTGGTGTCGGGTGTCCAGAGAGAGCCAGTGTGCAAAGAGGTCCGGATCTCATTCCTGCTCCCATGCTGCAGCTGAAATCGGAAGGGGGTGGAAGTGAGTTGAATTCCCCGGAAGGCAGGTGGGCAGGTGGGAGGTTTGGTTCTAAAAAAACCCCAAAAAAAAACAGGAGCAGGAAAGCCAGCAGGAAAAAGGGCCAGGCCAATGGGCGCATTTGCAAGGGACTAGAAACTTGAAAAGGTAACGTTGGGGGGCAATGGTTAAGACTGCTGGGTAAAGTCTGTGGCACTTCAAGATGCCTGCTTGGGGGAAATTCAGGAGGCGGTTGCCGCTAACCCATAATGATCCCAAAACAAGGGACTTCAGAGGGTCTAGAGACCTCCCCGGTCTATGGAACTCCCCCCCCCTCTCTCCCAGGCTGGCCTACCTCGAAAGGCTGTTGTGTGATTTCAGGGAACCAGAGAAGTTCACAGAAAAGCGGGGTCAGGCCCTTTGCATTTGTTAGAGGAGGAAAAAAATTGGCTTTACACGGAACCGCAATTAACTGTTCTACATAAAAACCAAATCAAAATGTCTCAGGGCAAGTGGGGGTGGAGGTTAAACCCTTCCCAATCTTTTCCACCAGGCATGTCCAAACTTCGGCCCTCCAGATGTTTTGGACCACAACTCCCAGAATTCCAAGCCTGTCTTTCCAACGGCAAAGGAACGTGGGAGTTGTGGCCCAAAACATCTGGAGGGCTGACGTTTGGACCTGCCTGTTTTTACACGCTGGGGCCGAAGGAAGAGGTCGCAACCACTAAATTGTGCAACACTTGGTGGGGGGGGGGAGTTCCCAGCAATGGGGGTCACTTGAGATTTCCTTCTGACTCCATGCAGCCGACGTTGGACCCGCCTCCAGAAAAGTGGCTTTAAAGTGCAAACCGTATGAACGAACCCATCATAATTCTAAGGACCTCACATAAGTTTGGAAAACTTGTGGTCTCAGGAGGTGTCTTGTCTTAAGCTCGGGTCTGGAACGCGGAGGCCGCGAAGGAGAAACAGTGAATTAACCAGGTCCCACCTTGAAGCCCTGGTGGGGAAGCCGACAGGGGAGAAAAACACAGGAAAAAAGGAAGAGGGTGGAGAGGCCAGCTGGATGGGATCAGCAGCCTGGCTCCCGGAGAGGTAGGTCATTGTGTGCAAATTTCCCCAGGGTTGGGTTTCCCTACAAGGTCCCACCCATAGGGCCACGCTGCCAGGTGGGTCTCTAGGGTGGTCCCTTTCCAGTTCCTTGCCTCTGGGAGAGTCACCAGGGATCCATCTCGATCTCTTCCCCCCAACCACCACCACCACCACCAGAAGGTAAGCTCTGAAGGAGGCGGGGGGGGTCGGATGGCCAAGGTTCTTCACCTCTTCACGGATCTTGGGAGGCGGAGGCGTAAGCAGCACCTTGGCCTCAGAGGGGGGACAACAACCCCCCCCCCAAGATGCCCCCTTGGGTCTTCTCTTTCCTAAGGCTGCAAGTATAGGATTGGGGATGATGGGTGGGGGAGTGGGAGTGAGAAGTAATGGGGTTGATGCAAGCGCCGGAGAGCATGTGTCCCTCCCTTCAGCCTTAATCCCCCCAGGGATGCTTGCTGGGGCAGGTGGAACCTGCAACCCAGCCTCATTCCTGCAGGTGAAGAGTGGCCATCCCTCTGCTTTAAAGGGCCAAGATCCCCAAAGCCTAAAGAACTTCACAAAGCAGTCAAATTCTCAATTTACGGAAGGTCTGCCACTCCCGTCTTCCGTTGGTTTGGGTTGACATGGAATCTTTCTTCCGTTGGTTTGGGTTGACATGGAATCTCTTTCCTCCGTCTTCTCCCATCGGACACGGGGAGGCATCGCGGCCGCTGCCCAGAGACTGCTGGACTACAGTTCCCATGGGCGGCTAGAACGGCCATACCCATCGCCCACCTCACAATGCAAGCGCTCGTGAGGCTGATGTAGGGCCAAACATGGCACCTGGGTTCAGCCTTGGTCTTCTAGAGAACACATTTTGGCCACGGGGACAGAGCAAGTACCCATCATCCCCGGGCAACATGGGGGTGATGGGAAGGGGTCGCTCCCCAGACCCAACGATCTGACCATCACCCCAAGTAATTTTAGAGGGGGGGTTCTTTGGATAAAGCCAGGCGACGATGCAACCAGTAGAGTCAGATGCGTTTGAACTAGAGTCGAGTTCAAGTCTGTAACTTTGCAGGTTACAGACATTCAAATAAGTTCTTATCGGGTAATCAGGGGCTGTGGATTCACACACACACACACCCCTTCCAGGCTCACCCTTGGCTATGCAGAAAACCCCCGTATCTGGAGAAGGCATGGATTGAGCCTCCTGCCTTGCTATCGTTGGGGGATATCTCTGATATATTTATTTATTTATTTATTTATTATTTATTTAAGAACTTATATCCCGCACCATCTTCCCAATGGGAACTCTGGGCGGCTAACAACGTAAAAAGCATAAAAGGCTTAAAAGCAAAAATAGCAAAGCCCCCAAACAAGGGCGGCAAAGAGCAAGATGGCGGCAAACAAAAGGATCAGGGAAATGGGAAAAGGAAAACTAACTAATAAGGTCACCGTACGCTTCTTTAAAGAGGAAGGTCTTCAAAGCCCTCTTAAAGGCAGGCAGGGACTCCAGCAGGCGCAGCTCAGGAGGGAGATGGTTCCAAAGCGAGGGCCCCACCACAGAGAAGGCGCGGTTCCGCGTACGCGTTTTCCACGCCTCTCTGGGTGTGGCCACTCTCAATGAGCGCGCCTGCGACGATCTCGTGGGTCTGGATCCGGATGCTCTTAGGGAGATGCGCTCCGCCAGGTAACCTGGTCCCAAGCCGTGGAGGGCCTTGAAAACCAAGACCAGGACCTTGAACCTGATCCGGAAGACAACGGGGAGCCAATGCAGGCGGACCAGGACTGGGGTGATGTGCTCGTATATAATGCTATTTCAAAGAGAGCCAGAACAGCTCGAAGATTTGGGATCCCCTGGGAGGGGGGAGGCCAGCTTTTCATCATCATCCATGGACCTGATTGATTTTCTACCATGGTGAGTCCCTCTCTCCCCGGGGCGGAGGCCAAGCCTGATAAAAGAGGGAAACCATTAACAAAGACAGGGGCTTCGGGCTGGCTTAATTCTTCGCCGCTCTTGATTGGCTTGGTAGGGGATTGGGTTAGAAGATGGAAGGAGGGAACAATGGGTGATGGTCGGAAGTCTCTGGGTCTCCCCAGCTCCACCTCCTTGAGATCGGACTTAATGCTGCCCCATTCGACTCTTGGGATGCACCTGGGACCCTTAACTAACCCCTCGGTTGCCCCCCCCTCTCTTGGCACCATCACTGGGTGCTTCTCCTTTGTGATGACTGTTCCAGGACACCCCCCTATGAACAAGATCCGAAACCTCCTGTTTAGAGGACTGTCCAGTTCTCACGGACTCCATATCTACTGTGGCTTCCCTAGCCGAGTCGATCCATCTTGTGTTTTATCTTCCTCTCGCCCTGCTGCGAGTTAATTCCCACTTTCCGTCTTTTCTCTTAGCCCGCCGTGACTTCTCGCGACGACCCACTAAGACACTCCTTTGTGCATTTTTTCCAGCCCTCCAAAGCTCACCAACGCGGTTGGTCCCTCTTCTCCCAACGGAGGCTAAACCCAGGTTCTCTTGACTCCTGGCTCCCCTCCCGGTTTTCAGAATCTCTGCCATCCAGACTTGGGTTTCCATGCCAAGGGAGGCTCTTAAATTCCTCTCTGTTTCCTCCTTGAGACCCGAGGGCCTGATCTCCCCCCCGGTTCCTCTTCGTAGGGCCCTTGAGAAGGAGATGGCCAGCCTCGAGGATTTGCCTGAACCCATCCTGGTGGACATCCTGACGTGGGTCCCCGCGGAGGACCTGATCCTCAACTGCCGACTGGTTTGTTCGTGGTGGCGGGAGCTGGTGGACTGCCCGGTCCTTTGGAAACGCAAACTCCAACGTCACGGGAAAGACCTCGGCGCCCAGGGGTCGGATCTCTACTACGTCTTTTGCCACCTGGAGAAGAACCTGGTCCAGAATCCTTGTGGTGAAGGTGGGCCTCCTTGTTCACCAGGTAAGGAGAGGTGGGAAGCCACCTCTCCGCTAGAAAGCTAGCTCACAAGGGCGTTTCTGAACAATGTTCATGCTCTCCCCATTGTCGTTATTTTTAATAGCCTGTGCCTGGCAAAAAAGCACACCTGGCGGGCTGGTAAATTAGAACGACCACCACGTACTAATTTTCAGTGTGCAACAGTTTTATTTCTATTGGATGACAATTCCCACCCCCAAAATGAAGTGATAGGGATTTCAGGGGAGGGGGCTTGCTGGGAGGTCACCCCGAGACTTATGAATCCCACATGATCCACGGCGCAGATTTAAGGGTTAGGGTTAGGGGGGTCCAAAAGCTTCCTTTCCAGCTCTGCAGTTGGCGGTGGCATGTCCGTTTCTTCGTCAGCCGCCGTTGCAAACAACCCCCTTTTAGGAAATGGATCCGGGCCAGCGTTCCCGACTTCCCCGATCCTCAACCCAGGATCTCAGCTCTTCCTTTGTAACCCAGCAGGGTTATTCCACGTGCGACAGCCACCCAAAAAGCCTCTCCCTGGCCACTCTCTTTGCTTTCTCTGTCTGCTGCACAGAAGGCCTGGACTTCTGGGAGATCCTAACGCCCGGAGAGGCTCAGTGGAAAATCGAGGACGTCTCCGAAGCAGATTCGGAAAAATTCCGGGGGACGGACTTTCTGCAGAGGAATTATTACGTGAAAGATCGGCCCCAGCCGCTCATCCAGAAGTGCTTCGCTGCAAGTAACGGGTGAGGGGGGTCGAGGCTGAAAGACATTTGGGGTGTGTGCTGCTGTTTCATCCTTTCGCCCTCCTTAAGCCAGCCTGAGCATCCGCGAGACGACAGCAGTTCCAGGGTCTCGCGAAACAGTGGCAGAGTCTTTATCGTTTAGTTTTATTCCCCCCCCCCTCCAATCACCTTCCCCGAGATGCAGTGGCATGCCCAAACTTCGGCCCTCCTGATGTTTTGGACCACAACTCCTAGAATTCCAAGACTATATGGCCCACGGCAAAAGACTCTGGGAGTTGTGGTCCAAAACATCTGGAGGGCCGAATTTTGGACATGCCTGCCGGGAGTAGCAGGGTTTTCTGCCTCAGACTTGGGAACGCTGCGTCCCCTGGTTTGAAATGGTGTAATTTCCTCCTCCGTTGGTTCTTAGAGATCGAGGCAGTCTTGTTGTCCTCCAAGGAATGGGTTTGCCATCATGACTGGGTGCTGGGCCACCAGGTCTTTTCTGCCTTAAATCACCCACCATGGATTTGCAATTGGATTCAGGGGGAAAAGAGAGAGCTTCTTCAACTCATTATTCTCCCACGAAGGGTGATTCCCCCCCCCCCCCCCCGAGGACTGGAGTTGGCCCAAGGCGGACAGTTGCCGACGTCCACAGCCACCCACCGTGCCCTGGACATTAAAAAACACTTGGTTTAAGCAGCGGGGTAAATGCTGGCGATTCTAAATGGTTTTTTAACGGCTTCCCTTAGATCCTGCTTCAAGTCTCAGCTCATCACGTTGAAGGATCACGGATACTGGGACGAGCTTCTGGACGGCAGCAGCAGCACGATTGTGGTGAAAGACTGGTGAGGAGGGGAAATCCCAGGAACTTTGGCCCCCGGGGCATGGGTGGGTTGGAAGGGCAAGCTTTTCATGCCAGCTGCACCCCCTCCCCAAAACGCACATCTGCTTCCGTGACCGAAGTCATCCAAACGGCATTGTGGGTTAGGAGAAAAAAATTAAAAAGACCGCAAGCAGGCAGCTGAATGCCTTCTCCTGCCGGGAGCAGCTTCCTGCTGTGAAATAACACTTTAAGTGTTTAAGAGACACCTGGAAAATAAAGCCGGGCTTGGCTGAAATTCCACGGATTTAAGTTTGCAGCAGGAATTAAGGGGCCGGAAGGGAAATAAATTAGAATCTCTTGGGTTTGGCTTCAGGGCACCACTGCCTCCACTTTTTGCTTCCTGTCTGGTTCGTTTCTGACTAAGATCCATCTTGGCGTTCGAAAGAGTCACTGTCGTTTCGCTGTGTCTCCAGACCTGCACGTTTGGGTGGACCCTTTTCGATCGATCTCTCTTCCCCTCCGCCTCTTCCTTCCTCCAAAGGTTTTATTCCAGGCCCGGTTGCCGGTACCACCTCTACGTCGGGCTCCTCGCCGCCGACGCCACCGTCCTCCGGGAATACTGCTCCGAAGATCTGTACGAACAGGACTGGGAAAGAGGCAGCAGCCAGCGATGGCAGAAGGTAAAGGGAGGGCCAGGCCGAAAATGTGAACCGAGGAGGCAGGGCAACAGGCAGGGCTCGAGACGTTACGGGAAGGGCCGGCTCCTTGGCTGGATTTCTTTCTTGAAGGCAAGCCTTAGGATAAATATTAGAGTCTCAGAACTTCAGACCTGGGAGGGTCCCCCGGAGGTCATCCAGTCCAACCCCGGTCAGAAGCCTAGTGGGGGAATTGAACCCCCAATCTTCTGCAGTTCAAACAGCTTCTCTCTCTTCCTCTTTTCCAGGTCACGCACACGTTTTACAACTGCCCCCGAGTCCGCCACATCGTCTTCCAGCACCAGGCCCAAAAGGTGGTGGAGGTGGTGGAGGAAACGGCGCAGCCCCCGGGAGAGGGGATCCGCATCACCCACAGCAGCGTCACCCTCGGCCCGTTCTCTCTGGAGGACGACTCGCCCTCGGAATCGTCCCTGCTCTCCCTGGAGTGCAGCTGCCGACACTGACTCACGGGCTTGCGCCGGACGGCGGCGTGGGGGCCCCTCCTTGGGAGCATCGCCCCTCTCCTCGGCCAACCTCGGCGTGCGTGTGTGTGTATGTGTGTGTCGCCTGATCATCCCTTCGTTACCCGGGCCGCGTCTTCTCGCAGCGTCGGCTCCGGACTTTCTCTGCAGAGCAAACTCTTAGCCCAGGTTTTGTTTCCACAAGACCTCCGGTTGGGTGCCTAGGGCGGTGGTGGCGAACCTTCGGCCCTCCAGATGTTTTGGACCACAATTCCCCGAATTCTAAGCTTAGGCTGCCAATGACAAAGGACCGTGGGAGCGGTGGTCCAAAACATCTGGAGGGCCGAAGGTTCGCCACCACTGGCCTAGGGTGACAATGCTGGGACTGAGGCCACATCCGTGGTTTCGGTACGGCGTGGCGAACGTACGGGCCTCCCCAGCGCCCTCCTTACCCCGGGGGGAAAAACCACCGCAAACAAACGGGCTTTGCAACCCGACGGATGTGGAGAAGCCTTTTGGAGTCGCAGCAGAATTGCGTTCTCAGCTACCTCAAGGGAGAACGGCTCACTTTTCAAACAAAGCACAAGTAGTGCAGCTCGTGTGATATTCAGTGCCTTGTTTGTTGTTTTAATAGAGAAGCAGGTGTTTTTTTTAAAACTTCCACCACGCGCGACAAGGTGGTTTTAGGGACGCAACGGGGCCTCGGATGTATCGCAATTGCCCATCTTTGGCTTTTAAGACTTGTGGGTTTTGGGAAACCATTTCTTGCGCTCAAATTTCTGAGTCGACGATTTGCATTTTAATTCCCACGGCAACTGCTTCCTATTTGCAACGAAGTGGACTTTGAGCCACTATATAAGTGTGCTTTTTAATAAAAAATAAAGGTGTTGATCTTTAAATACCAGCAGACTCCAACCTGTGTTTGATGCAAACTATCTTTCGTACCTCTCGGTCCCTGGTTTCGCCTTTAAAATTTGGCTTTCTGGCTCTCGAGGCCTATCAGAAATCATATTTGGCGGCCCAAGAGGGGGGCCAGGTCAGGTTCTGTTGGGGTTCTTGATGGAGTAGTCAAGAGCCATTAGCCTTGCAAAAGCACACAATAATATTTACCCGCAAGCTCCTGCCTGCGAGATCACCCCCTTCGTCCACAGGTCCCTGATTTGTGTGTGTTCCTCTTTGTCACACTGAGAAGTTAAAAAAGGCTTCACTACTTCCCCCCAAAAAACCCACCCCTCTGTCCATAATCTCAGCTTCTGTCTTGGCCCTACCTGACCCTTCCTGATCAAGGTCCGGCCTTTCTCTTCTAAATTAAATCCTCAGACAAGGTTCTTCTGCACTTTCCTTCCGTTTCCCAGTCATGGTTTCCCAACCTCAGGTATCCTGGGCTTCTCTCGAGTCACCATGTCTGCCTCTGCTCTCTGGATGAGTTTTTCCGGATACTAAACAAAACAAAAGAGGACCTTGCTTAGAAGGATAAAAGGCGGAAAGCTTGGATCTTGACCTAAATTGATTTGATCTGAATTGATGGCACATTCTTATTATTCTTATTATTCAAAGCTCTAAGGAAGTAGGTGCTGATTCATCGAAAGCTGCTGGTGCACATTTACATCAGGCATGTCCAAACTTCGGCCCTCCTGATGTTTTGGACCCCAACTCCCAGAATTCCAAGCCTGTATTTCCAATGGCAAAGGACCGTGGGAGTTGGTGTTCCAAAACATCTGGAGGGCCGAAGTTTGGACACGCCTGATTTAAGAGTCTTCCCTCTAGCCAGATAGGTCCTGACTCGGTAACTGCTGATACATCCGGCGAAATGCCCAGATTAAGGAGATCATTTAGCTCCCTTACAAAAAAAAAAAATCCCTCCATCTCAGGCATGTCTATCTGTTGAAGCTTTCCTCCCACCCACCCAAAACCCAGCCTTGGTTTGAGGGCCAGCTGCCAATCCCAGAAACAGGTCGAATACAACACACACACACACACACACACACACACTTTGCTGTGCTGTTACAAAAGCAATCCACATCCCTCTTGACACTTATTTGTGTGTACTTTATTGGCACAATTATTATTATTTTTAGACGGCAACAAGGCATTGAAAGATGGGCACGCTTTGTGCACGTTACTTTCTATTCTCTTGCGTGTTTGTTCTGTTAATAAAATAAGGATGCTAGACAACCGCTACCCCCTAGTTAGTGTTTTAGGCACCCGCGGACTCCCCGCCCGCCCTCGTTTTCCAACGCCCCGACGGGTGTCCCGTTCAACGTCCACGTGCCGTTCCGATCCTTCCTTGCCCGGTGCCGGCGTGGGTGGAAGTCCTCGGCAGGCACGCCACGGCGATCCTTGCACCGCCCGCGCACCTCTCTCCTACGACAACGGGGTGTTCCCGGAGGTTCTCAATGGCGGCTCCTCGAGGGCCGTGGCATGCAAACAGAGTCCAAAGCATGCTGAAACGGGGCGATTCCCCCACAAGTGGTGTCCGTCGGGTTAAGTCTCTCCAAGTCCTCTGGGGAGTCAAGTTGTCCCCAGACACACTTGCTAAGCCATGCTTCAGAGGCAAAATCAGCCATCAGCCGGAGTCCATGCGTCAGGTTGGTTCCCGATTTTTTATTTAAAAAAACCCTGCTCGTTCTCGCCCTCCCACCCCGACAGCTGTGCGCCAGCGTCAAACGACTTTTAATATGCGTTTTTTTTTCTCACCTACAGTTCAAAGCGTCGGACGACGGAGGAGTCTCTGCTCCAAGCACGTGGGTTCCCACCCACCCGCAACACACACACACACACACACACACCTCCTGATGAAAACTTGGAATGCAAAAGCCTCTTGGGAGGAAAGGCGGCGGAGGCTTCGTCCCAACTCCGCCACTACCAAAACGGGCACCTGCAGAAAAGGGAAAGGAGGACGGGAGTGAAAACGGCCTGTCCCCTTTCCCGGCCGCTCCCAAATCCTGCAGAGCCTGAAGCTCAGCTGAGCTGCAAGGGTGGCTTTTCGTTAGAATATGTGTGTGTGTGTGTGTGTGTGTGTGTGTGTGTGTGTGTGTGTGTGTGTGTGTGTGTGTGTGTGTGTGTGTGGGAAGGGGAGGGGGGGGTTAGATCCTGTGGTTTCAGGAAGGAAGGAAGATGGAAAAAGAGAAAGGGGAGGAAGGAAAGAAAGAAAGAAAGAAGGAAAAAGAGAAAAGAAAGGAAGGGAGGGAGGAAGGAACTGGTGGTGGATGGATGAAAGGAAGGAGGGAGCTGGTAGTGGAAGGAAGGAAGGAAGGAAGGAAGTGGTGGTAGATGGATAGAAGGAAGGAAGGAAGGAAGACCCAGAAAGAGGGTGGGTGGGAAAGAGAAAGAGGGAGCTAGGGAAAGGGAGGGAGAGGTTTAGGAGAAAGGCCGCCCATTCTCCAGGGGAAGGCGGGAGGGAGGAGGGCCAAGGCTCACCATCCAATGTAACACTGGCAAAGGTTCTCGTGGGAGGTCGCCTGCTTAATGAGCAGCTCCACTTGGGTCGGCACGTCCAGGGTCTCGTCATGGGAGAAGTCTCGCCCTGGGGGAGGAGGGAAAGAGGGAAGTCCTTAGCAGGGGGGAATGAGTTCGGGATGCCTCTCTCCTCCAAACCCAGCTTGTCTCGCCCGTGCCCTTATCCGTCTCAAAGACGTGCCCTCTGGGGATGAGGCCAGACGGCTTTCTCCCTCCCTCCGCCTGCGCCAGATGCCAGACTGCACACCCTCCGGGGCAGAGATCTGTCCTTGGGGACCCTGGCAAGGGTCACGCACACACACGCGCATACACAGGGTTGCAAACGGCCGCGCCTCTTACCGGTGAGTTTATCGCGGACTCGGTTGATGATCTGGATGGCCTTTTTGTTCAGCGCCTCCGGCTTCACCAGGCCGTCGCCGACTAGGAAAGGAAAAAACGGGAGGCGTGTCCACTCAAATATCTCTCTCCTTGCTCCTACGCCGACATCTCGGTGTGCGTCGGTCACAAAACCCGGCTCCCTTGCCAAAGGGAGGACTCGGCCACTATGAACCGGCTACGTTCTGATCGTCCCCGTTATAACGAGTCAAAGATGCTGCTGCTATTGTGATTAGGTAAAAATTTAGACCTCATGTGATGCTAGGTAGAGAGCGGATCAAAATAAAAGACACCTCCTTCCCTAGAATCCTGGAACGTACCGGGATGCCAGAGGAAAATCTAATTCTGCGACTGAGGGTGGGGCGCTCAGCCTCCACAAATATTCCTCCCCACGTCAACGAGCTAAAGCCGTTTCTATTTATTCTGAAATAATTTTTTAAAGGGACCCATCCTTTTTGAGGCGTTGCGCTTCTGAAGACCAGAAGGAGAGGAGGCGCAAAATAAGAGAGAGATCGGGACGGTACCTTTCATACTCTACCAGGGAGGTTCTTTAAAAAGGATTTCAGCCACGGCAGGAAACGGGAGGTTAGAGGACATGGGTGTCTCCTTTGCGTCAGCATCCTCTGCTTGTATCAAGAGAAGATGCTTCCCCCTTCCCTGGACTACGGGGAGGAAACGCAGGCTGTTCAAACTTACTGAAAGAATGAATGGACTCAGGCACGGTTGTCCCCGGTTTCTTATGAGCCGTTTCTCCCAGCTCCACGCTGTCCAACATTTCTAAGAAAAGGAGAAGGATAGGCAGAAATATATAAAAGTCCATACAAAAGAGAGAGAGAGAGAGAGAGAGAGAGAGAGAGGCAGGTTATGTGGTGCCACCAGGCCACCTGGGAGGCGAAACCTCTCTCTCATCTTCGGAGTATTTATTTTATTTTATTTTATTTTATTTATTTATTTGATTTATATACCGCAACCATCTAGCAAAAGAGCTACTCTGGGTGGTTTACAAACATATACAAAATATAAAACCAGATTAAACAACTTAAAAAAAAACTAATCAATCAAACCAAATGATCAAATCATAACAATAAAAGGAACAAATAAACAAATAAGCACAAATACAAAAAAATCAAAATGCTTTAACAAATCAAAATAAGAACAAATGGAAAAAAATAACTAATAGAAATAGAGTAGGGTCCCACATGATGGGTGAGGTGGGAGAGGGGTGACATTTTCACCCAAGACCGATGGGGAGGGACGCAAAGGCCCCTGGTTGGCTTCCAACCTGCCCACTACCTCCACTCAAAACACCACCACAGAGGAGGGGAGATAAATCATCCTGCTGCCACTCCATAAACCCCTACTCCGGCCGCTACTTACCTACGGACTGGCCTGCAGAATAGGAATCTGTCCGCGTCCGGGACCGCTTATTGCCTTTCGCGTTGGCTGCAAAGAAAGGAAAGCTGTGAAACAATCCCTGGCGCTCCTTCTGGATCTTTGCTCCCCTGGCTGCTAAGGAGAGCTACATCCTTGGCTTCTTCCAGACAGCTCAGCCAATATGTTGCTCTGCAGTCTCTCCTGGGGCCACAGGAGAGAGAGAGGGGGGGTTGTGTTCTCTTTAGACGCCGGAATTTATTCCCGAAATCCTTTTGTGCAAAAATGGGCCGTTCAAATTCACGAGTCTTTCAATTGTCACAAGACTCTCTTGGCTTGGCTTTCACAGACACCCATGACTACTCTGTGCAATATTAAATAATAATAATAATGAAGGAGGAGGAGGAGGAGGAGGAGGAGGAGAGGAAGGAGAAGAAGAAGAAGAAGAAGAAGAAGAAGAAGAAGAAGAAGAAGAAGAAGAAGAAGAAGGAGGAGGAGGAGGAGGAGGAGGAGGAGGAGGAGGAGGAAGAAGGAAGAAGGAGAAGAAGGAGGAGGAGAAGAAGAAGAAGAAGGGAAGAAGGGAAGAAGGAAGAAGGAGAAGAAGAAGGAAGAAGAAGGAAGAAGGAAGAAGGAAGAAGGAAGAAGGAAGAAGAAGAAGAAGAAGAAGAAGAAGAAAGAAGGAAGGAAGAAGAAGGAAGAAGGAAGAAGAAGAAGAAGAAGAAGAAGAAGAAGAAGAAGAAGAAGAAGAAGAAGAAGAAGAAGAAGAAGAAAGAAGGAGAAAGAAGAAGAAGAAGAAGAAGAAGAAAGAAGGAAGGAAGAAGAAGAAGGGAAGGAAGGAAGGAAGGAGAAGAAGAAGAAGAAGAAGAAGAGGAGGAGGAGGAGCTAGAGAGGGGGGATAACATGCAGCCAAGGAGCATGGGGGGGGGGGCAACAGGATTGCAATAAATGGCCCTGTGGCTTTTGGCCTCTCCACTTACTGTCCATAAGCCTCCAGTTTAACAACGGGTCGTAGACGAAGGCCTCCAGCACCGCCATCACGCTGTCCTTGTGCTCCCGCAGGACCTCCATCACCGTGTGGCACGTGATCCTGTAGTTGCCATCCAACCCAGTGACCTTGAAATGTCGAAGCGGAGAAGAAAGCAGTGGGGCCACTGGTGAGATCCAGGAAGCCGGACTAGATGGGGCTTTGGGGCTGATCCAGCAGGGCTCTCTTCTTCGGTTCTTAGGTTTGCTCCCTGCCCAACAGTACCGCCGAGAACTCCGTCTCAAAAACCGGAGCTCTCCGTAATGTCATCCGTGGCTTCTTTATCAAGGAAACTAAGCAAGGTTCAGTTCAAGAAGAGCCCCGTGGCGCCGTGGTTAAATGCCCGCACTGCAGGTAAAACTGTGCTCACGACCTGGGGGGGTTCAATCCCAGGTAGCAGGCTCAAGGTTCACTCCGCCTTCCATCCTTCCGAGGTCGGTAAAATGAGTACCCAGCCTGCTTTTTTTTGGGGGGGGGGGCAATGTGTAGCCTGCATTACTGTAATTAAAAATTGTAACACCCGCCCCCCGCCCCCAGAGACTACTTGAAGTGCTTTTTCAACTTGAGCTCAAATAACTTAATCCATTCCCAAAGGAAATTTTGGGTCCCCCCCCCTTTTTTTTTGGAGAAGGAGGGGGAGAAACCACTAATTTCAGCTTCGGACGGCTCCAGGAGTAGCAGCTCTCCTTTTAAGCAAGGCCCCGACTCTTGCACGTAATTTGGAGCATCATTTTTTGAAATCCTGACCCATGTCTTATGTTTCTAGCGAAGCTGCCAGTTCCCGTTTACCTCCATGGCATTTGTCAACATTCTCGTCAGCCTGAAAGGAATCTTCTCTGGGAATTTTTCTCTGGTCATGGCCACCTGGAAGCCAGGAGAAAGTTAAAAAAAAACAAATTCAACTAAGATAGTGATGTGACTGAAACTCCCTCTTGACAGGAGGGGGGGGGCTTCTCCTTTGAAAGGTGGCAAAAGTGGGAACAGAATGTCCTGATATGTACATTTTAACAAAAGAAACCGTTGCCCCAGCTTACTTATCTTGGATCAGGGCAGGAGGAAAAAAAGATATTTTATCAATCTGCTGCAGCTCAAGGACTAAGAGGGAGCTGCTTTTAAATGCAGATTAAAATCTGAATTTTAATATCAGGTCGCCCCCCCCCCCCAACTCTTGTCTTTTAGCTTAAATGGAAAACCTCTGTTTCAAGTAAATTTTTCAAGGGGTCTCTCTCTCTCTCTCCCCCCCCCACTTCCCCTTTTATCCTTTGCCCTGGCTTTCAAACTGAGTGTGGCGTGGAAGTAGATTTTTTTCTTTATTATTATTTTTTTTAACAGGGGCGGTGGGGGAAATGTACTTCTTCCCAAGCGCTGCCTCCGTCGCAGGTTACCTCAAAGCAATCTCCGAAGTCAATATGCAAGATCTTTCCGCTTAGGCGATCGAGCATCAGGTTGGAGGGGTGCCTGGCGGAAAAGGAGAAGGCACCGAACGAGCAGCATGAGTGTCCGTTAGTCGTCTGGCATCCAGTGCTTTTGCGGGCCGATGCCCGGCGGGAAGCAAACGACGGCAGCAACAAATGCACACCCTGGGCTGGCAGGTTTCCCCCACCCCCGGCCCCGGCCCCTTTCCTCTGTGGGAAACACAAAAACTGCAAAATCTTTCTGAGACGTACAAAATAACGCAGGGCATGAGTCAAGTGGATAGAGGGACGCTCTTCTCCCTCTCACAAAATACCAGAACTAGGGGACATCCACTCAAACTGAGGGCTGGGAGAGTAAGAACAGACAAAACAAAATATTTTTTTTTCACCCAGCGCGTTGTTAGTCTGTGGAACTCCCTGCCACAAGATGTGGTGCTAGCACCTGGCCTGGATGCTTTCAAAAGGGGATTGGACAGATTCCTGGAGGAGAAGTCCATCCCAGGTGACAAGCCATGATGGAGATGTGTCATCTCCATGCTTAAAACCAGGATCCTTCAAGGGCCAGATGCAGGGGAGTGGTATCAGGAGACAGAGATCTAATCTCGTGCGCTCCCAGACGCATCAGGTGGGGCCACTGTGAGATACAGGAAGCTGGACTAGATGGGCCGTTGGCCTGATGCAGCAAGGCTCTTCTTAGGTTCTTATGTTATGTTCTTTCTGTCTATAGTTGTTCCGGGCACGCTAATAGCATATGGACATCAAATCTTTTCTCTAATTTATCCTGTTTCTAACTGTCATATGGATGGAAGGCGGGACGGAGCGTCCGCCAGCGAGTCTGGGAGCACAGAGGCGTGTCGTACGGCTCCCCGGACCTTTCCAGGCGTCAGGATATTTCGAAAACCTTTATATGAAAGGAACTGGGTTCGCTCCCGCCTTACCTGTCCCCGAGGCCCAAAATGTAGCCGACCATCGACATTACGGCAAGCGAGCGGGTGTAATTAGTCCTCCTGTCGAACCACACCTAAAAGTGGGGGTGAGGGTGGGGGAAACAGATCAGAGAAGGAATCAGTGCTCTGCAGGAAGGGTGGCTATCAGAGACTCAAAACAAAACAAAAATATTATAAGGTCAATGGGCTTGTTTTCGATCCATGTGAAATTCAAACACAGCTCTTCCTGTTGGGAAGCTTAGAATTTTTTTCCTTTTTGGGGGGAAAGGGGAGGTAAAAGGTAAAGGTTCCCCCCGCACATGCATGCTAGTTGTTTCGGACTCTAGGGGCGGTGCTCATCTCCATATTCAAGCCAAAGAGCCAGCATTGTGCAAGTCCACGGCCATGTGGCCGGCATGGCTGCAAGGAAACACTCTTTTACCTTCCCGCTTTTTACGGCGGTACCTATTTATCAACTTGCATTGACATGCTTTCGAACGGCGAGGTTGGCAGGAGCTGGGGTGAACAGCGGGCCCTCGCTCCACTGCGTGGCACCCGGGATTCGAACCGCCGAACTGCCGACTTTGCAGCCGACGTTTTTCGGAAGCCTTACTCCACTGATCCACCACGCTCCAACCAGCAAAGTGTTGGGCCTTTTGAGAACCTGCTCTCAAGCGCAAGCTTTTCCAAGCTACTGTAGATCGACATGTTATTTTGAAAGCCGGCCCCTCCATTCATTCAGCAGTTAGATCCGAGAACGGCAACTTTCGGCTGATGACTGAGCAGCCCTGGAAAACAAGAGATGCTTCTCTGACGCACCCAGACAGGCTCCTACCTCCGAACTGGGGCTCTTCAGCCACAGGAGTTTGGCGAGATCGTCCCCGGCTGTGTTGTTTACGGCGTGTTCAAACACCTCCACCTTCTGCATCAGCGTGAGGTGGTCGTAATCCGGAGCCATCTGAAACAAACACACAATTGTGTCCGAGAAGGAAGAACACTTAGCCCCGTGACATGATGCTCAAGGGAGCACGGAAGGAGGAATTCAGAAAGGAGGAAGCGAAGAAGTGCAGGAAAGGGCCTTGTCCGGCGTCGGGGCCTTCCTCCTCCTGCCTGCGTCGTCCGTGGACTGACGGGCAGGGGCTTGCCGGCCTTTCAGGAGACCTTTCCTAGCCAAGATGGAAGGTCTGTGTGCCAAGCCCTGAGCTGCAGTTAGATTCTACAACAGGGCTTCCTAGCCGGAGTTCTACGGCAAGCAGGCGGGGTGTGTGGGGTGGGGAAACAGGCTCTGTGGCCTAATCCGCCCCCCTCGGGAGGTTCCCAGATGCTGCTGCCTTATTCTCCACGTCATAAGAACCTAAGAAGAGCCCTGCTGGATCAGGCCAACGGCCCATCTAGTCCAGCTTCCTGTGTCTCCCAGTGGCCCCACCAAATGCCTATGGGAGGGCACGAGACTAGATCTCTGTCTCCTGATACCACTCCCCTGCATCTGGCCCTTGAATTACCCCGGTTTTAAGGATGGAGAATGACACGTCTCCATCGTGGATTGTCACCTGGGACGGACTTTTCCTCCGGGAATCTGTCCCATCCCCCTTTGGAAGGCACCCAGGCCAGATGCCATCACCCCATCTTGTGGCAGGGAGTTCCACAGACTAACAACGCGCTGGGTGAAAAAAATATTTTCTTTTGTCTGTTCTTGCTCTCCCAACCCTCAGAGGGTCTGGTGGGCTCCTAAGACTTGTGGTGGGCTCCCCCCCCCCATTTTAACAGACTGAAATGCCCCTTTTTGCCACTGGAAGGAAAGGGTTTTAAGTCAAAAAGGGATGGCCATTGGGGCCCCTACCTTTCTCCTCTGCTCTGCACCCAGGGAAGGAAATTTCTCTGAAATTGTGCTTGGCCCCTAGATGGAAATGGATTCCGCCCCCGCCCCCGCCCCCGCCCCCGCCCCCGCCCCCACCGGACTGGTTCTATAGGTCCGGCACACGTCAAACTGAAATTTTCTGAAATAATGTTTCTGAAAAAACAAAACAGGTCTGGCCGTACCCTCAGCATGATGCGGTGTTCGATGTTGAGCAGGATTTTCTTCTTCTCCCGGTAGTCCCGGATCAGGGCGTGCAGGGTGTCGCAGTGGGGCACCCAGCCAATCAGGCCGGAGTTGGTCGACAGCGGGATGACGGCGTAGCGCTGGATGCTGCAGCCGGAGACAGAGAGGGGACTTAAAAACGGTTCTGCCAAGAGAGCTCTAGGGAGATTCAAAACCCGCCGGCTCGAGGACCGAGAGAAATTGCTTACCAGGGGGTGGCATGTGTGTGTGTGTGTGTGGGGGGGGGGCAACTTGAAAGCAAAGCAAAAAGCAACGTGTTCCGCTTATATATCGCCCCATACCACTTCCAGTAGTCTCTGAGTGGTTTAGTTTTAAATACAGTATGCAGGCTACACATTGCTCCCACCCCCTCCCCCACCCCCGCCAGCCAGCTGGGTACTCATTTTACCGACCTCGGAAGGATAGAAGGCTGAGTCAACCTCATGAGCCTGCCACCTGGGATTGAACCCCCGGTCGTAAGCACTGTTTTAGCTGCAATAGAGACATTGATCCCCTGCGCCACAAGGCTCCTGTACTCTGGCATATGGATCCGTTGGGGGGGGGCATAGCTGATTGCCAACAAGGCAAATGGCACCTACTCTCCTTCCTCCCGAACCCCCCGACTTGGGCATCTGAGCCACGTCCAAATGAAACACGTTCACCGTTTCCTAGCCTTTTCCTTTCTTTCAACTCGCGTGGTTCAGGTGTGTGACGTTTTGCAGGAAACAGCGGGGGACGGAGCCCACCTGTCTCTACCGATAGGCCTTTGATCCTGACAGGGAGGGAATCACCTGAGGTTTTTACGGAGGGAGGTCGGGTCGTTGGCCAGCAAGGTGTTCACCAGGCCAAACAGCTGCATCACCCGCTCGTCCTGTCTCAGATCCTCGTGCCCCTTCAGGAGGAAGACAAACTCATGCCCGTTGCTTCCTGTATGGAAAGAGGGGGTCTCTTCAGGCATACACGTGCGGTGTGTGTGTGTGTGTGCGTGCGTGTGTGTGTGTGTGTGGCCATCGGTTCAGCATTTGATCTCCAGACCAACGGGCCAAAGAGCAAAGCCCAGCGGTGACCTGCCCATCCCCGAGGAAAACAAACCATGGTTTGTCCATGGTTTATCCATGATGGCTTGTTGTTACCCTTCAGCTCAGAACCCTGGCTTGTTTCTCACCCACTCTACTAGAGAGAACAGCAGAAGGAAAAGAGAGAATGAGATCAGAGGAAAGAACACCCCCCCACACACACACACACCCTCCAGTCTCTCTGGGCATGTTGTAAACTTCTCACCCATCAAAGTCAACTTCCTGGGCCTTTGCTTGGAGGTGATCACTTGGAGCGAGGGCGCAATGGACTGGATGCGGATGATCGGCTGGTTGGGGTCGTAGGTCCCCGGGACGGCCAATTCCAGATCTCGGCACATCAAGAGCTTGGGGGAGACGTATTGGAGCTCCAAGGAGGTCAGCTAAAGGCGAGCAGGAGGCAGACGAGAGCAGGACCGTTAACGCCTGGGTTTGGAAACTCTCCCTCGTTGCTGGGCCAGAGAGAGAGAGAGAGAGAATTCCCGAGAAGGACAGAACGGGCAAGGCGGCTCCTTCCCCCACCCACCTGGGGCAGCTGCTTGGAGATCCGCCGGAAGACGTGGTAATACAGATCCCAGGCTTGGGTGAGGTCCTTGACGTTTCCTGACTTCATGTATTTCCGGCACCACTCCTGCGCTTCCATCAGGTCTCTGCCGTAAGCCTGCAAAATAAGGGGTTGGGGTGGGGTGGGGGTGGGGAGAGAGGAACCAAAATAGCCTTGAGCACCCCGGTGATCCATGCACAGGAGGGGCTGACGGACAGATTCCTAGAAGCAGGGAGTCAGAA
The DNA here is from genome assembly GCA_037367245.1 of Phrynocephalus guinanensis. Classification (NCBI taxonomy): domain Eukaryota; kingdom Metazoa; phylum Chordata; class Lepidosauria; order Squamata; family Agamidae; genus Phrynocephalus; species Phrynocephalus guinanensis. The sequence continues at coordinate 1,820,364 of CM074753.1, forward strand.
CGGAGGCTCCAAAGCCATCGAGACAAGGTAGAGGTCCCAAGCAAAGCAGATCTGACAGGTATGTCCTAGTGTTTAATGGGCTCTTCCACATCCACCCCATGGATAGGGTGTTCCCACCTGCGTACTCTGTGGCTGCCCTGTTCCAAGACTTGGGCAGGACGGGGAGCTTATTCCTGACATGTCTCCAGGACACAGACGGAAGGGAACACGGCGAGCCCCCAAAGCAAAAAGAAACGGTCTCGGCGGGACACTTGGGTCATCCATGATGCCTACACAGGCAGACATTATGGACTGGAAGCCTTCCACGCGCCACCGCGTCTTCCTTCTGCCAGAGTGGCCAACGCAGATGCGAGAGCAACACCGGGGAAGCGGGGGGGGGGGTCCTGCTGCGGATTCAGGCACCCGAACCGCCAGCCCGTTCCTTGGGTGGTTCCCATCCTGGAGTTATCCGGGGGAGTCCTTGAGACTGCCACTCCCAGAAATCCTGACTGGCATAGATAGCTGCAAAAGCTTTTGGGAGTGGTAGTCCAGGAACACCTGGGTTGGGAACCACTGCTTTTATAGCACACGTTTCTGAAGACACGGAAAAGCTTCTGCTCTGTGGTTTATTCACACTCTCGGTGGCAGGAGGTCTCCCTGGGATCCGCCTGCCTCCCCGAGAGGGGGGGGGATTTTCATGGCCAGACTGGACCCGCGTGTTCCTGGGGGTGGGGGGAGGCCCAGGGTGACCAAATTAATGTCAACTATGATGGATGCCTTTTTGAAGTTGAATTCCACCCCCCCACACACACACACCTCCTGCCACCTTTGGGGAACCATTCTCATCACCATCATTTAAGAACTGTAGTTTGTTAATTTATTATTTGCAACCTAGATCAGGATAGTTTATTTTCTGAGAAAACATAAGAACCTAAGAACCTAAGAAAAGCCCTGCTGGATCAGGCCAACGGCCCATCTAGTCCAGCTTTATGTATCTCCCAGCGGCCCCACCAGATGCATCTGGGAGCGCACAAGATTAAATCTCTGTCTCCTGATCCCACTCCCCTGCATCTGGCCCTTGAAGTACCCCGGTTGTAAGCCTGGAGATGACACATCTCCATCATGGTTTGCAACCTGGGATGGACTTTTTCTCCAGGAATCTGTCCCATCCCCTTTGGAAGGCATCCAGGCCAGAGGCCATCACCATCTCCTGTGGCGGGGAGTTCCGCAGACTGACCACGCGAGGGGCGAGCTCCGTGCCCGCGTCCCCTCTTCCCACCTGGTTGAAGGACGTCTCCTTGAGCGTCTGAGGCCCCCGTTCCATCATGGCGTGGAGCGGCTCCAGCACTTCAAACATCCCCTTCACGTTTCTCTCCCCGAAATAGAGGCGGGAGGCTTCCTCCAGCCCCTCATGCCAGATCTCATGCCACAGGATGGCCACGCGGATCAGCTCCTCGCTCACCTGGAAGGGAGAAAAGGTGTTTTTTTTAAAAAGAAAGAGGGGGCAAGAACCTTTTTAACCCCACCCCAAAAAAAACCCTCCTAACATCCTCTGAGCACTTTTCTTTTCTTTCTTTCTTTTTTATGGTTAGCATTTATTTAATTTATTTATTTATTTATTTATTTATTTATTTATTTATTTATTTATTTATTTATTTATTTATTTATTTATTATTTTCTGGGTAAGGGACATTATAAGGAACAAATTAGGAAACAGGTATGATTGAAATAGGGTTAGAAAGGAAGGGTAGGGGTAAGGGAAAATAGGGGGGTGCAGGTTTGGCAAGGCATATTACAATTCTTCAGTTTAATATTTCATATAGATAGATAGATAGATAGATAGATAGATAGATAGATAGATAGATAGATAGATAGATAGATAGATAGATAGATAGATAGATAAGGAAGGAATTGTAGATAGATAGATAAGGAAGGAAGGAAGGAATTGTAGATATAGATAGATAGATAGATAGATAGATAGATAGATAGATAGATAGATAGGAAGATAGATAGGAAGGAATTGTAGATAGATAGATAAGGAAGGAAGGAAGGAATTGTAGATATAGATAGATAGATAGATAGATAGATAGATAGATAGATAGATAGATAGATAGATAGATAGATAGATAGATAGATAGATAGATAGATATCAATTAGGACTTATATTGCTAGTATATATTACACAAAAGTTTCTGGCTGTTGACATGTTTCAAATACAAACTTAATTATCTTTTTTTCTTTAACCACAAATAGAACTTTCCCCAACTTTCCTGATGTTTCTGTTTCCGTGGTGTTCCTAACCATCCCGACAGTTTGTCCATTTCTGCTGTTTCGAGGATTTTCTTGTTAAATATAATGCCAGGTAAACTGGACCAACAGAAAGTGTATTTAGCCATACACGTTGTAACAGCAGCAAGAGTTATTTATGCAGAACACTGGAAAGAACCAGTCATCCCAGAAGAACAAGAGTTGATCGCAAAAATCCTCTGAGCACTTTTCAGGTCCCCAAAAGCAACCACTTTTTTTGCATCCTACCCCTTGCACGCTTTCTCCCTCTGTTAAAAAAAAAAAAACCAACATCAGAGAGACTTGGCAGGATTTATCCCAGGAAAGAAACCGGAGGGGAAAAAAGCACACTGTGGGCCACCTCCAAGAGAATAATAATCTGAATTCCACCTGGAGTGGTGCGGAGTACGTTTGACCGTCGATCGCGGCCAAAGAGATTTTGAGACCGAACGGTCTCTTCCCCCTGAACATTTTGCCAGTGGTTCTGAACGCTGACCACGGAAGGCGGTGGTGTGCGCAGGGAATGGTCTCGTGGCTTCTGCCCCTTTCGCTCGGCTTTGCAGAGGCAACTCGTAAACGGCAACCGTGCCTGCAGAGTTTTCGTGGGGAGGTCGTTCCTCATTCCCTTCGGCAATCACGCCTCGGGGCTGGGTTTTTTGAAGAAATGCTCAGTGACCTTTTATCATTGTGCAATTGAGAGTGTACTTACTTACGGGTTATGTGCGCGATATGGAAGTTGTACCCACCGGGATAGGACAGTGTTGCGCAGAATCATAAGAATTGCAGAGAGTACTGTGGGCTGTTCACTCCCCACCCTAGAACAAATGTATACTACCAGGTGCCACTGTAAAGCATTAGATATATTAAGAGATCCATCACATCCTGGTCATCGCCTCTTCGAGTTGCTGCCATCAGGACGGAGATATAGGGCCTTTTCACACAACCCCTACGATCCGCTGGCCACTTAAATTCGGACCAGAGATCTTAGGGGTTTGTCGCTGTTCCTGCGTTCCCACCCCCTCCGCACTCCTGGCTGCTGGCTGCGTGAGGGGAGGGAGAAAAAAAGGAAGAAAAGAATGCCGCTCACTTCCGTTCTGCCATCATTACGTTATATCCACATCAGGAATTTTCACCTCCAGAGAGCAGGTACCTGAAAAGTGCGCTGGGACGCGCTTAGGTGGGCGTGGTCGCACTTAATTATCTGTAAACTCCGGAGCTGGTGGGGAAACAATTTTAAGCTCCGGAGGTGGGAGCCATTTGCGGCGGAGTTTAGGGGTCGTATACAAAGGAGTATAGAGTACTGAGGGCAAGAACAAACCGTCTCAAAAATAGCTTCTTTTTCAGAGCAATATTGGCCTTAAACGGAAATTCTGGACTTTGAAGTCAGCTTATTTTATATGTCATATTTTAGTCATTTTATATGTCATATTATTATGTGTCGTACCTGTTTTTAGATCTATGTGAAATGTTTTAAATGAGTTGAATATAGCAACCACAAAATTTCGTTGTTCCTGCAAGGGGGCAATGACAATAAAGATTCCTATTCCTATTCCTATTCCTGATATGTTTTTTGGAGGAGTAAATCTTGAAGCCATGCTCGTAGGAAGGAAAGGGAGAGCTCAAAACGTTTGCATCGGGACTGGCCACTAGAAGGAGCCACAGGAACACTTGAAAGCAGTTCTTTATATCCGTCTTTTTATATCGGGCACTGACACACTTTCCCTTCCAAGCACTTTGGGGGGCAACAATTCCTGGTGTGAATGTAAAACTTTCAAATCTATTCAGCTCTGAAACAGAGGGCTCTGCTGGACCAACGGCCTGATGGAAGGCATGCCATGTCCCAGAGATGGTGCTCTGTATGTGACTAAGGTATTTCTGGGAAACCTGGATGCAGGACATGAGCTCCGTGGCTCTTCCTCAAAGGCTGACCCTCAAGAGCTGCTACCCAGGAGCATCGTAACCTCGGACGCTGGAGGTAAGGGACAACCACCCTGACTAACACTCACCATCAGCCTCCGGGAAGCGGTTTCAGAATCCCAAACCATTAACTCAACAAACAAAAATGGATATAAATATACGGACCAACCCTCAGTATCCAGCGACCTTTCGAGTTCCAAAAGTTTGCGTTACGTAAAAACATACACGTGCCTTCTCAAGCACCAGAGATCAACCTCGGAAAACCATCCATTAGGATTCTTTTTAAGGACAGAAAGGAAGCAGCGACGCTGCAGGGACAAAGCTCATGATCGTTACGCGAGCCACTGAACGGCGAACGGAGGAGACAGGTTTGTATTTAAAGCACATCCCCACCGCCAAGGCAAAAGGTCAATTCCCTGAATACGTTGGCCCCCTTCTTCTTTCGAACAACGGCACCGACAGATCCCAGGCCCGAGCGGAAGGACGTACCATCATGGCTTGCTGGACCAGGGTGTTGCTGTGCTCGCACATGTTCTTCAAAATCTTGTTGGCTGCGTTGTGGCGAGCGGTCGTGGTCGACTTAGAAGCCACAGTCAAAGGGTATATCAACGCCTAAAACCAGGATCAGAGAGAAGCGACGTACAGGCGGAGGCTCTCGGGAGCCCACCGGGCAAACGCGGGTGCCTCTGGGGGTCGGGGACGGGGGACGGGGGACGGGGAGGCGGCTCACCTGTGGATGGTACCGGCCGATGTCTGTGAGAAGCTGGTAGATCAGGCGTCCCACCAAAGGCCGCGGGGTATCAATCCTAGCAATGAGTTGCGGGATGACCTGATTTTTGGAGGAGAGAGGAAGTAAACGAAGCATCATACAAAGCCCAGATGTTATTCGAGGAATGCTCGTCCCCCACCCCCCCACCCCAAAGCATGCCTCGGTTTGACTCGGACCCAAGGTCTCTTGGGCACAGAACGCTGCTCTCTACGGATCAGGAAAAACCCGAGGCAAAGCCCGGATTAGTGGTAAGAAAAGAGCAGGGGGTTGAATTCCCCAGAACGGAAGGGCCGACGTAGACGCCGACAGGGCCCGGGAGCCAATTCCGTTTGTACTGCAGAGACGCTGGTCGTACTTCGGCTTGCATGAAGAACAACGAGGGTCGCTCTTACCTGCAGCCAAGTGTCGATCTGGATTGCCTTGACCCCTTCCACCAGGGCCTCGTTGACCTCAGGCCAGTGGCCGTAATCGAACCATAAAGTCAGGACTCTGGAGGAGAGGAAAGGACATTGCATTAGGCGGCACTCTTCTCTGTCTCCTCCAGGGACGCTTAACCCCACCCCCGGCCTTGGGCTGGGCCGTAAGCCACAGCTTTTAAAGACAGGCTGGTGACCCCCACCCCCACCACCCCCGGAACCTTCTGTGCACAGAACAAAAGCCGCAGGACCGGCTCGGCCAAACGGGGACTCGGAAACGGCCCAGAAGCCATCCAGCCGTACGCTGGGCTCCACGGTTTCGAAAAGCCGGGAGTCTCCCGGGGGACGGCACCTGAGCGTATCCTGAAGGTTGTTTCCACGGGACAAGGAGATGGAGCGGAAGAAGCCCTGGACGGCCGGCACGGTGTACATCAGGAGGGTCTTGGACAGGTCCTGTCAACGAAAACGAGCGTTAGGTCCGTCGGTCAAAGAACACGGCTCGTTTTCCCTGGGGGACTGCGTCAGCCAGACGGGGCTGGACGGAGCCCCGCCGGCCGGCGTCCCAAAAAGCCGAGAGGAGGGCGGGCGAACCCCGAACCTCCATGACTTTCTTTTGGGCCGGCGAGGGGACGGGGCTGCTCTCCGCGCTCTCAGCTTCACTCTCGCTGTTGCTCCCTTCCGTGTGGGCGCTGGTGACACTGGCCCCACTGGGGTGGCGCAGCTTCTTCTTCTCGTCCCGGGCCTGGTTCTGGTGCTTGTAGTGGAGCACCGCCTCAAAATTCATCACCGCCCAAGCGTGCCACGCCTGCAAGAAAGGGAAGGACGAGGAGGAGGGGGGAGGTTTAGCAACACCTTCCCTCCATCCTGAATTTCAGCATGGGAGGGGTGGTGGTAGATTTTTTTCAACACCCCCGGCTCTTTTCCTCCTGGCACTAAAACAAAAGGATGAGGGGCTGCAGTGGCTAAAGAGCCACCCGGGGTGGGCTACAGAACAAAATCCTTTCCCAGACTACCTGGGGTTGTGTGCACTCAGATGACCCCTTCCTCCTCCCCCTTCCTCCTCCAGGATAGGAGGAGGAAGGCCCCAACGCCGGACAAGGCCCTTTCCTGCGCTTCTTCGCTTCCTCCTTTCTGAATTCCTCCTTCCAGGCTCCCTGGAGCGTCGTGTCACGGGGCTAAGTGTTCTTCCTTCTCGGACACAATCGTGTGTTTGTTTCAGATGGCTCCGGATTACGACCACCTCACGCTGATGCAGAAGGTGGAGGTGTTTGGACAGGCCGTAAACGACACGGCCGGGGACGATCTCGCCAAACTCCAGTGGCTGAAGAGCCCTCGTCCCTTCTCTCTTACCTTGTACCAATTGCGGTCGTGCTCCGTGGAGGCGCTGTAGTACTGGAGGACCTTGGGGATGGTGCTTTCGTTGATCCCTTGCAGGTTCAGCTGCCACTCGCCCAGCTTCAGGAAACACCTGGTTGGGGGGGGGGGCAGGAGGGAACAGAAAGGGCTGAAATACACGAAAACGGGCCCAGCCGCCCACTCCCCTCCATGGGAGTCCGCACGGCGCCGTAAGATCACCCCAGGTCTCCGTGTCGGCGTGACAGGCAGGAGGCATGGAGCCACCCCCGGCCGCCGATTTGCGGAGCCCTTTGGCGGACCACGCGGGGGGAGGAGGCAGCGGGAAGCGGCCGCGTCGACGCCGGGAGATACTGACCGTGCCATGAGCTTGTGGAGCTCCTGCCGGTGCTGCTGGTCCTCGGTGGCGATGGCGTGCTGCGCCTGCTGCTGCATGGTCTGGACAAAGTGCTGCATGTGCTGGAAGGCGTCGATCTGCAAAGGGCCACACGAAGAGGCCTGGCATTCTCAAAGCGTTCGCCATCCCCTTTTCCCTCTAGCATTGGCCCCAACGGACTCCAGACCACGGCCCGGGAAATCCCCTTCCTTCCTTCCTTCCTTCCTTCCTTCCTTCCTTCCTTCCTTCCTTCCTTCCTTCCTTCCCTTCCTTCCTTCCTTTCCTTCCTCCCTCCCTCTTATTCCTTCCTTCCTTCCTTCCTTCATTCCCATCATCCATCTCCCTCCTTCCTTCTCATTCATCCTTCTCCTTCCTTCCTTCCTTCTTTCCTTCCTTCCTTCCTTCCTTCCTCTCCTTTTTTTTTTTTTGACAATGCCCAACATCCCTGACCCCTGGCAACCCCCCCTTGGCAAAAAAGAGTAAGAGACCAGCCATCATGAGTTGTGTTTCTACAGTAACGGGTTTCATTGTGTTTGGACAGCATGTGAGGCTCTCCTCGAGTCGCACTGACTTTATTTATTACTCGTTAAAACTATTGGCTCGCCGCTTGTTAGGCTAGGGCTGCCCTGAAGTGGTACACAATCACACAAGGATTAAAGGACTCCTTGTAAACCAAATTTGAGTGGGTGGGTGGGTGGGGAGCGTTAGAAGTCACCATTGGTGTGTGGGTGTGTTGGAGGGGGGGGAAGCATCCATCCTAACCAGCAGCATTAAAACAACTGAATGCTGTTACATTTCCCAGGATTCAGTTACACCACATTCTGCCCTCCCTGTCTCTCTTTCAAAAGGGGCTAATTTAAGTCGGCACTATTATCCAAGTCCTCAACCCACCACCACCCCCAAGATTTGGTTTTAATACATGTAGAGATGGGGGATTTAATTTTGCCGCCTCCTCCTCCTCCTCCTCCTGTTTCTGCCAAGCTCAGCTGGCTGCGTTTTCTTGCCAAAAAGGCAGCGAGATAAATCTGTTCGATTCCAGAACAGCCCGGAAGATTTAGACCTCTGCGGTGGATCCTTCTGCAATTTTTAGAAGGCATACCACTGGGCACAGGATCATCGGGGCTGCAGCCTCTGCAGCTGGCAAAAACCCCACACTGGACGGGAGACATGCAGGCGGGGAATGTCGCGGCAGCAAAGGAAGACTTCAAACATCTCGGAGGGGACCATGAAAGGGACTGGGACCGGATTGCTTTTGATTATGTAAATCCTCCTCGCGAGGGAGCGCCAGGAGACGGAGACTCAGCCACATGGGGGCAAACGGGGGCCTTCCAGCTGGTTTGCTGGCTGGTGTTTTCAAGTCTACGAAGGGGATGTTTTTTCTGCAAGATTCCGGCTCTCCCGTGTGCCATGGGTGGGTTTCCGCCGACCGGCGATGCCGTCAGAAGCCGAAACGCAATCGCGCAGACGGAGACGCGCAGAATCTAGAAAATGTTGGGAGGTGAAGGAGGGGAAAACCCTTCGCCTCCAAAACGGAGCCGAGAGAGGGAGGGAGAAGGGAGAAAATTGCCCAGGAGCAGAAAGGAGAACAAAAACAGTCCAACGCTGGAGCCACCGTCTTCAGCGCACACACACACACAAAACAAAAAAGTGCATTTTCAAGATTCCTTGCCACGTTTACCTTCCGGGCGCTTTTCCACATGTACTTCATGTAGGCGTAGGTCACCTGAGGGTGCATGGTGGGCAAAGGGTGGTCCAGCTGCCGGGACGGATCCACCCCCAGGAGTAAGACGAGCGTCTTGTGGGCCAAAGCCTTGAGAGAGACGAAAGGAGCAAGGAGGGTTAATGCGAGGTTTGTAACCTAGTCTCCCCTCTCTCTCCCCCCCTCTTTTGTTTTGAGCCTCCAAGACTGCTAGAGCCTCGCCAAGCCCTGTTCGCTCACCATCCAACGGACACAAGAGGATCAGCAATCTTGGGACTTAGAGTCATAGAATCCTAGAGTTGGAAGAGACCTCCAGGGCCATCCAGTCCAACCCCCTGCCATGCAGGAACCCCCCATCACAGGACTCCCGACAGATGGCCATCCAGCCTCTGCTTAAAAACCTCCAAAGAAGGAGACTCCACCACCCTCCTTTGGGGCAGCATATTATTCCACTGCCGAACAGCTCTAACTGGGGCAAAACGGAGCTCTTCTGGGAATTTGCTGACCCCCCCCCCCCCCGGATAGAGAGCGGCCCTTTGTGGGAGCCAACAGTGCCCGACCGAGTGGTCCTCTGGGACTCACCCTACCCAGGGTGGTCAGCCCTGTAAAGAAACCCATTTTGCCTTAAAGCCACCGCCTGGGTTTTAATCCTCGTGGCACAGAAGTTAATTGACTGAGAATCTTAATCGAGGCAGCGCCAAAACCTGATTTTTAAAGACGCTTTTCTCTTCTTTCATTCCTGGATACAAAGCTCATTCCAGCACCTTCTGAGTATGGGTAGCTTTATTAGGCAGGCTCACGACGCTGCACCTAGGGACTGCGGAGGCTGGGTGGGGTGGGGTGGGGGAGAGACCCTTACCAGCCGGCCACTCTTGCCACACAGGCTGGCATACTTGAGCCACGTTCTCATGTCCTCGTGGGCGTTCATGACGAGGGAACGGACCATCAGGATGCGCTGCCAGTCCTCCACGATCCTCTGGCAGCCCTGGGAAAAAAGGAAGAAGACAAGAAGCAGAGAGGAGATAACTATCCATTTATATATATCTTGGCCCTTCTGGCCGCTGTTCCCGCCTAACAGGAATTAAAAACACAGTGGGGTCAAGATCGAACTATCAGCAGCTGCAAGAAGGGAGTTGACAGAACCTGTGACCACGATGAGCTGCAACAGGGACTCAAGAGCCTTTAAAATTATGCTTTTGAGCTGTGGTGCTGGAGGAGAGTCTTGAGAGTCCCCTGGACTGCAAGGAGATCAAACCTATCCATCCTGAAAGAAATCAACCCCGAATGTTCACTGGAAGGACAGATTTTGAAGCTGAGGCTCCAGTACTTTGGCCACCTCATGAGGAGAGAGGACTCCTTGGAAAAGTCCCTGATGTTGGGAAAGATTGAAGGCAAAAGGAAAAGAGGACGGCAGAGAATGAGATGGTTGGACGGTGTCATCGATGCAACCAAGATGGATTTGACCAAACTCCGGGAGGCAGTGGAAGACAGGAAGGCCTGGCGAGCTTTCGTCCATGGGGTCACGAAGAGTCGGACACGACTGAACGACTGAACAACAACAACAAAATTATCCTATCACCCTCTCGAGACAGGGCGTGATGATGCCCCTGCTTCACCCACAATGCGTCCAGATATTTTCTCACAACTGTACTGGTTCATCAGTGAGCTGGTTCAATTTCAACAGAGAACAGGGTATTTTTGGAGAAAAAAATTATTTAACACAAGCACTTGTAAGAATTGACACATTGCAAGCACTATCTGGGGGGGGGGGGGAGTTAGAACATAAGAACCTAAGAAGAGTCCTGCTGGATCAGGCCAAAGCCCCATCGAGTCCAGCTTCCTGTGTCTCAGTGGCCCCACCAGATGTGTTTGGGAGCGCATGAGACTAGATCTCTGTCTCCTGATCCCACTCCCCTGCATCTGGCCCTTGAAGTACCCCGGTTTTAAGCCTGGAGGTGACACATCTGCACCATGGTTTGTCACCTGTGACGAACTTTTCCTCCAGGAATCGGTCCAATCCCCTTTTGAAGGCATCCAGGCCAGATGCCATCACCGCATCCTGTGGCAGGGAGTTCCACAGACTAACAACGCTCTGGGTGAAAAAAAAATTCTTTTGTCTGTTCTTACTCTCCCAGCCCTCAATTTGAGTGCATGTCCCCTAGTTCTGGTATTTTGCTTGCTCTCACCTCTTATGCGGGACTCATGCCTCTCCTAAGAAAATGTCAAGCCTGCAAGTGCGTCCCCAGTGGACCCTCATATAACAAACCGTTTGTACAACATAAAATCTGTACAGCATAAAAATGGTCGCAACGAGGGGAATTTCTATAAAGGAAAATTTACTTAACAGAATTCCATTTGGAACGAATTAATTCCTTTATACAAGGTACCCCTGTATAACGTTGCTTCAGAAGCGCCATGTTTATGCCTGTGCAAATTTAAGCTCCAGAGACGGGATACATGGAAACCTATTTAATGGCACAACTGGCACCTTTTAAATATATATATAGATATATAACAAAACCATTCCCTGGCAGCTAGGGAGAGGGAATGAAAACAGAACACCTAACCCAAGGAGGAGGAGGTGTTGCGTTCTCTGTTTCCTTTGCTCCAAGGGAACACTGCCCTGGTTTATTACAGAACACAACAGGTGACGTCATTTTCTCCGTCTGTGCGTCGCTCCGTTCCAAACTCGCCTCTCACCACAGGCTTAACTTAGTCCGTGGGGACCGCGCGGGGCCGCCGGGATGAGAAACCGGCTTGGCTCTCCAGGCACTAACAAGGCTCGTCAACAGAAAAAGGACGGAAGGGAGGGGAAGGGGGAGCGATCAGCCTCCTGTAAAGGGAGCAGGCCCAGAATAGGAGAGCGCTGCTTTGGCTTGCCCTATAAATCCCTTTTCGAAATAGAAAAAAAAAAAAGGCAGGGCCTGGGCTCCGTTTTCCAAAAGAGAAGGGCCACTCGGAATCTGGTTTGCTCAACAAGGCAGGGACGGGGGCTTCGGAAGGAGGCGAGAGAGATCCACAGGCCACTTTCCCTACGTACAGGCACTGCTGTCACGATCCCTTTGGTTTTCTGTTCCTGAATTGCACGTGGGCCCTTCTGCATACAGAGAAAGGGATCTAGGGCAAAGCCTCCTCCTCCTCCTCCTCCTCCTCTTCCCTCTTTTTACGTCCCTTTCAAAAGGCGCCCACTAGGCCATCGATGGAGTGAACAAGACAGGGAGCTGTCCGGAGGCGAAATGTAACGGCAGAACACGACTGCCTTTTCAAATCAGGAGGAGGAGGAGGACAGGAAGCTTTTTACATTCCCGGCTGCCAGATTCGGTGGATCCATCCTTTCTGTAAGAGGGCTCCCCTGCCTTCTCCTCGGCTTGGGTGTCAAACAGAAAGATTCTTGAAGATTAAGTTAGAGCTTCGACCAGAACTTTTTCTACTAAATATAGTAGATATAAATATCTCGCATGATCAGAAATATGTATTTCATCATGTAATAGTTGCAGCAAGGATACTATATGAGAAATTTTGGAAACAACCAGAAGCGCAAAGAGAGAGGAATCTCCATGAAAAGATAAGAGAATGTATCGAAATCGAGAGGCTCTCCGGATTTCTGAAGGGAGACTATGAAGAGATCTCCAAAAAAAAAAAGTTGGCAAGAAGTAATAAACTTACTAGTATTGTGATATTATTTTTAGCATGTACAATTGTTATTTTTGACTTGATATATTCAATGTAACTTTTTATAGTGTATCCCCCTTGCTTCCTTCCCCCTTATCCCTTCTTCCTCCTCAAAACTAATAAAATTCTTTAATTAAAAAAAAAAAAAAAACAGCGGCTTGAGCCACAAAAGGCCTCTTGCCTTCTCCCAAGGGTTTATGCCTGAGGCAGGAAGGGGAATCCGCAGGCAGGCGGGCGGACGGACGGAAGAACTCGATATTCCGACATTAGGAAGACAGGAGGGAGCTCTCTATCCAGGAGAAGACCGCGGGCACGTCACCTGGAGGAGACGGCCAGGTAAGGCTGAGCTCCTGGCCGCTTCTCTCGTTTCTGCTCTGGAAGGAACTCGGCAGCGTCCTAACCTTCGAATAAAACATTCCACCGCCTGGTCCAGCAGGACTTTTGTAATTATTAGAGGCTGTAAAATGTACCAGAACGCCGTGTTCTGCTGCAATCCTTCCCTGCCTGTTTTTTTCCCCCCCCCCCTTTTTTTCTGGGGCTATAAACAGACCCATCGGCAGACTCCTCGACCCACCCTGTCGCGCTCTGCTCCCCCCCACACAAAAAAAACACGCTCCGGTGGAATATTTTCCCCGGCTCTTCCAGACAGGAATGCAGTCTTTGGAGGCAGAACGGTTTGTCACCGGTTCCCAAATGGCACGGGGGGGGGGGGGGAGAAAGAAAAAGGAAAGCACTGGCAGGAAAAGGGGGTGAAAACGACGCTCGTTATGCAGCATGGAAGCGCGCCGGCTGGCGGAACGGGAAGGCGCCGGCGATGGCGGAAGAACTGACGCTCTGGGTGGGCGCGGAAGGTCCCGGGAGGCCTCGCCCAAATTGAACGGAGGGGAGGAAACGGAGGTGCAGGGGGTGGGCTCCTAACCCCTGCCTCGGCCGGACGAAGGCAGATGGGATCAGTAGTCAAAGAGCAGAGAGGAGCGCCCACCTCCCTTCTGAAGGAACAGGGGCTTCCCACCCAGGTCGTCCCCATCGGAAAAGACGGCTGGGAAAGGCAGCCGAAACACACCCAAAGGATCCACGCTTCGGCCCTCTTAGGCGCAGCTTTAAAACCTTCGAAACGCAACATGGAACAGGACTGTAGGGGCCCAAGTTTGAACATTCTGCCTTTTGGGGGGGGGGCTTTCTGAGTAGGCCGTGTGTGTGTGTGTGTGTGTGTGTGTGTGTGTGTGTGTGTGTGTGTGTGTGTGTGTGTGTTGTGTTGTGTTGTGTTGTGTTGTGTGTGTTTACCTGCAACCTTTCCCACCAGATTTGTCGGATGATCTCGCGTCGCTCGGGCACGAGTTTGTACTGGATGACTTCTTCCAGCTCCGACAGCATCTGGCAGGAGACCATGGCCTGGAGGAGGAGAGTGGGGGGGGGGGGGAACCAGTCACATTCCATCCCCATCAACCGGCCCACTTGAGCGGCAGTCACCACAGCAGCGGCGGCTCCCCGACGGAGAGGATCGGCGCCCCGAGGCCCGGGAGACGACGCACTCACCCCGTAGGCCCGGCTGTAGCTCTCTCCCGCCATGGCGGTCAGCTCCGCATCCAAGAGATCTCGGGCTTTATCGATGCACTGAGGGAGGAAGAGAGGAAAGAAGAGGCTGATCAGATCAAGGGCTTTTCTCTTCCCGTTCATGAACCCACAACAGAGGGCATTACTTTGCATTACTCGGTCCAAATGGCGTTGGTTAGGCACAGCATCCTGTAAACGGGCCTCTGGAAATGGGCCTTTGGGGGAAGACCGCAGGGAGACACAGGACTGCGCTTTTTCCAGCCTCAAGGTTTGTAATTTAAAGCGCAGAGGCATTAAAGCAGTGGTTCTCAACCTGGGGGGGGGTTGGGGACCCCTTTGGGGGGGGTCGAATGACCATTTCACGGGGGTCGCTATGAGCCAGGGAAGGAAAAGGCCCAAACGGCTTGGGTCTGGAGGAGTAGGGGGAGGAAGGGGGGGGGAGAGCGAGTGACAGCTTGATAGGTTGCAGGGGATGCCAGTCGACGGCACCGGAGGCTGCGATTGGCTGAGGGTGCCTGTAGAGGAGGTATGAACAAACTTCGGCCCTCCTGATGTTTTGGACCGCAACTCCCAGAATTCCAAGCCAGTATTCCCCATGGCAAAGGACGGTGGGAGTTGTGGTCCAAAACATCCGGAGGGCTGAAGTCTGGGCATGCCTGATGGAGAGGGAAGTTCTCTATATGGCCCCTGCGGCAGTGGCCTGCCAAAGGGGGCTTGTGGCCTCTTCCAAGCAGGGCAAGGGGGTCCCCACCACAGGAGGAACTGTATTAAAGGTTTGCGGCGCTGCATGAATGAATAAAAAGGGAGAAACAGGGAAAACCAGAGTGAGCAGATGTGTCTGAAAAGGAGGAGAGATTCGGAGCCATGAATGCAGGCACGTCCACAATTCGGCCCTCCAGATGTTTTGGGCCACAACTCCCACAGTCCTTTGCCATTGGAAATACAGGCTTGGAATTCTGGGAGTTGTGGTCCAAAACATCAGGAGAGCCGGAATTTGGACCTGTCTGCATTAATTGAGAAGGTGTGGCATTAGAAAGAACCTACAAGAGGAGGCGGGAGATGAAGAGAAAAAGGGCCAAAGGGTGGGAAACAGAGGAGGCAACAAGCCGGCTGTGATCCGGGAAGATCCGGTAGTGGTGGTGGTGGAGGATCTTGTTTAACTTTCAGGCCGAGAGATCACCTTCCCGCCATACCTGTTGGGCCAAGGAGAAGAGGTCCTGGTGCAAGGCCAGGACTGCCCGGTAGAAGGCCCCGTCGTGGGTGTCCCTTGGGATCATGCAAGTGTATTCTTCCATGCTGTCCCACTGCGCTGAAAAGAGAAAGAGAAAGAGAGAGAGAGAGAGAGAGAGAGAGAGAGAGAGAGAGAGGTGGGTGGGGTCAGGGCTGGTTCGTTATCAGAGCATTGCACCCTTCAAGACGATGGTCGCCGGAATTCCATCTCTCGCCCTCATCTAATCCATCTCGAAGGACGGGGTTCTTATCCATCTGACTTTGCGGCCGCTTAGAAACCTCTCTCGCGGTCGAGGCTGCTTCCCCCGTCCAGTTGCTTCCGACTTCACGGCAACCCTAGGAAGGAGCGACTGGCCGCGCTTCGCAGCCCTGCTCCGTTCTTGCGGGACGGAAGGCCGGGGCTTCCTGGAGGGAGTCCGTCCATCGCACGCCTAGTCTTCCTTTCCTTTCCTGCTGCTCTTTGGAAGCACGGCTGGATCCGCGAACCACCACCCCCCCAACCCCGCCAGCGCTCGGCGCTTCCCTCTCCGCCTCTCCCGTTCTTTCGAAAGGGTTGTGCCATCTCTTGGGCAGGTGGGATCGGGACTCACCCAAGCCCCAGGCGGCGGCGGCCGCCATCCTGGCCATTTTCGCTTGCGTCTCGTCATTCACCAGGGTCCACTTTTCGCAGCACTGCTGGTGCAGCTGGCCCCTGGAGAGGAGAGCCGCGGTCAGTGGGAAAGGAAGCCCGGCCACGGAGCCCTCGCCCCCCCCCAACCCAACCCCAAACCCGTTCCCCCCCACCTCTAGGGCCTTTCGCAGCCTGGATCCTGGAGGACCGACCAGAGCCTGGTTGGGTTCCCTTAAAACAAAACAACAACCAAACTGCTCTTCTCCATCATCCGAGCTCTCAAGGCAGCAGAAGGAAGACTCCTGCCAGGAGCTTTGGCCAAGGAGGGCCTGGTGGCTTCCTCTGGGCCGATGGGTGGGAGGCCTCCTCCTCCTCCTCCTCCTCCTCTTACCACTCGCCCAGGGCTTCCAGGCAGCGCATCCGTCCCAGCATGAGTTCCGGGTCGTCCTTGTTGGTGTCCATCTTCTTATCGTAGGCCAGCAGGGCATCTTCCCACTCATGCAGCTTCTCGTACCAGGTGGCCTGGATCTCCTGGAGCCAAGAAGAAGAAGAAGAAGATGAGGAAGGAAGGAAGGAAGGAAGGAAGGAAGGAAGGAAGGAGCTGATAATAAATGGAAGGAAGGAAGGAAGGAAGGTAGGAAGGAGCGAGCTGATAATGAATGGAAGGAAGGAAGGAGCTGATATTGGATGGACAGAAAGATGGATAGATGGATGGAAGGAAGGAAGGAAGGAAGGAACTGATAACGAATGGAAGGAAGGAAGACAGAGACACCCAGAGACAGTGGGCACTTCACCTGCCTGTCAAGGGGATGCTCCACCTCTGAATCTCAATTCTTTTGCCCCAGGATTGTCTGTGACCCAACGCTGCTGCTCTGCATCACGGGCAGGTCAGCCCCAACACCGACACCCCCTTTTAAAACAGCACCACCACCAGCAGCTTAAACGGGACCCAACTCTCAGCCTACCGCCACGGGGTGCCTGCTGCCCCGTCCGTCCCAGAGCAAGAGTAGAGGCCCAGGACTGCTGAGGGCCAGGGCTTCCCTTCCGGAGAAGGGCTGCCCTTCAGAAGCCGCGATTTGGCATGGAGGAGATCTCAGACCCGGCCCTCTACCTAGAGCGGAAAGTACAAGGCCGGACAAAGGGCCATCTTCCTCCGCCTCACCCTCTCGGTCTTTAAAGACCAGGAGGCGGCCAGGACCGCCAGCCGATGGCTGTGGGTGAAGGGGGAACGCGGGGGGGGGGCAGGCAATGTCCGAGACGGGGACCCCTTTAGGCCTTCTCTGTTCTCCGTGGCCTCCCGAGACTCATCCACACACCAAAGAGCAAGCCGGAAACGCCGCTGGCAAAAGTGTCCACCAGGCCACAACAAACTCCTTCCCCGAAGCCGTGGCAAAATCTTAAAAAGGTGCTAATGGACAGCAAGGGCATTTCAAGCCCTCCAAATCTTTCCTTAACCCACTTGCCTCCTGCAAGGCTTTTCGTTTTCATGGGACTTTGTGTGTGTGTGTTGTGTGTGTGTGTGTGTGTGTGTGTGTGTGTGTGTGAGAGAGAGAGAGAGAGAGAGAGAGAGAGAGAGAGAGAGAGAGAGAGAGAGAGAGAGAGAGAGAGATTGTTTTTTTAAAGGACAGGAAAGACACACACAGCCCTCCTGTCTCCTTCCTCCCCGCCGTGCCCCGGCGTTGCCGGCTCCGGGCCGATGTTCTTTCCTGCTCCGCCGTTGGCAGTCCTGGCTGTGGCGCGTGCCAAGCGCCGGATACTTCCACGGCCTGCAGGCGGGATCAAGAGAGGCACATGCCACGGCTCGGTGCCCTGCCACGTGAGGCTGTGCAGCTCAAGGCCTGGAAATGGGCTCTGTCCTTTTTGGGGGGGGGGAGGGGGGGGTGCTGCACTGGCCAAAAGGAGGCTTCAAAAGCCTCCTTTGGCTGCAGAACCAGCTCCAAAAGACCTCCGAGACCCGTTTTTGAAACACACACAGAGAGAGAAAGAGAAAGAGAGAGAGAAGAGAGAGAGAGAGTTTACTCACCAACTCTCCAAAGTGTTTCATGGCATATTCCAGCACTCCTGAAGCTGCCTCTGGCTGCTGAAGTTTATTGTTGATACTAGGAAGAGACAAACAGGGATTATTCAAGATGGGTTGAATTAAATAAATGTGGCTTCAAAAGGTACTAGGGAGATTGAGCTGCACTGTTAATTTTTCTTCATGGACCTGCCTCATCTTATTCGATCCACAACCTTCTGGTGTATTGCACACACACACACACACACACACACACACATACACACACACACACATACACACACACACACAGAGAGAGAGAGAGAGAGAGAGAGAGAGAGAGAGAGAGAGAGCAAAAATAGCAGATTGAAATCCATGCACAAATAAAAAGTGAAAAGGTATTTCCTTGGCAGCAGGAAACGTTGGCTAGAGAGGTGGGGTGCCCTAATTGAGAAGACAGTTCTCCAGAGCCTGGAAAAACCTAGATTTTTCAAGAAGTTTCAAGAATCCCACATTACCAAGTCAGACTTAAAAAAAAAAGAAAATACAGCTCTCTCAAGCGGTGCTCTTTCTCTGCCACATTCCAGGCCACCAAGGATCAAAAGCATCCTTCTGTGACGTGCAGTAAAAAAGACAGATGTCCAATGAAATTCCGCATATATCGTTAGCAGAAACGCATCCACGTCGCGATGTATGAACCATGGCATGAGCCGCAACAGAACAACAGGATACTGAGAAAGTTCAAAGCGGCTAAAAGAGCCGAAAGGGAAGGCTTTTGATAAAAGATCTAGATCAGCGGTGGCAAACCTTCAGCCCTCCAGATGTTTTGGACCACAACTCAAACAGTCCGTTGTCGCTGGCAATCTAGGCTCAGAATTCTGGGAGTTGTGGTCCAAAACATCTGGAGTGCCGAAGGTTCGCTACCACTGATCTAAGGATATGGAACTATTAAATAAGACAGAAACGGGTGCTTCTGCGAAAGAATATAGGCAGGGCTTTGCATAACAGCATCCAGGGGAGACTCCTTCGTACGAGTGTAATTAGGCCAGTGATGGCCAAACTTCAGCCCTCCAGATGTTTTGGACCACAGCTCCCACAGTCCTTTGCCACTGGCAATACAGGCTTGGGATTCTGGGAGTTGTGGTCCAAAACATCTGGAGGGCCGAAGTTTGGCCACCAGTGAATTAGGGGCTTGTTGAGCTAATGGCTACTTTCCTGGGTTGGTCACAACCTCTGAACTGGCTTCCAGGGGAGCCCCACCCAAGGTGCTTTCCAGTAATCCATCCGGAGATGGCCACCCCCCCCCCCAAAAAAAAACCGGCCCCAGTTCTTCATCAGCATCCCACCCACCCACCCCTGCTCTCCTTTCCTGGGGAGGGTGGGAGGCAAAGACCTTAAAAAAAAACAAAAACAGAGGTCAGCTCTCACTAACTGGCCGGCGGCTGGAGAACAGACGTTTGTACGGAATTCTTCCGAATTTTTTAAATTGCCTGTATAACTACATTGCATTTCTGACTTTCCTCACTGAGTTTCAACCCTGCATTCTTTCCCCCGTTTTTATCGGCACCTGCTGCCTTGCCGGGGCCTAGCTCTGCCTCGTCTCCAGCCGGGTGCTTTGAAAACGGGACAAAAGGATAAATGAAACACATTCACTGGTCAAAGAGGGCCAGCGTTGGTTGACCCGTTCTGGCATCATCCACCCTTGCAGCAGGAGGAGAAGCTAATGCCTTCTCAAAAGAGAGGGCCTGCAACCCACACGAAGTCCCTCCCCGGTTTTGCGGCCCTGGCCTCTTTCCGTAGCCACGAAACCCTTCGGTTCCCCCAACCGGGACGTCTTCTGCTTGGCGCCACGTGATCCCGGGCTTTGAGTGTATTCCAGATCGGCCGCGAAAACAGCCCACATGTCTCCTTTGGGATTCTGTTTTCATTTCCTCCGGGCTGCGTTCTCTTAAGCTGGGGCTTCCTGCCCCTCTGCGCCTAGCCCCCTCCTTCGTGCCCACGTCTTGCTTACATTTGCTTAACAAAACCGCCTATGGGGCGAATCTGTACAACATAAAACCGGTCGTGGTGAGGGATCACTCCGTTTTCAACGCCTTCCTATGGGAAATTTGTACAAAGGAAAGTTTGCTTGACAGAATTCCATTGGGAACGAATTAATTCCTTTATACAAGGTGCCACTTGTACGAGGCAACTGCAGATCGCCGACGGAAATGCGAGGGAAAGGAGAAAGCTTTAAGCGCCGACAGGATCAAACCTGCCTCTCCGTTCTTGTTGGGAAAATGCCATCCCCTCCCTCAACCTCTTTTCCGCCTCTGCTGTCCATCACGTCTTTGGCACCCGCGTTTAATGGACGGGCCAGCAGAGACCCTGACTCTCTCACCTCTCTAGACCAGGTGGATACGGGAGATAAACTTCCACCACCTTGAGGCGGGGAATGACAAGGCAACAAGGCACATCTCTTTCAGCGACGGCTCGTCTCGTCACGGGCGGTGCTGTGAAGAAGATAAATGGCCATCGCAAACCCCCCCCCCCCGCAGGCAAGGGAGCATCGCACGGCATGTCAGCCACTTAATGACGCCTTGGCTTTATCGCTTTTGCCAAGACCTCCCGACTAATTGGACATTTATCTTTCGGCTCCCTTCCCCAAAGGATCTGACAGCTCCTTCGTGGCTGTCAAGAAGTCTTTCTTGGCCTGTCCCCGGCTTGTCAGAGGGGGGAAAATGAGACTGGCACCTGCCTCGCGCCCAAACAAGACTGAACAGGGCCGGATGCGTTCCGAAAAAGCCTCGGAAAAGCAGCAGGGAAAGCGATTCTGACTTGGAAAGACCTCTTCCTTTTGTTATCTTGCTGTAGATGTGAGCCGCGGTGACGATCTTTTTAAAAAAACCAAAAAGTCAAAAGGTTTATCTTTGTAACATTGTGATGCGGTCCATTTTGGACCAGCGAAACAGAGGAAGATCTGAACGGGGAAGAGACAGGACGGGGAGATGCTCACGGGTTTTCCCTCGGACAACTCTATGTACCCCAAGGGAAGACGGAGCAGACGCGGAGCCAGGGTTGGGTCCGAACGGCAGCTTTTCAGCCTAAACCAGGCATGTCCAAACTTCGGCCCTCCTGATGTTTTGGACCCCCCACTCCCAGCATTCTAAGCTTTGCCTGCCAATGGCCAAGGCCTGTGGGAGTGGCGGTCCAAAACATCTGGAGGGCCAAAGTTTGGACATGCCTGGCCTAAACCCATCATCCGGTCAAGCACGGCTCCGCCTCACACAGTGGGAGATGCCGTAAAACCTCGAGTTCAGTAGTGGCGGAGAACCTTCGGCCCTCCAGATGTTTTGGACCGCAACTCCCAGAATTCCAGGCAGGGCCTGGCAGTGACACTGCGGGCGTGGCGCTCCAAAAACATCTGGAGGGCCGAAGGTTCGCCACCGCGATGGAAAGGGTCCTTTCAAAAGACGGCGGATTCAAAACAGTTAAGTCCCGAGGTTGGAATGACGCAGAGTTAGGTCTCTTTTCCTAGAAGCCAATGACTCAGGGTTGAGTTCCAAACACTTGTGTTTTGAATGGCAACCAGGGTCTCGGCGTCTCTCCCGGCCCTGGTCCTGAAAAGATCCCTGCCTTGAGAAAAGAAATAGCAATGCATGTTTTTCAGGCATTCATTCCTTCTTTTCTGCCCCCCCAGGCACTAGCTTTTGAAACTCTTTTGACATTCTTCAGGAGTTACAAGGGCCGTGTTCCCCCCCTCCACCTCCGACACACACACACACACACACCGATCCTGGCTCAACACAAGGGGAAAATATTCGTGCTTCTGCACATCAGCCCCGAGGGGACTACCAGCCTGCCAGAGGGGGAAAAAACTGGCCAGGAGCTCTGGAACTCTTTTGAGTGCGGTTACTGGTATTTGCAGGTTGGTTAGTAGCAAAAACAGGTGGGTGTACCTCCCCCACACACACACACACTTGCTGGCTGGTTCTAGGCTAGGAATGCATTGTGAAACACACCCACACACTCCTCCTGGCTCCCTTATTCCCTTATTCTCTATGGAAAAATAGCAGCAAGCCAGGGGGAGGGACCTTCTCTTAGTAGGAGAGCAATTGGTATGGGGCCTAATTAAGGAGAGGACAGAACAACCTGTCTACGACACAAATCAATACGGTCCTTAAAAAAAACACCTCTGGATCTTTAATAATCATGCAGGAAACCAGCACCTCACAAAAAAAAGGGGGGCAAAAGGTGGCAGCTGAATGGATCTCCACCGAGCTTAGTATATGTTTGTGTTTACTCTTGCATTTAAAACGCCGGACCGTATTAATTGAGCTGTACGAGGCTTAGGATCAGAATACCCGAAGGATCGCCACGTCCCGTACGGTGCTGTTTGCTCCCAGCACTCACGAGGGAGAGACTTAAGCCCTGCGTGGCACCTCGTGAGAAGGCCAGGCTGTGGAGCGTGGCCTTTTTTACGCCGGCACCCAAACTTAACCACCGCCGCAGATAAAGAAGTCTGATAGCGACGCGACCTTGACTTCTACCCCTTGGGAACCGCCCGGACGGCCAGCTACGGGGCCGACGGGCTGACGCAGAAACAGCACGGGGATAGATATTTTTTGGGTAGAGTAAAGCTTCAAACAGGAGAAGTTGCGAGGCTTAAGAGTCCCCCGAACGTCTTGGGTTTCCGGGAGACGGGATTCAAAACGGACTTTGCAAGGAAGTCACAAGAATTGCTTGCCACAGCACAGAAAATCCAGCTTGCTCACCTGACGTTTACCTGCATTTAACCTCCCCCCTCCCCAAGTCTCCCATCAGAGAGTCCAGCTAACAAAGAAAATATTTTATGTTTTATGATTATTGTAAACGGCCCAGAGTTCCTTCTGGAAGACTGGCGGTAACTAACTAACTAACTAACTAACTAACTAACTAACTAACTAACTAACTAACTAACTAACTAACTAAGTAACTAACTAAGTAACTAACTAACTAACTAAAAGCAGCCCACGGTGTACAGCTGAGAGGTCAGGTCTTTGGTCTTTCAAACTCCGCCTGCCATACTGCTCCAACTCGCCCTCAGAAGTACGGAAACTGCTTTTGTTTTCTTAAAGGAGCACTTTTTCAGCTGGATAAAGAAAAGATTAGCCCGCCTGGGAGATTTCGTAATCTTCCCGTCGTCAGCGCAAGCTTTATTCTGGGTTTCGTTCCGACTCCCGGATTGCCCACAAATTCATAAAACAGATTGTTTTTCTTTTCTTTTCTTTTTGGGTCGCGTGGCTCATTCTGATGGCTATTTGTTTTTTCAAGGGGCTTTGACGGTGTCTTATTAAAAAAAAAGAGACGCTGCCAGGAAGTCTGTTCGAAAGGGGAAAACAAACGTTCTTTCCAGACGATGGCTTTTACATAATACTTAAAACTATACAGGAAGGGGAGCCGATGCCACAGGCCTTGAGGCTGGAAAGGAAGAAGGGATGGAGAAGGCACCCCCAGGAAAATGGGGGTTCAAATTCTGGATTCAGTGGCAGGTGGAAGCAAGACGGCTTCACCTTAGATACACCCCCTCCCGGCCCGGCCTAAAGTCTGCTGCGAGAAATCAGCTGACTGTGAGCAGAGTCCTGACTGCAACGCTGCAGTTTAATCTCTGTGCCGCAAGTCCGCATGGATGCTTTGCATGACAGGGGTCCCGATTGGTGTGTCTTATGCACGGCTCCCAAACCATGGCTAACTCCTGGCCGAAATCGGGAGCCTTGAGACGCTGGGGTTAACCTGCAGCACTGCAGTGAAGACTCTGTGCATGACTTGAGTTCGAACCTGGGCCCAGGTAGCCGCCTCGAAGTCATAGAGTCCTAGAATCCTAGAGTTGGAAGAGACCTCCAAGGCCATCTAGTCCAACCCCCTGCCATGCAGGAACCCCCATCACAATGTTTCCGACAGATGGCCATCCAGCCTCTGCTTAAAAACCTCCAAAGAAGGAGGCTCCACCTTCTGTCCTTGCAATTGACTACCCAGCCTGTGGGATTGGTGTGTGTGTGTGTGTGTGTGTGTGCAATGTAAAACCTGCATAATTATGTTGTAAACCTTCCATAGAGTGCTTTAAGCACTACGGGGTGGGGTGGAGGGGTATAGAAGAGGCACAGTTTGGTTCCACAGTATTTGAAGGGCACCAGAACAAAGGGGGAGGGATCGAACGCACCGCACAAAATGCCCCCAAGTCGCCCCTTGATCGAGCAGAGATGGCTCAGATCGAAAGTCTCAAAAACGGGGAAGTGCCGTGGGAAGAACAGACGGAATCCCAGGAGTTCAGTCCCCCACGGGGGCTGAGAGACGGGGCAAGAGATGCCAGGCGAACAGGGGTCGCTGGGGAAGAGGAGGAACGCCCGTCCCTCCGTCTGCCCATCTCCTCCCTGCCTTGGCTTTCAATTCGACAAACATGTTTCTCATCACAAGGGGCCGGCCCAAAGAAGAATTCGCCCCTGGGGTGGGGGAAAAAAGGGGAGAGCCACTCCGTCTGGGAGGAGACGGGATTAGAGAAGAGAACGAAAAAGGGTCAAGGGTTGGGGGCCCTGCAGGACAGCGGGTGACACGGCGTGGCCGCTTTTCAACACAATTCGGCTCCACGGCAAATAACCATCGGCCCCCGACGCGAGCGGCGACCGAGGGCCTGCTGGACGCAGCGGTGTTTTTTATTCCGATGCTGTTTTCGCTCTTCGGACAAAGGACAGGAGTTTGGGGGGCACCTCGAGTGGCAGAAATCCACCACCACCACCAAACTGCCCGGAAAGTTAAAGCATCCTTACCCCCCCCCCCCCACTTTTCCCTTCTTGTAAGCGGAAAGGGCTTACGTTTTCGTAATGAAGTTTGATTTCCGGTGGTACTCCGAAATATTCGCTCTTCCGTTCAATCCTCTCCCTGGGGGATTCCTGGCACGGCTAGACATTTCGGCCGTCCTAAGCAACAGGATTCGGGACAGATCTGATCTACCGGGGGTGGTGGGGGCGATGGAGGAGAGTGCTTCTAGATGGTTTTGGACTACAGTTCCCCAAATCCTTGTGCAACGGGCCATGCCGGGTGAGGCTCCCAAGAGGAACAGGTTGAAGGGTGGTTGCTAACCTCAGGCATCCAGATGTTCTTGAACTAATACTCTCAGAAGCCTGGACCGCACGTTTTACCAGCCGGTTGTTACCGGGAGTTGGAGTCCGCGAACATCTGGGGACCCAAAGTTGCGAAGTATCGACAAGGGACCGACACGTCCGGTCTTTGCCCCGGCTGCTATATTCCTCCTCTGCTTTTGGGGCAAAGTTTCCAAAAAACCAACTCTCACACAAAAACCAGTGGGTGTTTTTTTTTTTCCTTTAGAAAGAAGGAGGTTTTTTTTCCCCTGTTGAAAAAAAAAAGCCAAGGGGGAGAAAAAAAACATATCAAAAATAGAACTCAACAGCGGTGATCTTAAACAAGGAGTCTGAGAGATGGGCTCCGAGGTGTTACGTAAGCGTGTGAAGGGTCTGCTCCTTAATATGGTGGAGTATTAAAAAAATCACCATTTACTGTCAAATCCCAGTTTTCCCATCCTTCTGCCCTCCCCACCCCCGAGAATGACCGGAATGAAGAGGAAATCCTCCAACCCACCCACTACCTAAACACACACACACACACACACACACACACACACACACACCTCCTGAGCTTCTTAGGTTTCAACCTGATGCAAACCGATGACCTGGGAGTGGCCTCGCCAGCCACAAGAGGGTGGAGGGACCTGGGGGGGGGTGCATGAATATTTAAGATGCTGCAGATGTGAGCGAGACCGGCAGAGACACATGCACGCACACACACGCACAACAACACACACATTTTCCCAGCAAGGGGACGGATGCTCCCAGGACGGGTCTACCTTTGAGAGAATCAGGTCCTTAAGAAAAAAGGGTGGCCCTTTGCATCGGTCCTCAGAGAGGATTTCAAGAGGACGAAAAGCACTTTTTTTTCCTTCTCCTGTTGCAAGGCGGGGGGGGGGGGGAGAGAAAATTAAAAGTTCCTAAAACAGCAGCCAACGCTGGCCGCAAGCAAGGGGGAAAAGAGAGATACACACACACAGAGAGAGTCCCGAGAAGCCAGCATGCAGGCGTCCTTCGGAGCCCAACTGGCGTGCCTGTGCACGCTCACCCTCTCTTTGACCGTCTCCCCGGCGTGGCTCCAGCGGCCTCCCAGACGGAAGCCGGCCAACGGGAAGATGCCAGGCTGCTGCGAGGAGTTGAAGGAGCTGAAGCTGCAGGTGGCCAACCTGTCGGCCCTCCTGGACGAGTTGGGCAAGAGGCAGGAGCGGGAGCTGGCCAGCGCCCTCCTGCAGGTGATCGAGCTGGAAGGGAGCGTCAAGCGGATGGACCTGCGCCTGGGCGACGTGGAAGGGAAGTACTCCGAGATGAACAGCCAGCTGGGCCTCGTCCAGCTCCAGGCGGCTCAAACCGTCACCCAAACGTCGGCAGGTAAGAGGAGGAGAGGGTTCTAGGTATCCACATGTGTGTGTGTGTGTGTGTGTGTGTGTGTGTGTGTGTGTGGCCATCGGTTCAGCATTTGATCTCCAGACAAACGGGCCAAAGAGCAAAGCCCAGCGGTGACCTGCCCATCCCCGAGGAAAACAAACCACAGTTTGTCCATGGTTTATCCATGATGGCTTGTTGTTACCCTTCAGCTCACAACCCTGGCTTGTTTCTCACCCACTCTACTAGAGAGAACAGCAGAACGAAAAGAGAGAATGGGATCAAAGGAAAGAAACCACAACCACCACCCTCCAGTCTCTCTGGGCATGTTGTAAACTTGTGTTGCTTTGCGTCTCCTTTTTAAAAATCCATACGGCCCGTTTCAGCCAAATCCCAAACTTAAAAACCAGACGCCAAAACCTGGCTCCGTTTTTTAAAAAACGACGCTGATCAGCACACACACACACACGGTCCTCGGCACGCTTATAAATGTCAGTCAAAAATTCTGGCTCGCCGCTCTTTTGAAAGGCTCAAGTTCAGGTGTAAGGGTTTCCTCCCCCCTTGCCGGGACTGTTTTTTGGAATGGTACATGTTGATTTTGCAACCTCTCATAGGTTCTCCTTCCATTGCATACACACACACACACACACACATACACACACACACACACACACACACACACACACACACACGTGGGATACCTAGAAAGGTACGTGAGTATTAAAGCAGAGGATTGGTCATCTCTGCTCATCGCTCTTCCTTGGAAAATCTACCCCGGTTTCTCCTGGCGTTTTGACTCTAATCTCCACATGTGAGGAACCATGCGCGGGTTTTTTTTTGGTGGTGGCTCCCAGGTTTCTGGAATTCTTGTCCAAGAAGGCTCGACAAGCCCCTTTCCCTGTTGTTCTTTCACCGGCAGGAAAAAAAGCTTTCATTTAATATTTTTTTAGCTACTGGGAATTCCAATGGTACGCATGCATTATATTTCTCTCGTTGCCCCGACATGCTTTAACCCGCTTTACCATGGGTAGTTAAGTTTTGCAGCTTGGGCTGTTGTTGTTGTTGTTGTGTCATTACAGTTGTGACCGACTCTTTGTGACCCCATGTCCATGGAGCTTTCTGGGCAGGAATACTGGAGTGGTTTGCCAGTTCCTACTCCAGGCGCCTACAGCACCTGGTATTCCCTGGTGGTCTCCCATCCAAGGACTAACCAGGGCCGACCCTGCTTAGCTTCCGAAATCAGGCGAGATCGGAGGTGCTTAGGGCATCTAGGCAGCTCTGCAGCTTGAGCACCTGACCACTAACTCTTTTTTTCACCAGGAACTATCAGGGTATTTTAAAAAATGACATCAGGGTGGTGAATTTTTCAGACCAGGGTGTCAGGTTTCTGACGTTGGGTCGCGTCCTCGTAAGTTACCGAGAGCTGCTCTCCAAACTGAGCCCAACCACCAACACGCAGAGACCTGTGTGCTTGTTTAAAAAAAAAAAAAAATGATGCCACAACGCGTTCCATTAAGAGTCACAAGCCAGGCCAAAGGCTGGTTTTCCACCTGGAAAACAACAACACCTGCAGAAGGCAGTCCCTGTCGGGACGTGAACAGTGGGAGAAAAAGGAGCCCCTGCCTAATCCTTCCTACCAGGTGGAAATCATTCACGCTGTCAGGATGGATAAAAATCCACCTTGGGTAGAACACTGTCCCCCTCCTCTCCAAGCAGCGCAGGGGGGGGGGGGGGGGCAGAGTTCCCAGCATGGAAAGGACGCCAATGGCTTCCCGAAGCGTTAAGACGCTGTTCGCAAAAAGGGAGGATAGATGGATGGATGGATGGATGGATGGAAGGAGCTGACACTGGACGGGAAGAGGGAGCACCCCAGAGGCCTGTAAGGAGATGCTTATCTAGTGGTGCAAGGTGTGTGTGTGTGTGTGTGTAAACAACTGTTCTCCAGATGCCGTTGGCCCACAAATCAATCCCAGCCACCGGGCAGCCTGCGGCGAAAGCTTGCCAGATTTGCAGATAAGAATGACAAAGAACTGAATTTTCGCGAGGCAGAAAGGGAGGAGGACACAGAGAGGTGGTGAAGGGTCAGAGGAGGCAAACAGGCATCAAGGTCCCCAATTCAGACATCCGACTCTCCCTCTTCCCGCTGGCACAGACGCCGTGTACGACTGCTCCTCCCTTTATCAGAGGAATTACCGAACCTCCGGTGTCTACAGGCTCCTTCCGGATGAATTCCTGGGGACACCTGAACTACAGGTAAGGAAGAATGCATTCCCCCCCCACTCTCTCTCTCTCTCACACACACACACACACACTGCAAATGCCCCTGCTAATCCCCTTACTGCTCCCTGCCATAGATAAAGGAAGCTGGTTGGGTTTTCGACCTGGTGTCACTCAGGCACTGCCTTCCACCTTTGCTCCCTGCGTTCCTCCGAGACCCGTCTTACAGGAGGGCGGCTCAAATGAGCGGCCTGAACAGCACAAACGGGGCCTCGTCTTCAGGACGCCCACAGAGGCCACGGATTCAAGAGAGCAGCCCTTTCATGCCCCCTTCTCGGTACCACCAGCGGTCCTTGGCGCAAGCAGACCCGTCACGTCCCAGGCCAACGGTGACTTTTAAACCGCGCTGTTCCCGTGGTGCTTGTTAAAAACACTAGTAAAATCGTCCTGACCCCTTGGGAGAAAACCGAGAAGGATCGGCTTCCCTCGATGCGCGTCCGGGTTCCCTGATCTTTACTGAAGATATGAGTCAAGTGGATAGAGGGACGCTCTTCTCCCTCTCACAAAAACACCAGAACTAGGGGACATCCACTCAAATTGAGGGCTGGGAGCGTACGAACAGACCAAAGAAAATATTTTTTCACCCGGCACGTTATTAGTCTGTGGAACTCCCTGCCACAGGAGGTGGTGATGGCACCTGGCCTGGATGCCTTCCAAAGGGGATGGGACAGATTCCTGGAGGAGAAGTCCATCCCAGGTGACAAACCATGATGGAGACGTGTCATCTCCAGGCTTAAAACCAGGGTCCTTCAAGGGCCAGATGCAGGGGAGTGGGATCAGGAGACAGAGATCTAGTCTCGTGCGCTCCCAAACGCATCTGGTGGGGCCAATGTGAGATCCAGGAAGCTGGACTAGATGGGCCTTTTGGCCTGATCCAGCAGGGCTCTCTTCTTAGGTTCTTATGACAGCTGCTCCTTTTCCGGCCAATCCAGGTCTACTGTGACATGGAGACGGATGGGGGAGGCTGGACGGTCATCCAGAGGCGGAAAGTGGGTTTGATTTCCTTCAACCGGGACTGGAAGCAGTACAAGCAAGGCTTCGGCAGCATCCAGGGTGACTTTTGGCTGGGCAACGAGCACGTCCATCGCCTGACCATGCGCCCGACCACCCTGCGCGTGGAGCTCGAAGTAAGTGAGCCGGGTCTGAGCGTCACTCTAGCCTGGGCTCCCAAGGGGAACAGGGCGAGCCCTTCTTGATTTGGCTCGCAACCCCTCTTCTCCCACCGCAACTAGGAGGGAAGACCGCTTAGAATGGGACTACGGAGCCCGTAAGGCTGCGACTCGCCATCGGGCCTTCTCAGCAGCTGGCCCGTGCGTGGGGAACAAGCTGCCCAGCGAAATGCGCCTGGCCCCATCTCTCGCAGCCTTCAAAAAATTCCTAAAAACGTGGCTGTTCAAGGAAGCTTGTGGCCAGCGCTAATGTTTGTTTTGTGCCCCTTGTGATTTGTTTATTTTGGTTAGCGCTTGTTAACGCCTCTTGCCGGACTCTTTTCCTTTTTTCTTTTTTTTCCCCTTCCCTTTGTTGTGTATGATTTGTTTGGAACTGTGGTGGTTTTAGTTTTGTGTGTGTGTGTTGCTCTGTTTGTAAACCGCCCAAAGTTCCCTTTGGGAAAACCGGTGCGGTATACAAACTTAAAGATAGATAGATAGATAGATAGATAGATAGATAGATAGATAGATAGATAGATAGATAGATAGATAGATAGATAGGAAGGAAGGAATTGTAGATAGATGGATAGGAAGGAATTGTAGATAGATAGATAGATAAGGAAGGAAGGGAGGAATTGTAGATATAGATATATAGATAGATAGATAAGGAAGGAATTGTAGATAGATAGATAAGGAAGGAAGGAAGGAATTGTAGAGATAGATAGATAGATAGATAGATAGATAGATAGATAGATAGATAGATAGATAGATAGATAGATAGATAGATAGATAGATAGATAGATAGATAAGAAGGAAGGAATTATAGATAGATAGATAGGAAGGAATTGTAGATAGATAGATAGATAGATAGATAGATAGATAGATAGATAGATAGATAGATAGATAGATAGATAGATAGATAGATAGATAGATAGATAGATAGGAAGGGAGGAATAGATAGATAGATAGATAGATAGATAGATAGATAGATAGATAGATAGATAGATAGATAGATAGATAGATAGATAGATAGATAGATAGATAGACACCCTTGCCAGGATTTAGGTGCAGATATATATCAGTAGAAACCATTTTCCGAGGTTCTTTGTTGACCTCCTCTTTCCCGCCCCCCGCCCCCCCGCAGGACTGGAACGGCAACATCCGGTACGCCCAGTACAACTCCTTCTCGCTGGGCAATGAGTTGAACAGCTACCGCCTGTTCCTGTCCAACTACAGCGGCAACGTCCCCCACGACTCCCTGCGGTACCACAACAACACCGCCTTCAGCACCAAGGACAAGGACAACGACAAGTGCGTGGATCACTGCGCGCTCTTACGCAAAGGTAAGCCGCGGCGGAGCAAAAGGGGAGGGTCGCTCGTACGCGTTCTCGGTTGAAGCTTTGATCTCCGAGGCCCTTGGTGAGAGAAAAGGGTCCGGCGTGGCCCGCCCCTCGCCAGGATGGGGGTGAAACCAGGCTGAAACCCCTTGCAGGGGATGAGGGCAGGTCCTAACTACCTTGAGCCTGAGGCTTAAGCATCAAGTCCCAAATCTGAACCTAAGAACCTAAGAAGAGCCCTGCAGGACCAGGCCAAGAAGGGCCCATCTAGTCCAGCTTCCTGGATCTCACATTGGCCCCACCAAATGCCCTCTGGGAGCGCACGAGACTCGATCTCTGTCTCCTGATCCCATTCCCCCTGCATCTGGTCCTTGAAGTGCCCCGGTTTTAAGCCTGGAGATGACACACATCTCCATCATGGTTTGTCACCTGGGATGGAGGTCTGTCCAATCCCCTTTTG
Organism: Phrynocephalus guinanensis; assembly: GCA_037367245.1. Classification (NCBI taxonomy): domain Eukaryota; kingdom Metazoa; phylum Chordata; class Lepidosauria; order Squamata; family Agamidae; genus Phrynocephalus; species Phrynocephalus guinanensis. The sequence continues at coordinate 1,851,902 of CM074753.1, forward strand.
AAGCATCCAGGCCAGATTCCACCATCACATCCTGTGGCAGGGAGTTCCACAGACTAACGACGCGGTGGGTGAAAAAAAAAAACATTTTCTTTTGTCTGTTCTCACTCTCCCAGCCCTCAGTTTGAGCGGACGTCCCCTAGTTCTGATGTTTTGTGAGGTCCCAAATCTTTGTCAATAGCAAAGCTTTTTACCCCAGGAGGGAAAAAAAAAGAGAGAGAGAGAGAGGGGGGCGGGTGGGTGGGTTGCCAGTCAAATCCATGCCATCGGGGCAAATAAACACCCAAGAACAACTCCAAGTGGAGTTGCCAGTGTAACTTAAGTCTGATTTGAGTCCCAGGACCGGACCCTCTCTTGTTCACCTCCCGAAATGCCCCAGAAAAAGCTTCATCCATGCGGTGTGCGTGGCAGGTGCCCGCATGTCAAAAAAACCATAACCCAAAGTCGGACCCAAGCGTTTTTAAAGGACCGCTGTGCTGACAGCCTGGTGGGAAAGGTTGCAGGTCAAAGCTTGTTTTTCCCCCCTGCCCGCCCATTTGCTTCCTCGCAGGGGGCTACTGGTACAACTGCTGCACGGACTCGAACCTCAACGGGGTCTACTACCGGAACGGCGAACACAACAAGAGCATGGACGGCATCACCTGGTACGGGTGGCAGGGCAAGACGTACTCCCTGAAGAGGGTCGAGATGAAGATTCGGCCCTCCGACTTCAGGGCCCAGGGGGACACCAACCAAGTGGAGTGACCGGGGGGGGCGGGCGCACGGAGACTCCGCCACAGGGGTTGAGGACTAACAGAGGGAGGGGAAGCAGAGAAAGAGAGAGAGAGAGAGAGAGAGAGAGAGAGAGAGAGACCCAGGCGCACATGCACCCACCCACCCACGCAAGCACGTACACACCGCTAACAGCAAAGGAGAAATACCTGCCGCCTTCAAACCCCAACGCTGAAAGGTCTATTCTCTCCAAGCTGGACACCTCCTTCAAACAGGTTCTCAAAATGCAGCAGGGAAGGTTCTGTATCCCCCCAAAACACACACGCACGCACACGCACACGCACACACACACACACGCACGCACACACGCACGCACGCACGCACACACGCACACACACACACACACACACTTGCATCCGTCTCTTCGGCAAAAAGGAATATCTTGCAGTGGTTTCTCCTAGCTTCTATCGACCAGCCCCCTGCAATCTCTGACCCCATTCCAGGTTAGCTCCAATGACCAGGGGAATGACAGAGATATTAAAAGCACTGGCGTAAGAACCTAAGAAGAGCCCTGCTGGATCAGGCTAACGGCCCATCTAGTCCAGCTTCCTGTATCGCACAGAGGCCCCACCAGATGCCCTCTGGGAGCGCACGAGACTAGATATCTGTCTCCTGATCCCACTCCCCGGCATCTGGCCCTTGAAGTACCCCGGTTTTAAGCCTGGAGATTGCTCATCTCCCTCATGGTTTGTAACCTGGGATGGAGTTTTCCTGCAGGTATCTGTCCAATCCCCCTTTTGAAAGCATCCGGGCCAGAGGCCATCACCGCATCCTGTGGCAGGGAGTTCCACAGACTAACAACACGCTGGGTGGGGAGGGGCTGTCGTTGTTTCCAGGGGTGGGGTGGGACGGGCAGGGTTAAAGCTACCAGGAGAACAAGAAGGGAGAGTGATTACAAAAGCTTAGAGACCCCCACACACACCCTAAAAGGGAAGTCAGACATGATCTTAAGACACTAAGAACGTCCAGACACACAAGGAGAGCCTTCTAGATATGAAATAAAAAGGTGCAAACTGTGCGGCAATTATTTCCAGATATGAAAGGCTGATATTTATGCCTGGAAGGGCGGGGAATTGTCTGGTTTGGGGGGGGGACTGCCAGGGAAAAAAAAGAAAAGAGATGACAACATACATAGCATTTGATAAGAGATGGTGTAGAAGGAAGAATTACGCACGCTGCAGCACTACCACCCAACACGATGCCTCTGGGAACGGATCTGTTATTTTAAAAAGTTACGAAAGACTCCTCTCATAGCTTCATGCCCTGCTTCACTTTGTTGCCAGAGTAGATTTACAGTTAATATATCTATGTTGATTCAATTTTTTTAATACAAGAGGGATTTTAGCTTAATTTAAAAGTTGCTGCCTTGCCACCGAGAGACACCGGTTTCCTGGGAAGTGACTTGTAGTTGTTTAGCCAAAATGTAGAGATCCCCACCCAAACTGTCCTGTTTCTAGGAAATACAAGAGTGGAAGAGGTTCCGGGTGCGATTACATGTGCTGTCCATCACAAAAGAGGGCTCTGTACAGAATTTGCCTTTTCTAATTCATTTCCCCCTCCTCCAGATTCTATAATAAACTTTCTTGTTTTTAAAAGTGAGTTTTCAACTTCTTCTCCGACATTTCTAATGCAAAGGCTTACTACTGAAATTCCAGAATTCATCCAAAACAGACAGAATGAAATTCACCCGCAGAAGAGACGAGCAGGGAAGGAACGTTAAGAGTGCATCACGCGATCCAGTCAAAACTAGTTCTGCATTTAAGGTAAAAGAGGACTGAATAAATACAAGGGATCGAAAACAAGAAATGTAAAGATGAAAGATGCAGTACATGAAACGCCGAGCACTATACACAGACGTGGGTCACAGAGGGGGGGGAGGTGTAATTACATGCACATTAATTAGGGAGTGAGATGCAGCAGCTCCAGGCACAGTTTTAATTTGGAGTACAGAAGCACAGGATTTTGGGGGGGTTCTGAATGGGCAATCAAGAGCCGTTAGCCTTACAAAAGACCTGCTCCTTCCACCTACGGATGTGAACCAAGACACTGCTGTGTTACAGCCTCAATGAGTACCTGGACTTCAGTGTTTACCGCTACACTATCGACACTACTTAATGACCCTTTCAGAGCAAACCCTGTTGGGACTATAAGACTCGTGGCTAACATGGTGATTCACCCTTGTTCTTTCGCTGGCTTCAAGCACCTCTGCTCTGCCTGTCCTCCGAGTGACCATCGGTCATCGGCTGAGAATGTGCACAGCACAACCTCATCCAAATTCTGGGCACGCTACCGGAGGAAGGTGGCTGGCCTATCCCGTTCCAACATCGGCACAGGAGCTGAGGAGGAGGGCAACTGGCAGACGGTAGCAATAAAGTCTTAATCCAATGACCTCAGAGACTTAAACCAAAACAGACACTCTTTTTTTTTTGTTTGGAAGGGGTTGCTTGTTTTTCCAAGTCCCGCAAGAAAAACAGGAAGGGCAAAAGAGAGAGAGAGAGAGAGAGAGAGTGTTCCTTTTTCCGGTTCTTCCAGAACCAACTGCGCAAAGATGACCCAGTTAAAGCTCTCTTTCCCTCTTCACACAGCGCAACGGTTTTAATTTTTTTTAAAAAGACCCTCTTGTCCCACTGACACCATCTAGAACTGGATCTCCACCCCGACTCCACCCCCAAAGCCCACTTTTTTTTTCCGAAGGGAAATCTATGCACACTTCACACCAGGCATGGAGAGGCCCTTTCCCAGACAGAATAAATAACACAAGTCGGGAGATCCGAGTCGGAACTTGGGAGACGCTGTTTGTCCTGGACGACAAGGCTCAGCATCCCCCAGCTTAGAGGGCCACAGCCTCCGCCACCCGCCACCGTGCCAGGCTTCGTCTGAGCTCAGGTTGACGAGGTATTCAGGGCAACAGCCGGAGGGGGCCTGGGCTGGTACAGAAGGAACCCCTGCAGAATTCCTAGCCGAGAGTTGGCCCTTTTCTTACGACGGCCTTTGAATACCAGATGGTGGTATTTTAAGACACAACGCGAGCGCATTCCCAGAGTTTCTCTGGGCTTACGTGGGGCTCCAACGCTGCCGCTGTGACGGCCAGGCCAACTGGCACCGAGATCCGCGCTTAAGCCCCGAACCGCTCGCTTGGCATCATCACAAAACCTCGCTGTGACATTTCCCGCTGACTGAAGCAGGCCCTAGCCAACGTCTTCCGACGCCCCTTATGTAAGGTCTCTTGGACATCATGCCCTGTCTTGGCTTCTAAGAGGACACGCTCCGGATCCGTGCCACGTGCCCTGCCGTAGAGGGGAAAGTTCCTTCTCCGGCACAAAACGGGATCTCCCGCCCTCACTTTACACCTTAAATAAGGAGAAAGCAACCTGGTCCCTTTCAGATTGCTTTTTTCTTTTAAGGCTACCGATCCTATAATCCAGTCTCGTCCAAACTTCGGCCCTCCAGAGGTTTTGGACCACAACTCCCACAGTCCTTTGCCATTGGGAATACAGGCTTGGCATTCTGGGAGCTGTGGTCCAAAACTTCAGGAGGGCCGAAGTTCGGTCGTGCCTGCTATAATCGCAGCCGATGAGTCCTGCGTTCCACTTTGCTGACATGGCCACTGCAAACACCACCCCAACGCGGGAAACAGCTACAGGACGCAAGCCGTACTGTACCCGCCTCCCCTCCCGTTCAACCCCCTGAGTGCGATACAGTCAGGCCCCGGTACGGACTGAGTCCTGCGAAGAGGATCACACGGACTTTGAAACCACAGGAAGAGTGCCGTGCCGCGAGTCCTCCCGGGCCCTACCTGATGAGCGACTCCAGGATGGCCGGCGTGGGGCCCTTCTGGAACTCGAGCTCTTTGTAGTGCAGGGCCTTGGCGTAGGCGCGGCACTTGGCCGCCCGCTCCCCCAGCAGCACGATGCCGTTGTCGTCTCCCAGCGGCAGCGGCCCCTGCGGCGGCAGAAGAACCCGGGGTTCAGGGGTGGCTGAGCCAGACCGCGAGGGCAAGGCCAGGGAGCGTTCAGGGGCGGCCGCCGAGTGGACCGAGCCTCCGTTCTCCGGGGAGAGAAGGACACTCACGGAGCCTTCCTGATCCCTCCTCCCTCCTTTTTCTCAGTCTCCTCCCTGGCAGGGTTTCTACGAGGCTGAAGGAGTGGTGTGTTGGCGGGGGGAGGGAAGGACCACCAGGCTGAGCTCCCTAGACCAGGTATGTCCAAAGTCAGGCCCAGGGGGCCAAATGCAGCCCGTTTTCAAATTCTAAGCGGCCCGCGGCTTCTTCTCCGCACCGGCTCAGGCTGTCACACATCCCCACGAGCTGGCCCTTCCCCGTACCAGATGGAGGCGTTAGCTTGCAGTTTTATGGTTTGCCTGCCCTCTCTGCCTCTGTCTATCCGCCCACCCTACCCACCCACCCTCAGCTCCATTGCTACAGCATCCTTCCTGCCTCCTTGCAGGTCTTAGAGACTTGTCCAATGTCCAGCCCGGGGGCCCAAATGCGGCTGAATGGTCGGCCCCCACACATCTTCACCTCACCAAATCTGGCCCTCCTTGCAAAACGTTTGGACACCCCCTGCCCTAGAGGAAAAGAAGGACCCAGGGGCAATGAGATTCAGTTGCTGAATTAATCGGCCCAAAAGCAAACCAGCAATGCTCCCCGTGGACAACCGAGGGTTTGGTGGATACAGGGGACTAGGGGATGACTATACTCCGCCTGGACTATTTCGGAGAGACGGACCAGGCTTAAATTAGACAAAGCCCAGAAAGAAAACATTCTAAGATGCCTCTTCTAATTCCCCGTTCTTAACTTGAATATGCCTTAATCGTCGGGGGCTGTCCCTCGGGTCCTTTTTCCATGGAGAAGCGTGTGTGTGGGGGGGGGAAGAAATATTCCAAATAAACAAAAGGCGCCCAAGGACTCCCTGCCGCTCGCCCGCTGCGCCCGTCACCTTGTCGCTGTGCTCCATGAACTCCGCCAGGTTCAGCAACGTCTGGGTGACCTCAGCAATGTCCTGGGAGGTCAGGGCCAACTCGATGCTACGGATCAGCTCGTCCTGCTGGTCCTCGTTGAGTTCCGACCAGCAGGAGACAAAGGCGGCGTTGAACAGATCCCTGCGCGGGAGGGGAAGGAGGAAAGGGAGGAAATGAAAGGCAACTTAGCGACAAGGAAACAACAAAGGATTTGATTCTGATGCACCGGTTACAGACTGTTTCCAGCACCCTCTCCCATGCCAATGAGAACTCTGGAAGCGAGGAGATCTGGGACACGCCTACAGCCAGCTCACCCTGGAGCCGCTGAATATCAGCCAGAAAAGGAGAAAAAAAACTTCTTAACTGTTAGAATAGCACAACAACGGGACGAATACCCTCGGGACGGGTGGGTTGGTGAGTGCTCCCACACTGGGGGCATTCAAGAGGAAACCGGGCAGCCGGCGGTCTTGACTGGCTTTGATCCAAGGGTGTTGAAGGGATCAGGGGCCCTTTCCGGCGCCAAGGCTCTACGGATCTACCCATGTAGGCAAGAAGAACCGCTTGGGGCAGCCGCAAAAGAGTTCCCGTCCAAAGGATCTGCAGGACACCAAGTCGCCTGCCCGGAGAGGGACAAGGGTTGTCCGTTTCGGGGGTTCGACTGGGAACACGGCTTGACCTGGGGGCCTCAAGGGGCTCTTCCTGTCCATCACGATGGGGGGAAAGTCAGCTCACTCATGTGAGAATAAGGACCGTCTCTCTTTCCCACATGCTCGGAGGCCCAAGCAAAAGATTGCGTGTGTGTGTGTGTGTGTGTGTGTGTGTGTGTGTGTGTGTGTGTGTGTGTAAGAGAGAGAGAGAGAGTGAGAGGGACAGAGAGAGAGAGTGCACAGGATTCTAGCCTTAACACAGATGCAAAAACAGGTGCCGATCGAAGAAAGGAAGGACGTAAGCAAAGGTTATCTGGGGATGCAATTAGGAACATGATAGCTGCTCTTCTGGACAGACTCCGTGGAGAAACCCACATGCACGCAGCCACTCATCAAAATATCCTGGAGGGGGGAGGAATAAACTCTTGGTGCTCCTGCCGCAGGTGGATGCAGGACCTGAGGTCTCTCAAAGGAGAGCCGGCATTGCAAGTGAGGGTCTTTTCCAACCACCACCACCCACCCACCCACCCACCCACCCCCCAAGCTGGCATCTCTGATACATCACGGGGTTGAAAGGGGGGAAAGGAGCGGGTTGGCGCGCCTACAAGAAGCCTGCCTGCAGGCGGCCTTCTTGTTAAAAACACCGCCAGGCTCCTGGCTTGGTTTTACGGTGGCGAAAATCAGCTGCCTCTGGATTTGAAGCCTTAATCTGAGGAATGTCGGCACCGCCAAGGCCCCCCTCCCCAGGCCAGGCGGCTTAAGAGGTTCGAGAGAGAGAGATTTTGGAAAAAGTCTCTTTGGCTCCTGCTGTGCGGTCGCAGCCTTAATTGTGTAACCCTCCAGGCCTTAATTGTGTAACTGCGGCGGCCGTAATTATATAACAACGCTCATGTTCCTTCGGTACAGAACAGTTGAGTTAAATCATTGAGGGGGGAACCAACAAAGGGATGCTTTGAGAAGAAAGCGGGCTGGGGAACCAGACCCCAAATTGGTTTCTTTTGCCCTGAACCAGCCTTCGAATTCCATCTGCAAGCCTGCCTCTACCGCTCTGCTTCCACCTCCTTCTGGGGCCTGGGGTCTGGTTACAGGAGGAGCCTCAGGGGAGGCCCCTGTTACCTGGCCATCGGGTTGTAGGCCTGGGCCAAGGCCCAGCACGAGCGCAGGGACGGAGAGGAGGAATCCTTCAGAAGCTCCAGGCTCAGGCGCCGCAGCCACTCCAGCCAGTCGTCCTTGGAGACCCTCCGGGCGGCCCCCCAGGCCTGCGGCGAGAAGAGACAGAATCAAACCCACGGGGCCAAAAGCGTGCCACGATGGACCACGGCCTCCTACCCCTCGGCCACTGCTCTACATTCCTTGAAAAGAAGCACTGAGAAATCATTTTGCTCATCCCAAACATTGGAAGAATATGGGTGAGGTGCTTCAACACCAGGGGTCCTCAATCTAAGGCCCCAGGGCAGGATGCGGCCCCCCCAAGGTCCTGAATCCGGCCCCCGGGACCAATTGCAACCCCCCCCCACCTACCCCCTGCTTTGCGAGCAAGCCAGCCTCCGCAGCTGCTTCTATTGCTGAGGCAGTTCAAAGCAGTGGGCTATGTCGCTTCTCCCACTCCCCCCAACTACCGCCCAGATGCTCAGCATGCTGGCTAGTGGGGCATTCAAAGTGGGAGGGCTACGGCAAGGTCCCCTGCTCCCCCCACCCACTGTGGTCCGGCCCCCCAGTAGTGTCTAGGGCGTGGTGAACTGGCCCGCTGTTTGAAAACTTTGAGGACCCCTGTACAACACCTTTAACACTTCTGCAGGAAAGCACCAGCCAAAGCCCCCCACCCCACCCCCTCTGTTCAGATCTAGCCAAACAATCGCCTTTGATCACCACCCCTGGATGTAACTGCGCTAACGCCCACGTGGGCCCGGGCAGAATGAAAAATATTAAGCGTTCCGGAGAACTCCTGCAAAGCTACCACGTTTCCTGGCCGAGGGCTCTGGAACCCCGGGGGCACCCTGTTCCGCGGTTCCTTCTGCCCTGGCAGAGGGGAGAAACGCTCAGTGGTTAGAGCCAGCGTGGCTCACGGGTTAGTTAGACGGACCGGCAGGGACTCCGAGAGGCCCCTCTGAAGCAAGGAGAGCAGGGCTCCTTTCCGGCCGGCCGAGGCGGCCTTCAGCTCGCGCAGGTGCCTCTCCCCTGGCGCGGCGGGGGCAAGCCTACCTTCTGCAGGTTGATGGTGCTGACGTGCAGTTTCTTCATGGGCCCCGTCTCCACGGGGCCGCTGATGAGGGCCTCTCCTTGGTGGCTCCTCTGCATGCGGTGTTGGTAGATGAGGGGATCCTCTTCCTCATCAGCCAGCGTGTAGCCCTAAGGGACACGGGGGGGGGTGCTGTTAAAGGGGCATGGGGGGGCTATTCCCTCCCTCCCCCCCCAAGTCCAGTGTCCAATTCCATCCTGCTTGAACCCAGAGCTCTGGGATCGCCTTCTTTCTGCCTGATCCTCTCCTTCCCATTCATTAAGACAACCCTCTGATCCCCTTTGTTCAAACTGCCTTCTGCCAGCTGTCTGTGCCAAGGGAAGGGACGTCCACTTATACACCTACAAGGAGCCACACAGGAAGGCTTCCGGGTTCAACCGAAAATTTGGCTCACAGAAAAACAAACAAACTGGAAGAGAGTTAAAAGAGGTTTGGGCTCCCTTCCGATCAAGCCTCGGACGGAGGCCCAACCCTGAAACTCCAAGGCCCCTCTCCAAATCAATCATTCAATCAATCAATCAATCAAACAAACAAACAAACAAACACAATGTGCCTGCCTGGCAGCCTTCCTTTTAAATGTGTATTTCTTAATAGGTAATAATAGCATTTTTGCAGAACTGGAAGTGGACGTCAGTTATTTCAGGTTTTGCCTTTATTTATTTTTTAACAGGAGGTCAGTGAGGCACACGCCCAAACTTCGGCCCTCCAGTTGTTTTGGACCACCACTCCCACAGTCCTTTGCCACTGGCCATCTAAGCTTAGAATTCTGGGAGTCTTGGTCCAAAACATCAGGAGGGCCGAAGTTTGGACATGCATGCGAGGATAGTGCATATCAGAAGGTCTGTTGTCCCCCCCCCCACTACCACCACCACGTTTTAAGGAAGCCCCTTGGCTTCCCCCGCCCCTCCGCGATCTCGATCCCCTCCACCAGCTGACCTTCACAATCCGACAGATGAGGATGTCATAGCGCTGGTGGTTGATCCGGTGGCGCACCAAAACCTTGTTCACCATCGGGATGAAGATCTGATACTGCAGGAAGAAAGGAGACAATGACCAACACATAGGTTAGGGCTAAAATGATGCCACTGGACGTCCCGCCGGAAGCTCAACCCACCAACCATGGATGGCCCGTTTTCTCCGCTGGAGAAGACCAGCTTCTTTGTTTCCGCTGTGGAGAAGACGGGCATATTGATGTTACCTTCTTCCCTAGCTGGAAGACCAGGGAGGACAGCGTGTCCATGGCCGTCGTCCGGAGCTCGGGGCTTTGGTCCAGGGTTCGTACGATGGGGTGAATGATCCGAGACGCGTAGTCGGTAAAATCCAGAGACTCCGTCAAGCGATCGACGGTCTCTAAGGCCGCTCTGAATGGGAGACAGGGCAGAAAGCATTGAGGGCCACAAATATAAAAACACCAAAAAAGCAAAATGTGCTGCTCATATACCGCCCGGTCGTGCCTAAAGCACTGGCTGGGCGGTTTATAATTTATTTATGCAGGCTACCCATGGCCTGCCCCACCCATTTATCCCCAGCAAGTTAGGTCTTCATTTTATTGACCTTATAAGGATGGAAGGCTGGGCGAACCTTGAGCCGGCTCCCTGGGATTGAACCCCCAGGGTTCAATCACAATTCTAGATGTAGCACAGCTGTTTAACCACCCAGCCACAAGGACCCGAGTTCCACATGGATCATGCCTGACCCCTAAATGAACCTAACAGCAGCAAACCATCCTGAAGGACACTAAACGCCGCAAGGGTATCCATCACCCCTTTAATTTACCTATTCCGGATCGCCCTCCCAGACACGTCCTAGATCTGTTTATAAACCACTTTGGCAGAAGCATGATATTAATACTTCGGACAAGGATAACAGGCAGCCATCAAGACGGAGTAACATTAGTGGCTTGCGCTTTTAATTTCTCACTCTCGCTGTGTGTCCCTGGGCTGACGGGGAAGCACCCTGAGCTCCTATGAGGAAGGGAGCTGATACATCGAAGTAACAGACATTTTTAAACTAATGATTGTGGGTCCTGATGGCAATTTGAGCGGTGTGTTTTTAATGTATCGTATTTATTGCCTTTACATGTTTTTATTGTTCTAATTTTTATTGCATTTTGATGTTTTAATTGTCCATTTTGATTGTGAGCCGCCCAGAGACCTTTGGGTAGTGGGCGGCATACAAGCTAAATAAATAAATAAATAAATAAATAAATGAATGAATGAATGAATGAATGAATGAATAAACAAACAATAATACAAAGCAATATTGGCATCAATTCCAGTCAACAAGGATCCCGGTTTCCCCGTTGACTGAGGGAGGGAGTGTGTGTGAGAGAAGACTCCTTCAGAGCAAAGGCCTTCTGGAAGTTTCTAAGGGACACCTCCCGGGACCAGCTTCCAATGAACCTGAGCAACACAGAGATGGGGCTTGCGGCTGACTTACTTCCGGACCAAAAGGGGCGCATCTGGGGCATCAAAGAGCTTGACGATCGGAGGCAGCAATAAATGCAGGTAATCGTCCAGGTTGGCTCCAAAAAGCTGGATGGCGTTCAAGAGCTGGGAGGACGAGAAAGTGGGGGCGGGAAGCAGAACCGATCTTCAAAAAGCTTTCTCTGGCTTTAGATGTCAGGCGGCTTTCAAGGGACAGAAACGAAACATTTTGCTTCCCGCATTGTCCTGGATGTTAAGCGTCGGGTCAGTCTCCACGTCTCGTGCCCTTCTCAAGCCTCAAATTATTTCTTTCTTAGAAATAATTCCAGTCTTTCTTAAGACTAGAATTATCTCCCCCCCCCTCCGCCTCTGCAGAGAACGCCCCTTACAGGGAACGTGTTCCCGCACCGTGGTTACATGGAGAGTCAGACAAACCTTCTAGATCAGTGGTTCTCGACCTGTGGGTCCCCAGATGTTCTTGGACTGCAACTCCCAGAAGTCTTCATCCCTAGCTGAGCTGGCCAGGATTTCTGGGAGTTGCAGTCCAGGAACTTCTGGGGAACCCACCGGTGGAGAACCACTGTTCTAGATTATACCTACTGGAAAGAGACAAGTTGTACCAACAAGGAAACAAAACAGAACTAAACAGGCCCTCAAATAGCTGTTGTGAGATTTTTCGGGCTGTTTGGCCGTGTTCTGGAAGTTTTTCTTCCTGATGTTTCGCCAGGCTCTGTGGCCGGCATCTTCAGAGGGCAAGGAGCTCAGGGAACTAGGAGTTCTCTCTCTCTCTCTCTGCTCTTGGGTATAGAGTAAGTGAGACCGGGATTGTTAAAATCGTGGGAAAGAGAAAGCTTGTCCTATTCAGGACAGTAGATGTTAAGTCCTTGCATTGTGATAGAGGGATTACGAAGTTCCAAGGTAATCATGCCGGCCACAGAGCCTGGCGAAACGTCAGGGAGAAAAACTTCCAGAACACGGCCAAACAGCCCCAAAAACTCACAACAACTCTCCGATCCCGGCCGCGCAAGCCTCCGAGAATACAAGGCCCTCAAATGTTTGGCCTGCAAAATAATTCTGACTTGGGCCCACAGAAACTCTGGCTCCAGGCTCTGTGGGCTGGGTCTCCCGAGAGCGAGAGCCTAAAGCCGTGGTTCTCCACCGGTGGGCCCCCAGATGTTCCTGGACTGCAACTCCCAGAGGCCTCCACCCCTCATTGTGCTGGAAGGGGTTTCTGGGAGTTGCAGTCCAGGAACATCTAGGGACCCACCGGTGGAGAACCACTGGCCTAAAGGAGATTGCTTGAAAATCTGGATAAGAGCATATTCCTCCACTCGGATGCAGAACCAAGCGTGCGTTTCTCAACTAAGCCGTCTTCGGTGTCCTAACCCACAGGAATGCCCCTGGGGCCTCTCGGTCATTCAACATGGCGGGGTGGCGGCCTTAAATAAATAAATAAAAGCCACCAAGCCCGGGCGGCCCTCCTTACCTTGGTGGAGACCATGCGTGTGCTGCTGTTGTCATGCATAAAGACCCGCAGCATGTGGGGGATGAGCTGGGGGAGGTAGAGCTTGAACTCTCCCCCTAAGGCCACCACGATCTGCTCAATCAGGAGGATGATGGTGCTCTGAATGGGACTGTTGACCACCCAGAAATCCTGGAGGGAACACGAGGGGGAAGGGGGTGGGGGAGAGGGAAAGGAGAAAAGATGCGGAGCCAACCCGTGAGAGACAGATTTTATTTACTTACTTACTTACTTACTTACTTACTTACTTACTTACTTACCTACCTACCTACTTACTTACTTACTTACTTACTTACTTACTTACTTACTTACTTACTTACATACTTACCTACCTACTTACTTACTTACTTACTTACCTACCTACTTACTTACTTACTTACTTACTGTATATACTCGAATATAAGCCTAGTTTTTCAGCCCTTATTTTGGGCTGAAAAAAGGGGTCCTTGGCTTATATTCGGGTCAATACTTTTAGCCACTGAGGCAAGTTTGGGTCGGTGGCTAAAAGTCATTTTAAACATTGTGCGCCACTTCTCCTGACCCCCCCACCCCACCCCCCATGTTTAAAATGACTTTTAGCCACCAACTCAAGCACTTGCCTCGGTGGCTAAAAGTCATTTTAAACATCACACACACACCCAGCTCACAAAGGAGGAGTTGCCAGGCCCTGCTGCATTTTCCCACCCTCGGCTTATACTTGAGTCAATACATTTTCCCAGTTTTTGGGGTTTAAATTAGGGGCCCCGGCTTATACTCGAGTCGACTTATACTCAAGTATATACGGTACTTACTTAGTTAGTTTGTTAGTTAGTTAGTTAAAACATTTTCCACCCGCCTTTCTTGGGAAAAGGACCAAAGGTGCCTTACAATAATGAGGGACATTATACAGCCCAGAAGTTTTAAGACGAATACATTCAAGTTAAGAGCAGGGAATTAGAAGGGGCCTCTTACAACGGTCAAAGCCGCAGGCATGTCCAAACTTGGGCCCTCCTGATGTTTTGGACCACAACTCCCAGAATTCTAAGCTTAGATTGCCAATGGCAAAGGGCTGTGGGAGTTGCGGTCCAAAACATCTGGAGGGCCAAAGTTTGGACATACTTGGTCAAAGTTAACATGAAAGCTACAAAGAGCACGTGGGGGGAAAAATATTCCATGATGAGGGGCAGGATGCACGGTGCCCGCCCATGCCATGGTAATCCATCTAAAAGTCACATAAAATATATTATAATAAATAAATTATAATAAGTTATAATAAATAAATAAAATAATAAATAAAAATTATAATAAATAAATAAATAAATAAATAAATAAATAAATAAATAAATAAATAAATAAATAAATAAATAAATAAAAGGTAGTCCACCTTTCAGGGAAAAGATTGCCTGAAGAGGAAGCTCTTTGCCTGCTTCTGGACAGACGGATTTGCTACTAAAGGTTGATCCCAACCATTGTCCGGATAAGACCTCGGCTGTTTGCACCCCCCTTTTTATTTTATTTATTTATTTATTTATTTATTTATTTATTTATTTATTTATTTATTTGACTTTTATACCCCCCCCCATCTAGCCCTAGGGCTACTCTGGGCAGTTTACAACATGGGATGACCCAACAAGCTAACAAAGGAATACATATAAAAACAGCCAAAATTCAAAGAGCATAATAAAACAAAATATGCATAAATCAACAGCAATAAACTAAAATTAGGCTAAAACAAAGATTAAAAATAGCAGGAGATTGATAAAACAAGAGGTGTGTGTGTGTGTGTGTGGAGAAAAGATATGTGCACGTTTCATTTCCCCTTAGGAAGTTTCTGGGTCTCGTTTTTAATCTCACAACCTCCAAAACCCCACGTGATAAACCTTCCGCAGGCCAAGGTGTGCCACTTACCCTCATGAGGGTGACAATTTCATCCATGTAGGGTCGGATGTGGCTTTTCACAAAGGACACCAGCATCCCCAGCTGCTGGAAAAGGAACTGAAAGAAGGCGAAAGGGGGGGGGAAGTTACACGGAGGCCCACGAGGTCTGGCGCACGGCCATGGTCAGGAATGCCTCCGCTCAGACTCCTTACATAAGAACATAAGAACATAAGAAGAGTCCTGCTGGATCAGGCCAAAGGCCCATCTAGTCCAGCTTCCTGTATCTCCCATTGGCCCCACCAGATGCGTTTGGGAGCGCCCGAGACTAGATCTCTGTCTCCTGATCCCACTCCCCTGCATCTGGCCCTTGAAGTACCCTGGTTTAAAGCCTAGAGATTACACATCTCCATCATGGTTTGTAACCCGTGATGGACTTTTCCTCTAGGAATCTGTCCAATCCCCTTTTGAAGGCATCCAGGCCAGATGCCATCACCACATCCTGTGGCAGGGAGTTCCATAGACTTACAACACGCTGGGTGAAAAAATATTTTCTTTTGTCAGTTCTTACTCTCCCAGCACTCAATTTGAGTGTATGTCCCCTAGTTCTGGCATTTTGACACCGGAGAAAATCAGGCGGAGCGATTCCCCCATGCTGTAATAAGCGGTGTGTTGGGGGGGGGGGAGATCTTGGCTCTGAGGGTCTGGATCTGGCCGCCGTGGGGTCCGAGAGATCGCGAGGGTCTCTTCCCTCCGATAAGAATCCAAACTTTTATCCGCTCACCGCCCTGCTTCCCCAAAGTCTGAAAAATCCCAAATCTTCCTTAATGACTGGAAGACGCTGAAGCACCGAGATGCTGGGAGGAGCCTCTCCTGGAACCTGATTTGGCATTTGGTGCCCCCCCCCGGTCGCCCTTGGCATTTCGTGGCCTGTGTTCCAACAAGAAGACCCTCTTGGGCACGATTCAGACCTCGGAGGCGCAAGATGCCCCCCCCCGCACGAGCGCGAGCGGCATGGTAGCAGAGCGCCCAAGCATCCAGACATGCAAACAACGATACCAGAAGACAGAGAGGGAGGGGCCTTGGCAAACTCACCTTGGGAAATATCCCCCCCCTCAGCCCAATAAGCCCAGGCGCTGCCCTAAAAGCCCACCACCCTCTCCCGCCCCTTCCCCCTGTGCTCAGGTGTGTCTGATCCAGACACCTAGGATCAAAGGCACCTGTAGTAAGGCAGTGGTGGTGGTGACAATGGAGAGGTTAGCACCGGCATGTCCAAACTTCGGCCCTCCAGATGTTTTGGACCACAACCCCCACAGCC
Source organism: Phrynocephalus guinanensis (assembly GCA_037367245.1). Classification (NCBI taxonomy): domain Eukaryota; kingdom Metazoa; phylum Chordata; class Lepidosauria; order Squamata; family Agamidae; genus Phrynocephalus; species Phrynocephalus guinanensis. Next base: position 1,867,635 of record CM074753.1, read on the forward strand.
TTTTGTCGTTGGCAATCTAAGCTTAGAATTCTGGGAGTTGTGGTCCAAAACAGCAGGATGGCCAGAGTTTGGACATGCCTGGGTTAGTGAGTCAATCCTAACAGTGCTGGGGGGCGGGGGGCGGGGCGGAGAGAAAGAACAGGAGAGCAGAAGGGCCATCCCAGGCAGGAGAGGCTGGGCGTCCAGGCAGACAGCTTAACAAGTTAGTCGTTCAATCTGTTAGGATCAGGCGCCTATTGCCAGAGATGCAGCTTTTAGGAAGAAACTGAAAAGACGCCCTTCTGTTCCAGCCTCCGGCATGTTTTATGGGCCGTGAATAAAATCGCTCTGAATTCTGGACATCTTTGCCACCTTTGGGTCTGAGAAGAGGCCGAGGCGCTGGGTTAGCCCCCCCAAAAAAAGCACCCGGATTGGGGGTCATTCCAAGGGCCGCCGCCACCACGCATACCCACCTCGGCTCTTTTCCCCAGCACACTGTCACCATCTTCTTTCACCTGGAAATTTGCAAACAGAGTCGGCAACCAGTCCACAGCTCCCACGGAGGTCGGTCTGGGCGAGGGCCGGGCCCCTACAAACGCTGGACCTCGGGATCTCACTCAACCCACCCACTGAGCTGATTTGTTTGGGGGGAGGGGGAGAACAACGGCCCAGCGGGGAAGAGCAGGGCTGGGAACGCCACCAAAGAGTGCAAAGAATCAGCGACTGCAGCTGAAGGGCACAATCCAGCCAGGTGGGCTGCCATCACCTTCCTATCATTCCGTGGAACATGAGTGTTTGAAGTCTGAACTTAAATCAAAAGGATCGAGACGAGAACATCTGGGCCCCTAACTTCTCCTTCATGTGCTCTAACTTCTCCTTCATTGTGATTTGCGCCAAGTCACCGCAGGGTCTAGTTTTAGTGACTTTGGTAAATGTCATTTTCAGGGTGGAAAGCGCCATTTTTAAGACTCGCTAGCTACTTGGGGGGGGTGGAGGGGCTGTGCTCCGAATTCTTAACCGCTACTTTTCAACCGGGTTTTTAAAAGCCATATTCAAGCGATGCTCGTTTTTAAACAGAAGCTGACTGGGCTGCCAGGGAAGAGATGGTACCATAACACACAGCACAGAGCCCAGGGGGTTTGGCTAGTTATGGCAATGCAGGGCTTCCCCTTCTGGAGTCAGAAAAAGCAGCAGATACTCGTGGCAGAGATGTCATGAACATAAGAAGAGCCCTGCTGGATCAGGCCAAGAAGGGCCCATCTAGTCCAGCTTCCAGGATCTCACAGTGGCCCCACCAAATGCCTCTGGGAGAGCACGAGACTAGATCTCTGTCTCCTGATACCCCTCCCTTGCATCTGGCCCTCGGAGTACCCCGGTTTCAAGCTTAGAGATGACACATCTCCCTCATGGTTTGTCACCTGGGATGGACTTTTTCCTCCAGGAATCTGCCCAATCCCCTTTTGAAGGCATCCAGGCCAGGTGCCATCAGCACCTCCTGTGGCGGGGAGTTCCACAGACATCACCATGCAGCAGCAAAAGCGACACGAAAGGAGAATGGCCGGTTTTCGTGAACAGGGAGGGCCGGGCGGCCCTTGGTGTTCACGAGGGAGCAGCCCTTCCAGAAAAAAAAAAATAAATAAACGAGCCACAAAGATTCGGTAGCACACTCAAGCAAGCAACGACAAAGGGAGACCCATAAAACCGCTTTCCCCACCACCACCCCACCCCACCCGGCCTGCAACCCAGCAAGAATCTCCTCCTCCCATGCTGGGGATCTCCGAGGCAGATCCTGGTGCCGGGGTGACGAGGGAGGTGGGAAAGAAGCCACTGCCCCGAAGCCCCTCTGGAGGGCCGACTCACCTCGCGAATGGCACCGTCGCAGACTCGGATGACGCTGAGGAAGGTGGGCATGACCTGCGGCAGGAACTGGACGCACTTCAGCCCGAGGGATTTGAAAATGAAAGAGATGGCTTGGACCACCATGGTGTGGTGGTGGGAGAGAGACTGGTCCCGGAAGATCCTCATCAGCGCCACCATTGAGACGGCCGGGTAGAACTCGTCCAGGGGGAGGTTGCCCATGTTCACCAGCATCTCGCTGGTGCTATAATCGGCTGGAAGACAGAGAGGGAAGCGGTGCCGTTTGCCCTTAGACTATTAACACACACACACCCTAAAACGTAAGCCTCAAGACAAGGTGCTGGATTCTCCTGTCTCTCTACCTCCTTGTCCTGCCTTTCAACCAAGGAAAGGGACCCAAAGAGAATTACGGCGCAGTTTAAAAACAGGAGGCACTAAAGGCCCACGCGCAGGCACAACGGCCGAAATCTTCTTCTTCCAGAGGGGACATCCTATGACAGTGCCCAAACGGCAATTCAAAACCCACCTTTTTTTTTATTTTTGCAAAGTGCCAATACAGTCATTTAACCTGTATACAGGTGGCTATGAAGGGGCGATGTCGGGTGCCCACAGAAAGGGCTCCGAGTGCCACCTTGGGCACCCGTGTACCATAGGTTCGCCATCACTGTCCTATGATGTGACCAGTCACAGCAATTTTTCAAGAACACACACACACACACACACACACACACACACACACACACACACGAAAGGAATCCCTCTGATCTGCAGGACGCCATCGGGGCGCCAAAAGATGGAGCAGTTTAAAACCCCAAACTGGCCACCGCTAAGAGGTCTCCAGCGCCTGAACATCACTTTCGCAAAGGGTTAACTCCATCGTTCTAAGAAAACAGAATTTGGGACACCGAGATCGGAGAGGAGGAAGGGACGGAGAGCCACGGCAATAAATAAATAAATATGATCCTCTTTGGCACAACTTTGAAATCCCATCGAGAGCTAATCAAGGGCCTCTTTTGATCCCTTTGCTTAGCCCACGTGGGTCCAAAGCGATCGTTCCTAAGTGGCTTTCCCCCCCACCCCCACCCACAGGGGAGCTGTGGAGATTGTCCGTTGCAGAACCACATCTGGAGCGAAAGACCTCTAATCGTCTTTGATTATTATTATTATTTTTTAGCTTGGCTGCCTTCTCTCCTCTGGCCTAATCCTGTGTTTGTATCCAGCTTTGGAAGACGGCCACATCCGCAACCCGATCTGCAGTCACTTTGTTATGGCATTTTATAAAAGCCAACTTCCAGGGGCTCGGGGCTCTCGCCGGCCGGCTTAGTGCGTGCTCAAGGAGGCTGACGCGGAAGGAAGCCAGCAAGCAGCCTGAAAGCAAACATCTGGCCGGCAGCTGCGTGCCCACGCCCAGGTCAAGTGGTTTAGCACCTTTAAAAAAAATCCTAATTCGGGAAACGGCGGGCAGGTCCAAAAAGGAGTGGCAGGAAATGAAGGGGGGGAAAAACACGAGCCACCGCAGTGCACAAAAATGTTTTCGTGGGCACCTTCTCCACGAAAACAGGAGTCACCAGTGCCTGATGAAGACAGTCCTTCATTGTTTAAAACGGGGCTGTTATGTGCCAAGACCATCGCCTGAGTACATTTCTTTCAAAGAAGAGAAAGAAAGAGACAAAAAAAATCTTTAAATGAATAAGCCAGAAGCTATTTTAGGAAGAAACGTCTCAAGAAATACAGGCTTCCTTGTAGGTTTTCACCTGTACACGTTGATCTGTAACCCCCGTTGGAATCGATGCCTGGAGAAAGGCTACGTAAGTAACTCTGCGGTACAGTCCCAAATTCTGTCACTGCACTGCCATGGGAAGGAAAGGAAAGAGATCCCCCGAGCAGCTGTTCAGCTAATTTCGCTCAATGCGAACCCATCTTTCTTCCCTTTCTTCACAAGCTCTTCAACGGATTCAGGCGGAAAAAGTGGCCATCTGAAATACTACCAACCTACTTCAGCAAGAGCTGCCTAGATGCCCTAAGCCCATCCGATCTCGCCTGATTTCGGAAGCTAAGCAGGGTCGGCCCCACTTAGTACTTGGATGGGAGACCACCAGGGAAGACCAGGTGCTGTAGGAGCCTGGAGTAGGAACTGGCAAAACCACTCCAGTATTTCCTGCCAAGAAAACTCCATGGACATGGGGTCACGAAGAGTCGGTCACGACTGTAACAGCACAACACATACACACACACACAGTTCAGCAAATCCAAAGAATGTAATTAATCCTTTCTCAGCTAGCAAAAGGAAAGAGAAATCTTTTAAGGGAAAGTAACTGGCATCCATTCCATGCTACTTCACACTTCCTGGAAGAGGCAGTAAACAAAAGAGAGGCCAGAGCTTCTAGTACGGACGGATGGACAGACGGAGACACACACACAGACGGACGAGAGACACACACACACACACACAAAAGCCTTTTGAAATGAGTCTACTGATGAACAAGATGCTGGATCATTCCCATTCTCAGTGCCTCCTTCTCTGAACTTTGCGTCTCCCCTCCGCCCCGTAAGAGTTTGGAAACATTTGGGCAGTACAGATAACACTTTCCTCAGGAGACTTACAAGAATCTTGACTTGATTTGGATTCGGACAGGCTGACCGCAGACGCGTCCCGGGACTGGTCAATCATGCCAATGTTCACCTTGTGCTTATAGGGATCCAGAGCTCCTAAAAGGCCGAGCACGCGGATCGCCTAGCCGGAAAAGATCAGGACACAGAGGAGAAAGGAGAATCAAACCACGTCTCAAAGACGGCACCACTAACAGAAGACGTGTGTGTGTGTGTGTGTGTGTGTGTGTGTGTGTGTGTGTGTGTGTGTGTGTGTGTGTGTGTGTGTGTGTGTGTGTGTGTGTGTGTGTGTGTGTGTCCTGCAATGTCGTAAGACCCATCTGCAAAGTGTGAACCCCTAGAGCAGAATTCTAGTGTTCGTCACCACAATCCACATTCACCAGATTCCCCAGGCTTTATTTATTTATTTATTTATTTATTTATTACACGTATAAACCGCCCGATCTTCCCAAAGGGAACTCTGGGCGGTGCACATACATATCACCCCACAATGACTGCCCAAGTACAACCCAAAGACATGACAATCTCCAACAGAATAAACCAAAAGGAAAGCGAATACAAATGAGCATTCAATACCATAAAAACTGCTAAAAAGTGCTAAAAAAAAAGAAAAGAATGGCAAGTAAAAATAGCAAGGCGCCTCAACCCAAGACAAAAAGTCCAGGTAACGTCCGGCAAGACAACTAAAAAACTAGAAAACTAGTGCCAGCAAGGGGGGGGGAGGTGGGAAAAGGCACGTGCTCAGAAGGCCCCGAAACATTGCCTGAACGATTTGTGTTTGTGTGTTTGTGTGTGTGTGTGTGTCCCCGCCCACACTACACCGCTTACTACCGTGTTTCCCCGAAAATAAGACAGTGTCTTATATTAATTTTTGCTTCCAAAGATGCGCTAGGTCTTATTTTCAGGGGATGTCTTATTTTTCCATAAAGAAGAATATGGTACACATTTATTGTTATCTTTTATCGAGGAGGCCTTATTTTCGGGGGGATGCCTTATTTTCAGGGAAACAGGGTATGTTAAGGGCCAGCCCTACATGCCTCAGTTTAGATATTTGTTTCTGCGCTAAACACCCTTCCTGGTGGATCAGTTTTCCCTCTCCTCCCGGGGTAGACTTTTCCAGTACACGACTGACAGGCACCAGACAAGGGGGGAAATCATTACCTCCCTTCGGGTGCCTTGGTTCTGCTCCGTCTTCAGAAAGTTGAGTAAGACCTCCAGGAGAGTCGGGTATTTCCGATACGGCTCGACAACGTACCCGGTGCTGGCCACCAGCTGGCCCAGCGTCCAGAGCGCCACCTGGAACGGATTCCCCCCCAAAAAAACCAACCAAGGAGGGTGATTTGCTTGGGTTACAACCACACGGGGCAAAAACACATGCCCGATACAGCCTGATCAGAGCAGCTGAACGTAGTTAGGCCTGGTTGGTTTTTTTTTTTGTTTTTTTTTGGTGTAAGACAGGCATGTCCAAATTTCGGCCCTCCAGATGTTTTGGACCACAACTCCCCGAATTCCAAGCCTGTGTTTCCAACGGCAAAGGACTGTGGGAGCTGTGGCCCAAAACATCTGGAGGGCCAAAGTTTGGACACGCCTGGTGTAAGACAACCAACAGACGCTGCTCATTTCCAGGCAGGGCTAAGGATGGATCTTGGACACCTCGGGCGGAAAACGCCTGCCCAAAAATAGTTCTACTCCCGAGAGCCTCCAGGCGGGTTTTTACACCGGGAAGGTCGGGACACAGCCTGTCTCATCCTCAGCTCCCCAAAACGACAAGTCGGTGGTTGGGGGGGGGAGGGGTTGAGATCCGGAACGACCCGTGCTCACCTGTCTCTTTGCAAGCAAGGATGAGTCCTGGAGCATTTCCATGATGATGGTGAACAGCTCATCCACCCACCTTCGCATCTCCAGCCCGCTCACCTGTCAAAGAGAGTGGCCGGGGGGGGGGGGAGGCGGAGGCGGCACAGAAAAGTGACGGGTTACGCATGGCTCGCGGTCACGTCGACAGCCACCTCCCGTCGACAAGCCAAAGCAGAGCGAGCAGAATCCCAAGTCTCTAGGTACGCAGCCTCACCTGGGCCAGCTCGCCAATGGTAGCCAGAACATTGTTGATGACCCCTGGATTCGGGTCGGGGTCGGGGTCCTTCAGTTTGACAATCAACGCCTGCAAAAAAGGAGGCAGGAAATAAGATTTATACGCCTACAGAGAGAGCTGGAGAGCTGTTTTCCTATCCATTCCTTGGCTTCTCCTCTTGGCCCCGACTTGCATAATCACACCTCTCCCCACCTACTCCCCGCAAAAGAGTGATTATTAGTTAAACAATTAGCAAAACAACATTCTTCAGATGGGACGGGACGGGGGGGGGGTTTATGAAGACCAATTATTTAAAAAAAACACCCACAAAACAATGCCATGTTTTTCGCTCTCTGAAAGACAGAAAAAAAACCATGCATTTTGCACAAGTGATACAACTATAAGCATTGCCCTCCTGTAGATTTCGGAAGGGGTTTTTCCTCGTCCTCCTCCCCCCCCCGCGCGCGCGCACACACACACACACACACACACACACACACACACACACACACACACACATTCCAAATCGATCTGATTTCCCCTTCTGGCTCCTTGAAAAGCCTCACCTTCAGGATGGGTTCCATGTAGGGCCGGATAAGGCGAGGGGCGTTGGAGACCAAGTGCCCCAACATCCTGGCGCTCTGCTCTTTGATCCTGCCGACCCCCGCTGTGCTCCAGTTCGGTCAGGATCTGAAAAGGAAAAGCAAACGCCGTGTGTGTGTGTGTGTGTGCGCGCATGCACACGTGTGTGTGTGTAATAAGCAAATGCTCATGGGGTGTCCCTTCCCCCTTATTCATTCTACATTATTTGTTTGCAGGCAAGGAGGAGGAGGAGGAGGCGGCAAAAAGAACCCAGCAAACACGCTGCCCAGCTGCTGCCACCTGCTCCACCCTTTTCTCTGCAGGAGCGATGGCTCCCTCCACCCCCTTTCTTATCGCGGTGGAATGGCATGTTGCGAGACCCGTCTTTCCCTTTCTCCTCTGAAGGGTCCTCGGGGCAATGAACTTTGGCCTTGTGGGGCAAAAGCCAACAAGACAGGGGCAAAGTCCCTTAGGGAACGGGAAGGGTGAGGGCAGTGGTTCCCAACCTTCCTAATGCCGCGACCCTTTAATCCAGTCCCTCGTGTTGTGTTGACCCCTTGCCCTGCTTGGATGAGGCCACAAGCCCCCTTTGGCAGGCCATTGCCGCAGGGGCCATAGAGAGTACTTCCCTCTACAGGCACCCTCAGCCAATTGCAGCCTCCGGTGCCATTGACTGACATCCCCTCCAACCTATCGAGCTCTAACTCACTCTTCCCCCCCCCTTCCTCCCCCTCCTCCTCCTCCAGACCCAAGCCGTTGGTGCTTTTTTCTTCACTGGCTCATGGCGACCCCTGTGAAATGGTCGTTCGACCCCCCCCCCAAGGGGTCCCGACCCCTGGGTTGAGAACCACTGGGTTAGGGCTGTGTCACAGACAGCCGTGTGCGGAGGCTGGAGCTTCTTCGTTACCTGGATCAGCATCTTGCGCAAGAAGGGCATGACAAAGGCCGGGTTCATGCTGCTCAGCCGGCCGACGGTGCAGATGGCCAGCTCGCGGATCTCAAAGACCTGGTCGTTCAGGGCGACAAAGAGGGCCTGCAGGTTCTCCGCTTGGGCCAGGTGGGCGTCAAACCTCTCGTCCAAGGAAGCCAGCACGCAGTACCGGATGTCAGGGTCTGAAAAGGAGGCGTTTGGGACAAGGTTCGGGGGGGTGGGTGGGTCACGTCCGATGGGGCGGAGCAGGAAGAAAACGCCCGCGTCCCACACACAGAACCCACGGAGCAGCGGACTGATGGGCAAGCTTAGCTCTCTAACTCAACACTGCCTGATGGAAGAGGAAGCAAGCAGCTGTTCGGGGCGGCTTAAACCCCAGCCGGGCGAGCATTCTGGGAGATTTATTCATTTATTTATTTTAATATTTATCTGCTGCCCGTCTTCTGAAGGAACTCCGGGCAGTTTACAACAATAACAATAACAGTAATAACAAACTAAATAACAGAAGGAAAACAAACAAAAAACAAACAAACAGTAATAATAAATTGGAAAGAAAAATGAAAAGAAAAAAATCAAAACATCATAATAAAACTACAATAAAAATTCACTGGCAAGGCGGCGGCGGGGGGGGGGGACACATTAACGTAGTTCAACACAGCTGATGAGCATGACGAAAAGCCCCCCCCCCGGTCCCAAATCCCCATGGCTGAGCCACACCATTGCTTAAATCAAAATCCAAACGAACCAGGTGGCATTCGAACCGGAGGCGGCTCCCTCTCGTGGCCTCCTCCTCCTCCTCCTCCTCCTCCTCCGCACTCACCTGGGTCTGTGATGCCGACCACCAAGAGTTTGCCGAGGACGTCGGCCACCACCTGGACGGCTGGCTCACCACGTGGGCGTGCCCGCTGATCAGGTGGATGGAGGGGGTGAGCAGGCGGGAGCAGGTGCGGGCCGCCTCCATCCGCACCTCCTTGTGCTCGCTGTTGAGGAAGTGGTCCGCGCAGTGCCGGACAAACTGCGTCAGCGAGTGGCCTAAACGGAAGGAGGGTGGGAGAGAGAGGGGGTGTTGGGAGAGCATAAGAGGCGAAGAGGGGGGTTCTGCCCGCTGGGAGACGCACATATAACGTTAGATGTTTTATGGTGTAAAATAAATAAATAAATAAATAAATAAATAAATAAATAAATAAATGTGCACTAGAGATGGCATTTAACTTATTTGTACAGTGACAATAAAGTCTACCTACCTACCTACCTATCTATCCCAGTGATGGCAAACCTTTGAGAGACCCAGTGCCCAAACTGCGATTCAAAACCCACTGTTATAATATATATATTTTGCAAAGTGCCAATACAGCCATTTAACTTGACTCCAGGTGGCTGCGAAGGGGTGATGTCGGGCGCCCACAGGAAGGTCTCTGAGTGCCATCTTTGGCCCCCGTGTACCATAGGTTCGCCAACACTGATCTAGCCCTTCTGTTTTCTATCCAACTATCCACCTAAGAGGGTGGTCTGCCCCTGGTTACGGAAAAGGCGCAGCACAGGCTACGTCCACTGCTCTCGGGGGGTGGGGGGGTGGCTCCACTCTGGACTCACTCTGGCCAAGGGAAAAGACTCCACTCCTCTTTCTCCCACGGAAAAGCAGAGCACCGAGGCTGGTTCTTGGCGCAGGGACCAGAGGGGGGGGAGGGACTCCATGGAGCGCTTTGGACAGAGCCTCCACCAAAGGAGGGTGTAGGAGTTGACATTTGATGCCATCTGGCCGTGAAAGGGCACCGGGCTGGGGGCACCTCCCTTATGAGGAAAGGCTACAACGTTTGGGGCTCTTTAGTCTGGAAAAAAAGGCCCCTGAGGGGGGGATATGATTGAGACGTACAAAATAACGCAGGGCATGAGTCAAGTGGATAGAGGGAAGCTCTTCTCTCTCTCCCAAAATGCCAGAACTAGGGAACATACGCTCAAATTGAGGGCTGGGAGAATAAGAAATGACAAAAGAAAATATTTTTTCACCCAGCGCGTTGTTAGTCTGTGGAACTCCCTGCCACAGGAGGTGGTAATGGCATCTGGCCTGGATGCCTTCCAAAGGGGATTGGACAGATTCCTGGAGGAGAAGTCCATCACAAGTTACAAACCATGATGGAGATGTGTCATCTCCAGGCTTAAAACCAGGGTCCTTCAAGAGTCAGATGCAGGAGTGGGATCGAGGTTTTTATGAGAAGGAGCCGCCCTAGCATCCCGAAAGGGCACTTCCTCGTGCCAGGCACCCAATCTCTTTTGGGATGGTAGACCCACCTCCTCCCCCATTGGAGGGCGGGGGGGGGGGGAACGACCTACCTTCAAACTCAAAGCTGCCCAGGGTGCGGAGGGCCAGGGTGATGCTGCCCACGTCGTTGGCCTCGGGGATGTTGGTGAGGCTGGGCGAGGAGAGCTGGTGGGCCAAGCCCTTGGGCATCCCCGGGTGTCGCAAGGGCCGATGCATCAGGACCATGGACAGCATCTTCAGCAGGCCGTCCTGGATCTCCTTCTTCAGCTGGGGGATCTGGCGGCTCAGGTCGTACAGGACCGCGGTCAGGGCAGGGCTGAGAACGAGACGGAAGCCGGGGGACACCGGTTGGGTCGGTTCAGACAGCCTGTGTCGCCTCCCGGACTCAAGAAAGAAAGCGGCTCTCTGCTTTATTTATCAGGGGAAACGGGACAGTCTTCTCAGGCACTGCTTTGGATGCGACAGCCCTCAAGGATCCCTTCCGACGCCACGATTCCACGAGCCCACGATCCGGCAAGCGTTTGGCCACCTCCGTGCCCTTGAAAACGCTTCCGAAACACTTCGCCTTCGAGTCTGATAGGGAAAGGCTTCCCCGCTCATTACAAACACGGGGGGGGGGGAATGAACAAACCTTTACCGACAGCTGGCTCAAATCAGGGGCCAGAAAAGCATCCCGGCCTCAAACGTATCACCTGGGTGTTATCCGACAAATGCCAGGATGCTTTTAAAGGTTAGGAGAGGTCACGGGGGCGGGGGAGAGAGAGGCCTGAACGATGAAAGGCAGCTATGGTGCAGGCAATAAACATGATTGGTTTCTTTCCTGAGGGGGCATTCAGCTCGCAGGAAATATTTCAGATGCCAGAAAAAAAAAAGACGAGGAGAGCTTCGTGGGAATTTGTGGAATTTTATAAAGTCTGCAAACGCCACCACACAGGGATTTGGAATCTCACCAGAAAACAACAGTGCCTTCAAAGAAAACAAGCAAGTCCCAAAGATCAAACAAGGTTCATTTCACCTAAAGTTCTCCTGGGGCTAAGGCCGACTCCCTCGGATGCCTTGGTAACAGACTGCAGCCCACGAACGCCTCTGACAAAGGAAACTTGAAAGTCTTGTAGGACGTCGCCGGGCTTTGTTAGTTCGGGAGCGTCCGACTGACCCAAGGACACCCACCCAAAATGTTTCAGCTTGCTGAACTCTCCCGCAACCGCAACCCACGGCTCGCTACAAGCAGGTGGTCAACAACGGAGCAGCAACCTTCGGTTCCTGCGAGGCTGGCTGAGAAAGGTGCTACCATTCCCCGGCTGCGGGATCCAGCCCACACGCAGCACGGGAGGTGGGGGGAAGTCCCCCAAGCAGACAGCACAAAACATCGGCAAAATCGGCACCGCAGAGGCCGTGTTGACGACGCCGTTCCGTTCCTCGCACAAGGAGCTAAGGAACTGGCACGTGACAGGGAGGCCTCCAGCGTGCCCTTCCTGCGCCAGGTTGTCCACACGCACCGGCACCCCCGCCGACATCGGTTACCGATGTCGCTGGAAGCGAGCCGATCTCGCAGGTCGGAAAGCTCCCGTGCCCGTCGGGTGTGGAGGGTTGCAAAGCGAGCAAGAAAACCCGCCGCCTCCAAGAAGGGTGAGGAGAGCCCTCCGAAAGGAACTGGTCTGGTCACGGATGGAGGAGGAGGAGGAGGAGGAGGAGGAGGAGGGTGGCTCCAGGGCTCAGCGCGGAACCGAAAGTGCCACCCAGTGGCCGGCGGGGGGGGGAGCCGCGGGCCTTACCTCAGCCCCACGGCCAGCATGGGCTCCAGTAGCTCCTTGATGTCTTGCTGGATGGACGGCCCCATGGCTCGGGCCAGCATGCTGATGCAGGTGAAGACCGTGGCATCCACCTGCATGGACTTCTGCCTCCGGCTGGGGAGGGGAAAACAAAACAAGGCCGTTCAGCCATTCAGCATCTTTCATCCATCTGGTGCTCTTGGGTCAACAAGGTCTTACCCCCCCTCCCCCACCACTACTACTCCTTCAGAAAGAGGCGGGAGGGGGGGCTATTCATTACTTAAAGCAGCCATGTCCAAACTTCGGCCCTCCAGATGTTTTGGACCACAACTCCCGCAGTCCTTTGCCATTTGGAATTGCAGGCTTGGAATTCTGGGAGTTGTGGTCCAAAAACATCTGGAGGGCCGAAGTTTGGGCATGCCTGACGTAAAGCAAAAAGCAAAAGCGAAGCGTTCTGCTTCTATATACCGCCCCCATACCGCTTCCAAGTATTCTCTGAGCAGTTTACAGTTTTTAATCGCAGCATGCAGTCTACACATTGCCCCCGTCTCAAGCAAGCCGGGTACTCATTTTACCGACCTCGGAAGGATGGAAGGCTGAGTGAACTTTGAGCCTGCTACCTGGGATCGAACCCACCCCCAGGTCGTGAGCACAGTTTTACCTGCAGGACAGGCATTGAAACACTGCGCCACGAGTCGTCGCATAAGCATTTGGACTTAGGAAAAGGCCCGGAGGTTTCGGACGTACGCAAACGCCAATAGCCGGGCGAGGCCTTTACCGAGCCGCTAAAAAGAGTCACACAAATGGCCAGCTTTTGTGGGTCAAGTTCATGGGCATCTGCACACAAAAGCGTGCCAGTGGTGTGCTTTTTTTAAAAAAGTGATTCAACAAAAGCACCCCCTTTCTCCTTATGTGACAAATGATGATCTTATTTCTTTCAGAGGAAGAGTTCCCATCCTCAGCCGGACAGTAGAAGGGAACGGGTGGGTTACGGGAGACGGGACAGATTCTCCCACGATCTGCTTCCCAGTTTGGTCACACTGAGCTGCTCTTGTTTCATTTTAAAGGTTTTATGAAGAGTTTTCATGAGTTCTCCCGCCCTCCTCAAAGACTCCCCCCCCACCTCCAGCCATGGAAGAAACCCAGGTAGCAAAAGGGGGCTGGGATGATGATAATGGTTCCGGCATCTCCCCGTTTGGTCCTCGCGCCCTTCCGGGGACTCACTCACTTGTGGGTGAAATCCTTCTGGGGAAGCGCGGCCTTGATGATGTCTAGAACCTTGGGCAAGTAAACCTGGAACTCGGTCCGGACCGCGACCGAGAGCAAACCCAGGGCTTGGAAAGCCGCCGTCCGTTCCTTCTCCTTTTTAACGCAGCTCAAGACGTGGTTCATGGTGTCCGGAAGGTATCCGTCGGCTGGTTCGGAGCGGGAGGAGGAGAAAGGAAGCACAGGCGGAGTTGTTTTCTCAGGTCCAGAAAGACCGCGAGGGCAGGCGAGCAAGACTCGCCTGCTCAAAAAAAAAACTGTCTCTCTACAAGGCCCGTTTCTAAAGGCAAGCGTTTGGCTCAATGACCGAGGGAGGGATCTTTCTGCACGTGCTCAGAGGCACCCTCGGGCCCCCAGCCGGCAAACACACAAGAAGGAAGAGCCACGGCAAAAGGTGCCACGATCAAGCAGGTGGCGATTCTTTGGGCTGCACAGATGACACGAGAACTAGTACCATACAAGCGACTGAGTCAATACTGCTCTCACGGCAGGAGCACAAGGGATCAAGCTGCGTCCCTCTTGAGGCTGGACTACCTAACCCTAACCCTAACCCCAACCCCTGCTATCCCAGCCAATGACATGAAATGAATAACCACATCCAGAGGGCAAAACCCAACGCTCTTCGTGCGTGCACTGGCCTGCAAAACAAGCCAAATCTCTTCTACGAGACCTCTAGGGTTAAGAGCTGACGTTGGCCCTGCTGTCAGCCCACTGCCTCCCCCCCCCCCACATCCGGCCCTAATGCAGCCTCTGGACCCCCCCTTTAAGAACGCCCTTTTCACCTGTGAAAGCCGAAGGGCGGAAGGCAGCCAGCCGCGGCAGCAAGCTGAGAACAGTCATCTGGATCAGAGAGTTCTTGCTGCTCCGGCATTTCAGGACCCAGTAGCAAACCTAAGAAACGAGAGAAGAAACAAGCCAGGATCAAGCCATGTTTAGAGAATTAGGGGTCGCAACGACAAGCCCTGGCTTAATTAAGCCAGGATTCATAAGGAAACACACCGTGAGGGCTCAATCCCCTGGTTGGTGCCTGAGGAACAAATCATGACTTGTTAGCAGGTGCAAGTCTTCAACCTCACAACAAGCCAAGATTCAGCTCACCGTACTATGACTAGTCACATCTTAGGGAACTTATCAACTAAGCTAACAAAGTTTGAGCATCATATAAATAGAATCAATCAGAGAAGGGGCTGGACCCCAAGTTTAACGGCCATGCACACATACTCAACCTCGCATCATGGCCTAGCATGATGGGATGCCGCTTTCTGTTACTATCTCTGTTATGTCTTTCGAGGTGTGAATGTTTGCTGCTCTTCCGAGGAAACAAACAGGGACAGGAAGGGGTTGAGGCTCACCTGATCAAACTTCTCTTCCATCAGCTCTCGGCAGCACCGGCTTTCTACCAAGGTGGATTTGGCGGGGACAGGCAAGGTACCGAAACCCATGATCCCCGAGAGAGGGCTGAACCCGAGCAGCCCGACCAAGGCGTTCGACTGCTGGGGCTGGATGGCCTGCAGGCTGGAGAAAGGGGTGATGTGGCGCGGCTTGGTGCCAAAGCCCAGCAGGTCTTTGCAGTATTTGTCGTGGACCATCTGCTGCTGGGTGATCTCCTCCATCTCTTCTCTAAGACGCTGGAGGGAAGGGAGAGGCAGGGGTGGTTAGTAGTAACAGGGAAAAGGTCCCCAGGTAACCACCTCAAGAGTCCGCCACCTGGCTTTGCAACCGGATCACAAAACCAAGCAATGAACCTCCAATATCTCTGGGGCAAACCAAGCATTAAAAAAAAAAACAGTGGAGCATTTGTTGGGTAAACAGATCTTTCACCATGGGGCAAGGTGGGGGGGGAGAGAGAATACCTGTACACCTCTCTGAAACCATGGGAAAACTCCAGGAAGCAAGGAGCTACTATCTCCTATTTAACACAGGAGTAGCCGTTCAGAAGACATCTGAGCCCCAGACACCAAATGCTAATTGTGGCCAACAAAAAAACTAATGATGTTCACTTTGGTCTCTACAAAGCCACCAAAACCTTGACTCTTCCAAACGCAAAAAGCCTCTGTTTTCTGAACTTACAAGATGCGGCATGATCCCAGTAACCTGTGCGTCTACAGCACTCTTTATTTCAGCGTGGGCCGCTTTTTGCCCCCTGCACGTTTCCGCGTCTACCCCCACAAACTCTATCCAGTGTTAAAAAACAATGGGAGCAGAAGCCCAGAAGACTTAAAGTGGGCCAATGTACTTTTCAACCCAAAATATAGTATTTGCTTTTGATATTTTACACCGCGGCTTTTAGAGAGGGAAACAACTTAGCTGGCCAGTTCGTGCCACCGCCTGGTTCCACCGGCCCACTCACCTCTCCCTCCATGCTACTGATGCGCACTAGCTCGTTCAGGATGAGTAAGGCACCATGGATTCGGTCGTCACGGTTCATCCCCTTCTCCTTGGCCAGGGTCTCATCGAAACCCTTCTCCGCTTCCTCATAGGTTTGCTGAAATGACACCACTCCTTCTTAGGAAAATAGATGCACAGCCCCTGAACGGTTAAGGGACACCTCTTGTATCCTTCGTTTACCAGAGGCAAATGTCCTCCGCATCCTATCGACAGGAGTTGCTTCTTTAGTAGACCTAAACAAACACGTCTCTCTCATCTCGGCAGCTTTTAAGCCAACACCGCATTTTAATGAGGCAATGGTGGCAAGAAAACCCACACTGGTCCCAAAACTTCACTCAGCTCCCTTAATCATGGCCCGATCTCATGTTTGAATTGAGCACAGGTGTCGGTGCCAATTACATAAGGAAATAAATCCAAACAAGCTACACCACGCATCTACAAAGGCACTTAAAAGCTGAAGAACACAGCTGGGCAACAGATACTGTGGGCTACAAAACCCTTAGGTTTTTGTGCCCTCGGGTACACTGTCGAAGGCCACTGGGAGTAAAGAGCCAACCTATCTAGGCAGCCAGAGATTCTTCAGCTGTAATTTTCTGACTTTTCTCGTAGGACATCCCAGTAGCCAGAGACCTTTAAAACAAACACATCTGGAATCACCCAGCTCCACATGGAGGCCCCCACCCAGACCTCTTACTCTGCCACTAAGCTAAAACAGTAGCCATCTGGAATTTTTTTAAAAAAAAGAGAGAGCCAAGGGAAGGAATTCCTCTGAACACTACAGCAACAAGCTCCATTGACCCGGCAGGAAATCAATATCCAACTAGGGCTGGGATAGATGGACTTCTTCTATCAATTAGATGTCGGCCCCGGAAGTTACGGACTCTTAACGGGCAACACTTTTGGACCCTCCACAGGCTCCATCTTACTAGAAGCTGGCGCTTCTAGCAGGTTTAAAACCTCGGGAGGTAGAAAGGAGGTCTCTCTTCCAAAACAAGCAAGCAAGCCAAACCAAACCAAACCAGCCTTTCCCCCCTTCCTCCTCCTTACGCGGTACCACTGTGGCTTCTGCATCTCTTTCGACTCCCGCTGGGTGGTGAGGACGAGGCAGGCGCGCAGGGCGGAGACGGCTCCCTCGCGGATGGCCTGCTTGGGGTCCCAGACGGCCACGAAGATGTTGTCAAAAAAGGGCTGGACTTGCTGGAAGAAGAAGGTGGGGACGCTGGTGGCCAGCTCCCGCAGTACCAAGACCTGGAAGAGAGAGGGAAAGGGTGAGGAGGAGGAGGAGGAGGAAGAGAAGGAGGAGGAGGAAGAGGAGGAGGAGGAAGAGGAAGAGGAGCAGGAGGCCGAGAAAACCTCTCCAGGGCTCACATGGGACTTTAAAAAAAGCTGGAACTTCCCCCAAATCCAGATCTCTTAAACCAGGCATGTCCATACTTCGGCCCTCCTGATGTTTTTGGACCACAACTCCCAGAAATCCAAGCCTGTATTTCCAATGGCAAAGGACTGGGGGAGTTGTGGCCCAAAACACCTGGAGGGCTGAAGTTTGGACATGCCTGTGACCTAAACCCATCAGTCGCAGGCTCCAGGAACAGGTACAAATCCTATGAAGCTAAATCTGTGTTGCTTGCATTGATCGTGGGATGAGCTGCTGGATGACTCGGGTCTCTGACTGTTCTCGTGGGGTCATGTGGTGGGGGCAGGAACAAAAATACGGGCTACATCCCTCGGTGTGAGACCGGGGAAACGTTCTCACGAATGAGGCGGCCATCTTACTCAGTAAACTCCCAGATTCTACACCCGCTTCCTGACGGACCCTTCCATTCCTGCCACGCCGATTCCTGCCGGTCCGAGCCCGAACCCAACCGTTGCGCCAAAGGACGAGGTCTTACCGCTGCATGCCGGCGGCCTTCATTCCGGTCGGCTCCGAGCCACTCCAGGGCCCGCTTGACTTCAAACTCCACATACTCGGCTGTGAAAGTGTCCCCGGCCATGGCGAGGCGCCCGATGGCCTTGGAGGCCATCTCCATGACGACGGGGTCACTGGAAGGGAGGAGATTCCTCAGGTAGTTGGCGAAGCGGCCGATCCGGGTGGCGTTGCCCCCTTCGACACCAATGAGGCTTGCTGGAAAAAGACAAGGGACCAGAGACATTTTCTTAAAGGCGGGAGGGGGTAATCAGAATTCTAGTGATACGACATTATGCATCTGCTTCTAAAAATGTTTCTCATGCAGCGGGCCACATAAAAACAGGCAACTACCTTTAATTTAAAGTACAGTATAAATAATTTAGGTAAAGAAAAAAAGTGCTCATTTACATACCAAACGTATGATCTTCATACCAACTTCAACACTTTCCTCCGGACCATAATGGGAGCAGCTAACAGCAACTGCAATCCAAAACGTCTAGGGCAGTGGCTCCCATCCTAACCCTAACCCTAACCCATCCACCTGCTCACCTATGGCTAAAATGCCTCCTTTCCGCTCGTTGGCATCGGAGCTAGAAACGAGCTCAAAGATGTGATGGTTCAGCTGGTCGTAAAAACGGGTAGACTCTTCCTGGCTCATCTGGGGTGGAAGAGATGGCAAGAGATGGCATTTCAACACAAGCCTGCACCTGGACGTCAAACAGCAAACAGAGGGGATCTCGAGGCCTGCACCTGGACGTCAAACAGAGGGGATCTCTTGGACGGCAAACAGAGGGGATCTCGAGGCCCTTGCAAGAATTTTGCTCAACAGGACTTTCTTTTATTTCCTTTTTTAGCTTTCTGCATGAGGTGACAAGATGCAAGGAAGGAGCAGAAAAGCGTTCATAAAACAGCTGAGGGGTGGGGAAATCAAAAGACACACCATGCATTTCCAATGGAGAAAGCCCTGGGTTCATTCCCCAGCATCCTTCTAGTAGAAGATAGTACAGATTTACACTTTACATTCCTAGGAAAAAAAGTACAGGGGAGTTGCCCCTTCCTGCCACTCACTTCCCGGAGCTCCATCGTAACATAATGCTGAAGGTCTCTGGCGGCTTTTGCCCTGGTTTCTTCATTCCGGCTCTTCAGGCCAGTGGCAAACTGCTGGAGGATGATGGCGGTCCCCGACATGGTGGCGGCCAGTCAGATCACAGAGCGGGCAGTCCGCTCTACGTCCTTTCAAGACCAAAGAAGAGAAAGCAAGGAGTTTTTAAAATGGCCGAAGGGAGCTTCATAAAAAGTGCAACACAACGCAGCCTCTCCGCCGCCCCGCCGCCCGCCATAAATCCCCTCTGCTTCCAGACTCAGGATTTGCCACAGAGGTGTCACGTCTTAAATTTAGATGATGAACCAAAAAGCAAGGAACGTTATGAAACGTGTCTGTGTAAGCTGCCCTGACAGTTTTGTCACCTAAAGAAAGAATGGGGTATGAACTATTCTAATAGAAAGCGTTGCAAGTGTAGCTTGGGTTAAATTCATAAACACAGTGGACCCTTGTATAAGAAGCGGTTTGTATAACATAAAATCTGTACAACATAAAAAAAATTCCAGAGGTAGGGAGAAATTTGCCTAACAGAATCGCCTATGGAGCGAATCCATACAACTTAAAAACTGGTCGCGATTAGGGATTATTCCGTTTTCAATGCATTCCTACGGGAAATTTGTAAAAAGGAAAATTTGCTTAACAGAATTTCATTTGGAACGGATTAATTCCTTTATACAAGGTTACACATGCAGATATTTTGCTTCCATTGCTTTAATTCAGAGTCAGCAGCAAAACCCAGAATGGCAGCGAGGAAGGCTACCTAACTATCAAGATACGCATCGGTATACGTATTTGTAAATGCCTGCCTTGTTGTTTACGTATGGTGAGGCCCATAAATACTGGATCATCATCATCATCATCATCAAATTATCACACAACAGAAGATAACTACACTGGATGTTGTATTACAAATCCTAGTCGAACACTTCCCAAGTGTTTAGGGCAAGGTGATGCACCGGCAAATTAGGAGAGCAGATATTTATTGTTGTTGTTGTTGTTTTGCTGTTGTTTTGCTGTTGTTATATCATATTATTATTATTATTATTATTATTATTATTATTATTATTATTATTATTATTATCATCATCATCATCATCATCATCATCACCACCACCACCACCACCATCATCATCATCATCATTATTATTGCTTCTTCTACTGCTGCTGCTGCTGCTCCTGTGGTTGTTTTATTATAATTATAATTATAATTATAATTTTAATTATTATTATCATCATCATCACCACCACCACCATCATCATCATCATCATCACCACCACCACCACCACCATCATCATCATCATTATTATTGCTTCTACTGCTGCTGCTGCTGCTCCTGTGGTTGTTTTATTATAATTATAATTATAATTTTAATTATTATTATCATCATCATCATCACCACCACCACCACCACCACCATCATCACCATCATCACCACCACCACCACCATCACCATCATCATCATCATCATCATCATCATTATTGCTTCTACTGCTGCTGCTGCTGCTGCTGCTCCTGTGGTTGTTTCTTCGTTCTCGTTTTTATCATCGTTACTCTTGCTATGATGGAAGATGATGAGGATGATGAGGATGAGGATGATGATTAGATATCCCACCCCGTTCTCTTTGCCCGGAGCGGAGAGGGGGGGGGGCACTTCGTGACCATCCCCTGATGGGGGGGCACTTAATTGAAAGGGGGGAGGAGGAGGAGGAGGAGGGGAAGAAGAAGAGGCTTAAATTCGGAGGTAAAATAAAAATTAATTTTAAAAAGGGAGGGGGGGAGGGGGAGGGGGGGCGGAAAGGGCGGGAATCCCTTCTTTCCTTCCTTCTTTCCTTCCTTCCTTCTTTCCTTCCTTCCTTCCTGGAGGGCCGGAGGTGGTGGTGGTGGTGGTGGTGGCGGCGGCGGCGGGGCCTACCTTGGAGACGCCGCCCGGTCCCTTCTTTCTCCTCAGAGGAACCGCCGCCACCACCACCGCCGGTTCTCCTCCCCAGGCCTGCTTCCTCCCACCCGTCTCTTTCAGCCCGCCCCCGACCGGCAAGCGCAGCCAATCGGCTTCGGGAAAAGCCGCAATGGACAAGCGGGCGGCCAATAAGAGGAGAGGGGAAAGGCGGGGCCCGAGGCTGGTTTTCCCCCGCCCCTTCTCCAGCCCAGGTTCCTTCTCTCTCTCTCTCTGCCCTCCCCTGTTTTTCCCCCACACCTATCCAAAGAGAGAATAGAATCCCAGCCAATCAAAAGGGGGGAAGGGCAGGAGATGGGCATCCAATCTCCACCAATAAGGTGGGAGCAAAGGCGAAAGGGGGTGGAACATTCATTCACGGGACGCCGCCGACGCGCGTGCGCGAACTCTCCCGACCTCCCGGAACAAGGCGGTCCCGTCCCAGGATCTCGCGAGAAGGAGCGGGATTTCCCCCACCAATCCCCATCCCCCTGCGGGAAGGAGCGGCCGCGCGTCGGGCCTCGGATCCGCGACGGGGAATGGAGGCGGCCGGGCCGGAAGGGAAGCCCGGAGTCCCCGCCGAGGCGCCGGCGATGGAGACGGAAAGCGCGGAGACGGTGCTGCCCGGATTTAAAGACGCCGATTCCTTCGTCAAGGTACCGTCGTTACCCAAGGGGAGAAAGGGGGAAGGAGCGGGGGAGTGCGCATGCGCCTGCGGCCCGCGCTGGTTGGTGGAGGGCCGCAAGGCATCCCGGGAGTTGTAGTCCTCGAGCCTTAATCTGGTTTATAGGGGAGCTGGAAGAGTTTTGTGAGTGCGCGCTCGATCCAGTTTAGAAAAGCTGCATTTTTTTTATTCCTTTACGGTTTGCAAAGTTGTGTTTCCTGGCTGCCCAATGGGGGACACCGGTTCCTTTTTTTTCAGGGCAACAATTCCCAGAATCCCACCCAGCCATGCCTTGCTTCCCTATTTATTTATTTATTTATTTATTTTTTATTTATTTATTTATTTATTTATTTATTTATTTCTATACCAGAGGAACTCTGGGCAGTTTACAACAATTACATATAAATCAATAAAATAAAATATCTAGTATGAAACACATCACCCAAAAACAAAACAAAAGCATAACTAATAATAATAATAATAATAAAACTATTGGCAAGGTTGGAATATTTCTATGGATTCCTCCTGTGGGCGGGTGGACTGATTCCAGGGGTGGCTCCAGGGATCCCATGGGTTTGGGAGATCTGGAGAGCTGCGGTCCAGAAAAGTAACTTTCCCAAAAGCAGCTCCGTTTCGAAGGGAGGTTGCTTAAAGGAAGAAGCATCCAAACGGCTCGTGGCTTCCTCTCTGCTTCCCCCCCCCCAATTGCCACTGTGTTGCTTTCCTTGCCCAGCACGCCCTCGGCACGGTGGTGATGGCCACCAAAGCTTCCAACGGCCTCCCTCAGCCAGGAGACGAGTATGACTTCTATCGGAGCTTCCCTGGCTTCCAGGCCTACTGTGAAACACAAGGAGACCGGCTGCTTCGTTGGTGAGTTTCCAAAGATCCAATTGCTAACCCGAACTCCACCACCGCCGCCGCTAGCTTGCCTCTTCGGCTCAGATCTCTCTGGAGGCATGGCTCTTCTGCACAACGGAGAGGTAGCAGCCAGGGTTGGCGGTGTTCCTGTGTACGTGGGTGGCCACATGTCCTGCCTTTCTCCCCCTATTTCCCCGTCAGCATGAGTGGGCTGATGCAGTACCACGGATGCCGCAGCCACCTCCGAGACCAAAAACAAGGTGACGGAGCTAGAGGACAAATTTGATCTCCTGGTGGACGCCAACGATGCCATCCTAGAAAGAGTGGTGAGTGTCAGCTGAACGCAGACAGGATGATCCTCCAGGTTTCTCATTATTGTGCTTGTTCTGTTGTTCATTGGGTTTTCCTCCCCCTGGACTCCGGACACTGTAATGTAAACGACTCTCGCTCTTCCCACTCCATGCCCGGAACAACCCTGCGAGGTAGGGCTTGCTGATCTCCACCCGTATCTTCTCTCACACGCTAACACAGGCCCCTCTTCTGTCGTTCCAGGGCAATCTCTTAGACGAAGCGGCAGGAGTGAACAAGAACCAGCGGCCGATCCTCCCCTCGGGGCTGCAGCCCCCCAAGACCATTGTCTCCAGCTGGAACCGCAAGGTGGAACTTTGGATGGGGGAAGAGCAGAGGTCACTTTAGGATAGCAGGCTTATGAGCTAGATCCAGGAGATCCCGGCTAGGGATTAATTCAGCCCCTGGGGAGACCAGGTGGCCTTTCTCTCAACAGCCTGGGAGAGGAAAAGAGAGGCCCTGACATGTCCAAACTTTGGCCTTCCAGATGTTTTGGGCCACAGCTCCCAGCATTCTAAGCTTAGATTGCCAGTGACAAAGGACTGTGGGAGTTGTGGTCCAAAACATCGGGAGGGCAGAAGTTTGGACATGCTTGCCTTAAGAGGCCAAGAAAGAGAAGGGTCATGTGGCCTGTGTTTTTGGCCCTCGTTTCCACCCATCCCTGGACTTATTATTAACTGCTGCTGGCGTCTTATGGATTAACACTGCAGAGATGTGATACAGCAAAGGGTTGTAGAGACTCTTCTACATAGCATGGTCTCTGGCTCCCTCTTGAGACCAATTCTGGTAACTACGCTATAGGAATACACATTTCTGAGTTTTTCTGTTTTAATAAAAAAAATTTTTAGGCCAGGAATAAGTGAAACCACAGATACCAGTCCTGCAGACACTATACCCTACTCAAAGTTCTGGTTCCCTTCTTCCCTACAGACCAACGAGGGGAGCAAGCAGAGCCGACGGGAAACGTTCCACCTGCTCCACGCCAAAAACATTCTCCGGCCGCAGCTCCGTTTCCGCGAGAAGGTGGACAATTCCAACACCCCTTTCGTCCCCAAGCTCTTCGTCAAGCCCAATGCTCTGAAGCCGCTGCCGGAAGGTGAGGCGGCTGGAAGGGCAGGGAGGCGTGTTTGGGTCATGGCCAAGGGGCTGAAAGCAATGCCTTTTTGCAAAAGGCGAAAAAGCCTCAGCTGATTAAAAAGTTGGGTTCTAGTCCCTGGCTGTTCTGGTGACGACTGCACAAAAAATGCACCTGCTGAATCCCATGTAAGATTTGGGGAGCCGTTTCCCCCAAAAGGCAGGTTTTCCCCGTCTCTGGCCGTTTCCACAGCAATGATGCTCCCTCTGATTCTGAGAAGTCCTGCCTTTGCCTGAGTCTTCTTGAGTCCTCAGCCCTGATGGAGTGCCATAAAATTTACTGACCACCTCGAGGAGTTTAGGTGGAGAACATGGACTCAAGAAGGAGGAGTCTAGAGGGGGACCTTGTAACCTGTTTCCTCTCCGGCTCCACAGCGCTCTCGAAAAGCCGGCGGGAACGGAAGGAACGCCCTGAAGACCTGGACGTCCCTCCTGCCTTGGCGGATTTGATTCATCAACAGAGGACCCAACAAACGGATCAAGACGTGTAAGAGGTGGCGGGACGGCGGGTTGACCTTCTGACATCTGTCTCTGGATGGGTTGGGAAAACGTGTGTGCAAAGCTGTTAAAGCCGCTGGGCGTTTGCATTTCTAATCCCGGGAGGAGCGGGCCATCGATGGAATATCAAAGCTCTTCATCTCTCTCTCTTCCGGAGGCCTCCAGTCTCAGCCGATGGGTCTCATCAGAACATCCCCAGGCTAGCATGTGCCTCCAAGCAGCTGTTCTCCACTGGTTACCTTCCAGATGTTTAGGGCTTTCCGAAGCCCTAGCCAGCAAGACTTATTGGCCAGGGGTTCCCAGAGGTGGTTCCCCCAAACATCTGGAACTCCAGAGGTCGAGAAATACACCGGAAAACTGGCCAAAGCCATTTTTCTGAATGAGCCTCGTGGCACAGTGATCAACTGCCTATACGGCAGGTAAAACTGTGCTCACGACTTGGGGTTCAATCACAGGTAGCCGGCTCAAGGTTCACTCAGCCTTCCATCCTTCTGAGGCCGGTAAAATGAGGACCCAGCTTGCTGGGGGGGGGGGGCAATATGTAGCCTGCATGCTTATTAAAACTGTAAACCACCCAGAGACTACTTGGAGTGGTATGGGGCAGTATATAAGCAGAACACTTTGCTTTGGGGGCAGACACAAATGTCCCCTAAAATGCACACTTCTTTGCAAATAAAACCAACACAGTTGTTTGGTTAACCGACGCAGGAAAACCTCAAAAACACCACTCCTTATTCTTGTCTGGCCCTGGAGTTTTAGGGTTTAGGGTTCTTAGGATGGTTCCTAGAATCTCCAAGCCAGCGTGGCTAGAAGAATGCCAAAAGTCTTGCACTCGACGGATGGGACATATCCACCCTTTGTGACGTGCTCACACTCTGTCTCGTCCGCTTCTCTCTGATTCCTCTAGGTTTGCTCACCCTTACCAGTATGAACTGGAGCATTTTTCACCTCCGGCTGAACTGCTTGAAAAACCTCAAGTCCAGGTCAGTTCCCAGCTCAGAGCTTCCCCTCCTCCACCCCGTTTTCTCCATCCCTTTTTTCTAGGGCTTGCCCAAGGGGCCAGAGACATCGTGACTTCTTTCTCCTTTTTTCCCTTCATTCACCAGATGTTCAGGCCTCTCGCGGAGACTCCCTGCCGTTTCATCTCCACCCTGGACGAGCTGGTGGCGCTGAATGAGAAGCTTGGCACGTGTCGGGAATTTGCGGTGGACTTAGAGGTGAGAGACCATTCCCCCCCCTTTTCTTTTTATCCTTAACAGCCTGAAACAGGAACTGACACGCGGATTTACAAGCCTGAAAAACAACACCTTAGCAAACATTAAGGTATCCCTGGCTACCAGAAAGAGCAAAAACAGTAGCATTAGAACGCTACCAGAAAGATGTTGATTTTTTATTATTATTATTATTATTATTACTTTAAATTGTATTACCAAAGGAAAAAGACAAGGGAAACCTTAATGTTGTGACGTACATCATAATCCTACTTACGAATTAATTAACCACCTTAGGCACCAGCTCCTTACACAATTTAACGGGGTGACACTTAGTCTCCCAATGCCAACGATCCAGATTATTTCCTCAAGCACGTTTCTTCTCAATGAAGTCGTTCTTAGATTTTACTGAAGCTTTCCAGGACACAGCAAACCGTGCTGATGGAGACATTGGCTAATCCGATTAAAATATATAAAGGAGGAAAAGAAAGCATGGTCAATTCATGGAAACTAGAAACGTAATCTGAGTTTATTTACAGTCGGGGCCTTGCTTCGTAGAAATCCGTCCAGCTTGAGCTGCTTGGACGGAGTGGGAGATGATGAATGAGAGGCCGAAGGTGATTTCTGTCTTCTCTTGCGTTTCCCCATAGCTCGAATGAGTGTCGGGTGTATATTACCAGCCGCTTATACGATAAATATTTCTCAGTTCCAGGGTCTTCATGTAAAAAACCAGTTGTAAATCCTCGTAAGGCAGGTTGTCTGTTTTCTTCGCTAAGCTCAGATGTTGGGGGGAG
The DNA here is from genome assembly GCA_037367245.1 of Phrynocephalus guinanensis. Taxonomy (NCBI): domain Eukaryota; kingdom Metazoa; phylum Chordata; class Lepidosauria; order Squamata; family Agamidae; genus Phrynocephalus; species Phrynocephalus guinanensis. The sequence goes on from CM074753.1 coordinate 1,893,797, forward strand.
TCGCCAGACCGGTAATTCAGATAAAAATAATATCAACAGCAGGCTTCTGCTCTCGTAATTTAAAACAAGGTCACCAATTAAGGCTCTTAAAAAGGTAAAATTCTAAAATAGAAATAACACTGGACGATTAAAATGCTAAAATGTTAAAATAATAAAACGGGAGTAGAGCTCAGTACAAACGCTGCTAGCTGGTCGGTCGCAACCTGCCTGGAACTACAGTTCCCACGATCGCTAGCTGTCGGCCGCTGCTGGCTCGGGCTTCTGGGAGCCGTAGTCCAAGAGCCTCTGGGTTAGCTCAAGGTGCTAGGGCAGGCCTGCCCAAACTTCGGCCCTCTAGATGTTTTGGACCACAACCCCCACATTCATTGGTAATCTAAGCTTAGAATTCTGGGAGTTGTGGTCCAAAACATCAGGAGGGCCGAAGTTTGGACACGCCTGTGCTAGGGAGCCCCCACGGGTTGCCTCCTCCAGGTAGATGAGCGAAAGGCTTCCCCTGTTCCTTCCCCAGAACAAGGGAGAGCTAGAGAGGTGACTTAAGAGGATCCTTGTTGCTGCCCTTGTTCCTCCTTCCTCTGCCATGACCTCCTTCTCTCCCGCCCCAGCATCACTCCTACCGGAGCTTCCTGGGCTTAACCTGCCTGCTCCAGGTCTCCACCCGGACCGAGGACTTCATCGTCGACGCCTTAGAGCTCCGCGGCGAACTGTACATCCTCAACGAGGCGTTCACTGACCCTGCGATTGTCAAGGTGGGGAGATGGGTGGCGGGGATGAGGAGGTGTAGATCGGCTTGCCAGACACCCCAGTTGGTGCCCTCGGTCGCTCCCCCCCCCCCCACCAAAAAGTGGGAAACTCCACCACCAACAACCTCAAAGAAATGTGTGTTTGGGTTAAGAAGCCTCTGTTCCCTCTTCTCTCTGAGCCGGCCAGGGGTTAAGAGACACAGTCAAGGGCAAGCCGGCAACTCGGTGGCAGAAGGGGGGGGGGAATGGAATCACAGAATCTTAGAATCCTGGAGTTGGGACCTTAGAGCCCCCCGCCTTTTGCCGCGCAGGTCCTGCACGGGGCTGATTCGGACGTGGAGTGGCTCCAGAGGGACTTTGGCCTCTACCTGGTAAACGTCTTCGACACCCACCAGGCGGCCCGGATGCTCAGCCTCGGGCGGCACTCCCTGGACCACCTGCTGAAGCTCTACTGCGGGGTGGAGGCCAATAAGAAGTACCAGCTGGCCGACTGGAGGATACGGTAAACACGCAGCCACACACACGCACACACACCCGGTCGGGCTCCCTGCCTGGGAAATTGTTTCGGGAATCAATAAGTGCACAAGGCTTCCAATGGGGAAATCTTCCCCTGTTGTCCTTTTTCTCTTGTTGTGTACAGTGCAGTTATTCCCTTTATTTGTCCGTTAAAGGGCTTTATCGTTTTTCTGCTTCTCAAGGTCGTTTTCTGCCGTCTAAACGGCACCAAGCGCTTTGGATCAATTGGGAAGGGAATGACCCCCAATGAAAGAAATCCCCTACCCACCCACCCACCAGACACATTTTGCTGAAACTCTACCTTCCAACCTGAAGCTGCCCCCATCTGGAGCCTTTGAGACTCAACCGAGTTTGAGGTTCTCCCTTTCACGGCCCGTTCAGATCCCGGTTGTTCTTCAGCCTCGGGAGGTCGGCCGCCGAGCACCCTCTGAGACTGCCCTGCCCGCCTGCCTGCCCTCCTTGGCCCTCTTGGCTGAGCTGGTGAGAGCAGGGGCCTAAAATATTTAGGGCAGTGTTGGTGAACCTATGGGCACGGATGCCAAAGGTGGCACTCGGAGCCCTTGATGTGGGCACCCGACATCTCCCCTTCGCAGCCACCTGGATTCAGGTTAAATGGCTGTATTGGCACTTTGTAACAAAAGTTAATGGGTTTTGAATCGCAGTTTGGGCACTCGGTCTCTAAAAAGTTTCGCTATCACTGCTCTAGGGCAGGTCCTCGGGGCGGTGATGGGAGAAAGCAGATTTCGAACCAACGGTATTGCCTTTGGCTAATGCTGATTAATTAGTCTTGCCGTGGGTTAATCGTGCTCTCTCTTTCTCTCTCTTTCTCGCTCTCCCCTCCTCCCCAGTCCCCTTCCAGAAGAGATGGTCCACTACGCCCGGGAAGATACCCATTACTTGCTCTACATCTACGACCGCGTCCGAGAGGAGCTGTGGGAGAGGAGCAACGGGCAGCCGGCTCAGCTGCAGGCAGTCTGGCAGCGAAGCACCGCCATCTGCTTGAAGGTGAGCCACCCCCCCGCCGCCCTTTGCCCCCTTCCCCACCGACCTTAGGCCGAGAGGATAGGATGCCTGGAGCAAGCAAGGGGCAAGCCGGCCGAGCCAGGCTTCCAGCGAGACTTAGGGCGTTTATACACGACCCCTAAACTCCGGGGCAAATGGCTCCCAGCTCCGGAGATGAAAAATGTTTACCCACCAGCTCCGGACTTTGCAGACAATTAAGTGCAACCCCGCCCACTTTAGCGCGGCCAAACAGCAGTTTTCTTGTACCTGCTTTTTGGATGTGACAAATATTTGATCCGGTGTAAGGATAGTGAGTGCGGGGCTCTCCTGGCTTCTGTTTGTTCTTTTTTTGCGCCCCGCCCCTTTAAGAGATCTGAATGCTGCCGGGAACAAAACGGAGGTAAACCGGCATTCTTTTCTTTCTTTTTTCTCCCTCCCCTCAGGCAGCCAGCAACCAGGAAGTGCGGAGGGGGGTGGGGACAGAGGAAGACAGAGGAAGAGCGAGGAAACCCTAAGATCTCTGGTCCAAATTTAAGTGGCCAGTGGATCTTAGGGGTCGTGTGAAAAGGCCCAGAGTTCTTCCTGTCGCTGTCCATAGTGCTGAATGTTGGCTTCTGTTTGGCCCCATCGGGCTCTCGTCTGCTTCTTCCCGCCCAGAGATACCTCAAGCCCATCTTCACGGAAGAGTCTCACGTGGAGCTCTACCGCAAACAGAAGAAGCACCTCAACACCCAACAGCTGGCGGCTTTCCGGCTCCTCTTCGCCTGGAGGGACAAGATGGCCCGTCAGGAGGACGAGAGCACGGGGTAAACGAGCGGCCGGGGACAGAGGGGAGGGGGCAGGAATCCCTTACGGGAGACGGGGTTTTCTTGCTCCAAAGCACGCTCCACCCCGCTTGGTCTGAAGGCCGCTTCGCTGGGAGGGATGGGTGCCGTCTGCTGTGGGGTTGCCCCCCCCCCACACACGGGACCTTCCCATGCCTGCCCCGTAGAGAGAGGGGGGGAAAGGCCAAGAATAAGTCTCAGGAGCCATCGGTTTTCGCTTCCTTCGCAGGTACGTGCTGCCGAACCACATGCTGCTCAAGGTGGCTGAGGAGCTCCCCAAGTAAGTCAGGCCTCGGAATATCCTTTTTTTCAGGGGGGGGGTGGATTTCCCACCAAACCAGGCAGCCCCTGCAAGGCTCGTGGCGTTTCTGAACACGGAGGACGCGAAACGGCCTTTGCCAAGGACGACCTGCCCGCCGGTTGTGGGAAGTGAAACAATCCTCGGGGGGGGGGGGTTGCCGGAGAAACCAAAAGCACCTCATTGTGGGGGGGGGCTTTCCTCCCCCACTTCCACGGACAGGGAGGGCAGAAGGTTTCCCCAGGCCGGAGATCCTATCTAGTTCGTTTCTGCATTCCTGCCTGGGTCGGGAATGGCTGGGCCCACTTAGAAGAGATTCCCCACTCCCACCCACATACACCTCTGAGTCCCCAGCCTCCAAGAAAGGGAGGAAAAAACCATTCGTCAGTTCTGTCTGACCTCCAGAACCGCCTCTGTCCTGTGGCTCTTCTCCTGTGTCGTTTCTGGAGTGAACGGCATTCTGGCTGCTCTTTTCCTTCTCCAGGGAGCCCCAGGGGATCATCGCCTGCTGCAACCCCGTCCCGCCTCTGGTTCGGCAACAGATCAACGAGCTCCACCTCCTGATCCAGCAGGCCAGAGAGACGCCTCTCCTCAAGGTAGGCACGAAACGCCCTGCCAGCCACCCAGAGTGTTGAATGCACAGAAGGGTGAGGGAGGGGGGAGGTTTCCCATGCCAAATTCATTTCTTGAAATAATCCATATTCCGTGCCGTCTTCACCCCCATTTGCACAGTTCGTTTTTTTTTTAATGCATGTGATGTTTGTTAACGTTCCGTTGCACCATTCCCCGCCCCCACTGATTCGGAGCCTTAAAAGCTTCTGTTGACACAAACGTTGAGCTTTTGCAGCAGGTTGCCCCCCACCCCGGGTGAGAAGAGTTTGTGTCCATCAGGGGGGAATCAGCCCTAGTTTGTCCATCTGCAAGATCACGCAAGAGAGGGGAAGGAAGCGTTTGGAAAAAACGGGCCTCTCTTTTCACTGTTCACTTTTTTGTTTCCATCCCTTCTTAGTCGGAAGTTGCCATCGGGGTGAAAAGAAGAGAGCCGCTTCGGAAAACGGAGGTACGATCTCTCCAACGGTCGCTTTTCCATTTGCATTTTTAAAATGTATTTATCGAAATATGTTCACCAGGAGAAAGGGTCCCCCCCCAGCAGCCGATACCATTAAAGCGCAATGGGAGAGCTGATATGGGTGATAACCCGCTTAGAACTGCAGAAGTAAGAAGGGGCCCTCCAGAGGTCATCCATTCCAGCCCCTTTCGAGGGGGGGTCGGTGGGGAATCGAACCGCTGAGTGCAGAGCAGTTCTCCCAGTGCTGTTTTGAAAGGGGGAAGGTTTCTTAATGGGAAGCAACTTTTTCACGGGGGGGGGGGATGATCAGCCCTCTCTGAAAATGGACTGCTCCCTTTGTGTGTGTGTGTGTGTGTGCTAGAAGCCAGAAAACCACCTGTTCGGACCCCACGACCGCTCTCACGTCCTTCAAGAGGAGAAGCCGACACCGTCCCCTCCAGGTAATTCTGGGGTGGTGGGCGGGGGGGGGGAGGAGGAACGGCGGGTGCCAGGAAGCTCTCCCCGTTGGAAACGAGAGAAAAAATAGAACGGGGAGAGAACCAGGAACCGTCTCTCCTGAATACCTTGGAGATAACCGGGTCCGGTTTGGGGGGAGAGATTCTAAAAAGAAATAGATAAAATCACTTGCTTTCGCTTTGCTTCCACCCGCCACCCCCTGGCAGCTCCCGGGCCGGCTTTAGAGCGTGCAACTCTGTTTTCAGAACTGGAGCAAGAGACGGGCACGGTGGGTGATTCACAGGAGTCTCCAACTCTCCTTTTGAGAGCCAGCATCAGCATGTTTAATGTAAGTTGAAGAGAGAGAGAGAAAGAGACCCAATGAACCAGATGAAATAGCTGGTCCCCAGGTAGACCAATGCTTCCCCCCCCCTTTTCCAGGTCACTTTGGCCTCCTGTATATTTGGCTAGTGTAGGATTAGAGTCCGCCTTATTATTTATTATTATTATTATTATTATTATTATTATTATTATTATTATTATTATTATTATTATTATTATTATTTCTGAGCAGCTCCTTTCTGGAACATTTCTGGGACAAGAAAGACCCCACCCAGGTCTCTTTCCGTGGCAGGAATAGCACCCGCCTCTTAAACCACGCGTGGGCCTTTTTTAAAAAGAGAATTCACTGAAATCTGCCAAGTTTGACCCATTCTGGAGGGGAAAAAAAAACAGTTCAAACGAGAGCCGTGGGGGGGGGGGGAGCTCTGAACTTGGGAGGAAAGAAGTCCGAAAGGGACATTTTCCCCAGTCCTAGCTCGATCACCTCTGGCTACAGTACAGGTCAAATGCCTGTCCTGTAGGTAAAACTGTGCTCACGACCTGGGGTTCAATCCCCGGTAGCAGGCTCAAGGTTCACTCAGCCTTCCATCCTTCCGAGGTCGGTAAAATGAGTACCCAGCTTGCTGGGGGGGCAATGTGTAGCCTGCACACTGTAATTAAAATTTGTAAACCGCCCAGAGACTACTTAAAGTGGTATTGGGCGGTATATAAGCAGAACACTTTGCTTTGCTTTGCTTTGGCTGATCAGATCCTCGATAAAGCCGAAAGCCGTCCACAAGGACTTAAAAGTTCTTAAGCTGCTGTTGATCACCGCAGCGCGGAAGGACTTGTGGGTTGTTTCTAAAGAGTTGTACTTAGAGATGGGCACGAATCAAAAAAATGACATTTCGTTTGTCGTTTGGAGGGTCCGTTTCGGTTCGTTTCCATTTTTCGCGAATTTTTGCAAAAAAACCATTTTCGTTCACTTTGTTACCATTTCATTACCATTTATTTCAATTTTTTGTGATTTTCTTTTTAGGATTTTAAGCAATTCACTCATATTGCAGTCACGGAAACGAAACGCAGGACAAAATTTCCGGTGTTTCTGTTCGTTTCGTTTCATTTTAGAGACAAAATTCGTTACGTAACGAAACAAAAAAACGAAAACGGAAACGAAAAATTGTTCGTTTCGTGCCCGTCGCTAGTTGTAATCACAGGGGCAAGACCGCCATCATAAATTACATTAAGGATTTTTTTTTAAAAAAAAAAAAGCTCCTCCACGGAGATGTTTTAACAGCCCGTGCTCCCTAGGCAAGTGGTCTCTGCCTCCCTCTGGGATTACATGGATTTTTTTTTTTTGGAGGGGGGGGTTTGGTCTTCCGTGGGGAAAGAGACAGGAAAGAAAGGAGGGTTTGCAGCGGGGGGGGGGGGGTTTCCTCTCTGGCAGGGTCTCCCTTTGCCACTTCCCCGGCATCCCGGCATCCTCCGAATCACGGCCGTCCCCTTCCTTCCTAAAGGAACCCGAAGGAAGCGAGGAAGAGGAAGAAAACTTAACGGTCCCGCAACGGAAAGCCCGGCGCATCATGGAGTCCTTCGAAAACCCGTTCCGAATGGTAAAGTTCCCCCCGCCCCGTTTTTTGCTCCGTTGGTTTCGTTCAGATTCTCAGTGGCTTACGAGGGAGATTGAGCTGTTTTTTTGAGCCCGGAAATATACGATCTTGTCTTTGCTTGCAGTATTTGCCCTCCGAACAGAGCCCGGCTCACGTCTCGCAGTCAGCCAAGTCAGACCCGTCGTCGAAAATCTACGAGGTGGGTGCTGCTGATAAGGTCATTTTGAAGGACGATTGGGTGGTGGTGGGGGGGGGCTATGTTTTCCTCTCCTCTGTGGCACCGGGGTTGGCCAGCAGGGCTTGGCTCCCCCGTCGGTTGCATCGCCTGTGTTTGTGTTTCCAGATTAGTAATCGGTGGAAGCTCTTAAGCCAGGCGCAGCTTCAGACGGGAACCGAGAGAGAAGCCCCAAAGGAGGAGCCCCAGCTGACAGGTGCGTCTGAACTTGCGGTGGTTTGTTCCTGTTCCTGTGGGTTCTTGAGCGTGTGGTCCGTTGCATTCCGCTGCCGTGGGTGTGCTCTAAGTACGATATTGGCCTGGGTGCTGTCCAGTCTCCAGAGTGAGTCCAACCTGCATTCCGATCTGGCAAGGCTGTTGTTAGGAAAGAACACTGGGGAAGGATGGCCCCAGATCACTGGCCCATGTTGCAAAACGGAAGACAAAGGCAATTTTAGCGATAAAAGCATACATCTTGATTGCTTTCAGAAGCAAGGGAATCACTCCAGCGGTTCTCGTGGAAGGATAAAAACAGTTACTCTTTGATAGCTTCTAAGGGGCAAGTTCCAAAGTAACGCAACTTGTGCAGGGAGGCGTAAATAAAATAATTTACAGAACGCAGCTCCAACAAGATGGCAAAGCTGTTCAAATATCAGAAAACGGTTATCTATTACGAGGCTCCGTTTGACCCATCCCAGGGACGGCCAACGTTCCAGATCTGCTCTTAGGACCCAAAGGCAGCATTGAATCTGCATGCACCCTCAGGAGGAAGCAAGGAAATTTCCTTTCTGAACCCCGAAGATCTTGCGATGCGTCATCCACCAGCTTTGGCGCATGGGTTGTTCCGAATTTGTACGCCCTTAGCCTGTTGACGTCCGTGGGGTGTTGATTCGATTATGGCCGCTCTGGCTTCTCGATTCACCTTGTTCACTTCTTTCCGTCGCCAGCTGCTCGCGAGGCCGCGGAAAAGGCACAGAAGGAGGAAGCCTCCAGAGCCGTCTCGGTGCGCCAGATGGCGGCGGTACGTCCTTCCCGTCTCCCAGGAGGGCGAGGGGTGGAGGCAGCACCAAATAAAGAAGCCGTGCCCCCCCACCCCCACCCCCCAGGAGGGGGGTATTAGCACACACGTCACCCTCTTCTTTGCCCTGTTCGTTCTGCCGGCGAGCCATCGCTCGTGCTGAGCGACACTGCCCTGGCGACCGTGGGCACGTGGGGGGGGGTTGAACCCAAGACCCTGTTGCGTTCTTCACCGCGGCTTCGTTTCTTCTCCTTCCCCGGCTCTCTTTCTCCAGTGGGAGCAAACCCAACAGAAGAGGGAGAAAGGAGAGAGTGACCCCGGGACGGAGGCGCCCAAGCGGGAGAGGAAAAAGGCCAAACCATCCGAAGGTCCAGAGGAGCCAGGCACCCACAAGCCCTTCACGCCCTTCGATTACAGCCAGTCCAACCTCCGGGAGTTTGCAGGTAACAGGATACCCTCCTCTCTGCCTTCTGAAACTGCCCCCATCTTTTTTTTTTTTTTTTGGTACAAACGGTGCCTAAAAATTACACTTTTGCCCCTCCGTCTTCCCAGAGACTGGCAAACCCAAAGCTTCCTCCCAGTTTGATCCTGCCAAGAAAATCCATGCGGGCAAGGTAAGGCAATAAATCAGTCAGTTAATTAATCGATCAATCCTATGATGGTTTCTCCATGGGAGTGACCGGAGGCTGTAGCAAAAAAAAAAAGGGGGGGGGCTGAGGTTTGTAGCTGTGGAAGAATTTACTGAAACTGAAACAGGTAACAAGTTGGCTCTACCTGACCCTTCCTTGTCTTCTTTTTCTTTGCAAATAATAATATTTTTTTTAAAAAAACTCGATTGAAGCAGAAAGGGGCCAGCAAAGTCCAACAACCGCCCGGAACGCAAAGCATGTCTTACGTGAAGGGAAAATCCAGCCGGTAAGTCAGCCGGAATGCCAAAGATCACCTGAAAAATAAATTTTCAGTGGTTTCTAAAGCCGGGTTTTTAAAACACAGGGGAGCCCGGAAGTAGCAAAGGTGTGAAGCGGTGGGGGTGGAAGGGGCTGATCCAAGAGGCAAGAACGAACCCGATACATTTACTTATAAGATACCAATTTTCCATCCTTCTCTCCGCAGGGGTTTCCGACATAACTGGCCAAAAAGATAGTGCCATGGACGGGCGTGTTTGGAAATACCTGTCACGTCGGCATATAAATCTTAATTTTTCCCCCCAGCAAGGACATTGTTGTTTGGTATTATGGGATTGTTTCTTTGTTTTTTTAATGGAGGCTGTTCATTTGATGTGTTTTTTTTTTAAAAAAATTAAACTGCTTTTCTTTCCCCCCGCCTTCCAAAAAAAAAAAAAAAAACGGGGGAAGGAAAGCCTTTATAGATTTAAATCGTGGTTCTTTGTCTCCACCCTGCGCCGCCATCTCTATTCTGTTGTGTGTTGTTGGGGGCGGGGGGTTCCAGGGACTCCCTTGCCATCCGTTTGGGACCGCATGTGCACGCAGAAATATCTCGGGAAGATCAGAAAACCACGCACTGCTGTTTTCCCAGGCTGTCAGTAACACCCCATGGAAGCTCAGTGTTTCTTACTTCCTCGCCTCCCATAACAAGTGTTTCCCCCACCTGACTTGTGGGGGAGCCCTCAGAAATATTTAGGCTAGGGTAGTGGAGACTAAACCACTCCACAAACCATAATCCTGTTGGCCTGACTGTCTCCCCACAGAGATGAGTTGCAGGGCTGAGATAGACCATGGTTTGCATTAGCTATGATTTGTTGTTTCACCCCTCAGATGTCCCACAGACAAGTCTCTCTCTCTCTCTCTCTCTCTCTCTCTCTCTCTCTCTCTCTCTCTCTCTCTCTCTCTCTCTCTCTCTCTCTCTCTCTCTCTCTCTCTCTCGGCACACACAGATAGATTTCTGGTCTCTTCCCATTCTGTTCGTTGCCTCCTTTTTCAGGAGAGGCAGCCGGGAAAACAATCCATCATTCTAAATGAAAAGGTCACAACAAACCACGGTTTGAAAAACAAGCCAGAATTAGGAAGTCACCTTGAAATCTCCCTTCTAGCCCTTGTTTTTGGTCGGCCTTAAGTAGCCGGTTGGGGAATGTTGCTTTTAAGAAATAAAAATAGGAAGGTTCCCACAGGCTGTTTTGGAAACGTGTCACCAGAATGGATTTGTTTGAGCCACTCAACCGATGTGTTTAAAAATCCCAGCATTCTCAGCAAGAGAGAGCAGGTTCTACCATCCACTCAAGGCCCCACTCCCAGCAAAGGCAGAACGGACCCTAGGAGCAATTGGCAGCAATCAAAAGTGCTTTTCCACATCCCTTGAAGGACCAGATAAGGGTCCTCTTGGCTCCCTACCGCCCAGTAAATAAATATTTTGACTACACAAAAATACCAAATATAGCGTAAATAATAGCAGAGAGACATGACCTGTTACTTCTTAACCAATTGTGTTCATCTCATTCCTTCCCTGCTCCTGTTTTATATTTGACCATGACTGGGGGAAATCTTCTTGTCTCGTTAGAATTCAGTTCCAATGTTTCCCTATGAGGCTGGCCTGCCTCGCAGGGTCCTTAGGAAGACTGAAGCAGCCAATAGAGTCCTCCTGAGGGAAAGGCAGGGCCTGAGGGAAAGGGAAAGCACTTGCAAGCTTTATATTTCTGTTAAAAGGATGCCTTTATTGGGGAGAAATCCTTGAGGACTAGAACCTCGCGCCTTCCCCCAAAAAAGGTGAATTTAAAAATAAATAAATGAGAATTGGATCCTTCCTATTCAGAGAGGGAGGGTTTAATTAGGGATTTGTTTTTGATCTAAGAGGATAAAATGAACGGCATTGCTTTGCTACCTGTAGCCGAGGAGTCCTATTGGCGTGAATGGGTTTACTCCCGTGTAAGCGCGCAGGAAGGCGGCGGCGGCGACCTCACTTGGCCCCCTTGGAAGAGCCACGTGGAAAGGCTTCACCCGCTTCCGGCCTCCCCAGCGCTCCGACCAATCAGCGCCGCGCGCCCCGCCCACTGACGCCGCCCGGCCCCCCGCCCACCCCCCCCCGCCGACGAGGAGGCGAAGGAGGGGGAAGAATAGACGAGCGCAACCTAACCTGCTGCCTCCTCCCCTCCCGGGCCTCGCTCGCCCTCTCGGACCAATCAGAGGCCGGCGCTCCCGGCCGGGCTCGCCTCGCGATTGGCTGCCGGGCGGGGAGGGCCGCGGCCACGCCCCCGCTTGAAGCCGCGGCCGCTGCGGTTGGGTTGAGGCGTGCACACAGGTGGCGGCTTTGCAAGGAGAGAGGGCGAGCAGCCGGGCGGGTCGCCTGGTTGCATCTCGGTGCTGCTCTTATTGCTATCATTAATGAAGGATAATTAATTTGTTTTATTTTTTTTGGGGGGGGGTGCCTCTCGATGCTGCTATTAATTAAAAAGAATTAATTTTTATATTTTATTTTATTTTTATTTTTGCAAACTCGCATTAAGAGGCAAAGGGGAAGCCTCTTGGGGCCCGGCCATGGCATCAGGGCTGGAAGGCGATCGCGGGTCCCGGGCAGCAAGCTCTGCAGCAGCCGGAGAAGGAGAAGGAGGAGAAGGAGAAGGAGGCGCCGTCCAGGGAGGCTGGTTCCGGGAGACGTGCAGCCTCTGGCCCGGGCAGGCCCTGTCGCTGCAAGTGGAAGAGGTCCTCCATCACCAGCGCTCGCCTTTCCAGGAGATCCTGGTCTTCAGGAGGTGGGTGGGTTTTGGCAGGGAGCGGAAGGGAGGGGACGCGGGTCTGGTGCACGTGAGGACGTGCAGCAGCAGCCCTTCCTGGACACGTGTCAGGGAGCCCTGTCAAAGCCAGACGGCGGGGGGGGGGCGGAGAGAGAGAGACAACAAACCACCACCACCACCACCCTTCTTGGAAGATGGGTGATGGGGATCCTAGCAGTAAAAGGAATCCATCTGGGGCTTCCCCCTTCTCCCTTCTCAAGGTTCTAGTCCTCATCGGGCAGGCCTGTCCAAACTTCGGCCCTCCAGATGTTTTGGATCGCAACTCCCGCAGTCCTTTGCCATTGGCATCCTAAGCTTAGAATTCTGGGAGTGGTGGTCCAAAACATCAGGAGGGCCGACGTTTGGACATGCCTGTTCAATCAGGCCCAAAGAGAAGCAAGAGGCGACTTTGCATTCCTCCATCACTTTGTTCCTTCCCCCTCTGTGTATAAAAATGGGCAATAGCACAGATCTTTTCTGAGAGGGAAAGATTCTAGTCTGTATGATCCTCAAAAAAGCAGAGGATAGGAATAAGAACAGATATCCAGTGTGATGATGTATTGGATCAGGTAGCAGACTAGAACTCAGGAGGTCTGCTTCAAATCCCTTCTGAGCCATGGGAACTCTCTGAGTGATTGGAACTGCTGAAATGCCTCCCTTACTCTATTAGGGTCACCATAGATCAATTCCCACTTGGAGACCATAACTGAAACAAGATTACCTGAACCTTGGTTTTACTGCAGTCTCGAACTGTTGGTCTGTTGCCTTCCGCCTGTCCCACACGAAGGACAGCCTTCCCCATGGTCTACTGAAGAATTTTCCTTCCGCCTTAATCCTGGAGATCGTAAGCTCTGGACCGGCAATGTTCGGAAGAGGCAGGCAGCTTAGTAAACCACCAATCTGGGGGGTTTGACCGCGTCCTCTCTTGCTTGCAGCAAAACATACGGGAATGTCTTAGTGCTGGACGGCGTCATTCAGTGCACAGAGAGGGACGAGTTTTCGTACCAGGAAATGATTGCCAACCTGCCCTTGTGCAGCCACCCGAATCCACGGAAGGTAAGAGTTTTCTGGGATTTCCCCTATATGGAGAACCCCCTAAAATAACCACTCCCGGATCCCACTGCTCTCTGGCCCTGCTGCAGCCAGCCAAATCTGGAGGGTGCGGGTTTCAAAGCCTTCTTGCTTTTCAGGTTGTACCCGTATGCAGAGTTTAGGAGTTTGATTCCTCACTGAGACGCTCTGAACAGGATGATCTAGGGCAGTGGTTCTCCACCGATGGGTCCCTAGATGTTCCTGGACTGCAACTCCCAGAAACCCCTTCCAGCCCAGCGAGTGGTGGAGGCTTCTGGGAGTTGCAGTCCAGGAACATCTGGGGAGAACCACCGGTGGAGAACCACTGATCTACCGGGATCTCCTCGGCAGTTCTCACATTACTTTGTAAAGAGAAAGTAAAAATGCATGGCGGTGCCTTCTTCTCTTCTCTCAGGTGCTCATTATCGGTGGCGGCGACGGAGGCGTCTTACGGGAGGTGGTGAAGCACGCCTCGGTGGAGTCAGTGATACAGTGTGAAATTGACGAGGTACGCCTTACGTGTCTTAAATTTCCCTTGTCTGGGGCCCTTCTTTCTGTGTGTGTCCTGGATTAAAATAAGAAGTGTCCTCTGCTGAAATCCAGAGGTGGCGTGCCACTGGGCGGACGCCGGAATGAGCCTCGGGAAATCCACGCCAGGCTTCCTACAGCATCGGATGTAGCTTGTTCGAAAGAGAGGGTGTTTAAACTTGTGGTGGGTTTCTGGCTAGAGCTGCCTTCCTGAGACTAGGTGGAGTAGGAAGTGCATAATTATTTTCTGCCTGGAGGACAGGAAGGTATGTCCTTGCATGTGTGTGTTTCTACACGTCTTGCAGCTGGAGGGCGAGGGATTTTGCCAGAAACAGGGAGCTCCCTTCTGAAAATCCCTTCCCTTCTGAACACCTGTGTGTGTGTGTGTGTGAGAGAGAGAGAGAGAGAGAGAGAGAGCAGATCTATCTCCTTAGCTGGCTCATTTTTGTGGCTTCTGCTGCATCAGTAAAGAAATCCTCACATTACAGGATGTGATCCAAGCATCCAAGAAATTCCTCCCGGGCATGGCGGTGGGATACTCTAGCCCAAAACTCACCTTACATGTCGGGGATGGCTTTGAGTTCATGAAGGAGAACCAAGAGGCGTTTGACGTGATCATCACCGACTCCTCGGACCCCATGGGTGAGTGTCAAAGACCCCCACCACCACAGCCACCGCCCCAAGTTCAGCCAGGCTCTTTCTAACATGGAACTTACTGCACTGGCCACTTGACTCATAGCCATCCTGGCTGTCATCTTGGTGAACTTGCCCAGCCCTCTTTTTTTAAAAAAATCCCAGTTAGTTGCTGTCACTACTTCCTTGTGGCAGTGAGTTCCGCTGGTTCCACTGTGCGAAATGAAAGCACCCTCTTTTTATCCACTGTTCAGCATCAGCAAGAAGATTCATCGGGTTCTAGTCTTAAAGAGGTCATTTTCCTCCCCATCCCAGTCTCCTATAACTGTACAATATCAATTCTACTGTTTCTTTTCTCTCAATTTAAACGACTCTGTTCTAAGAACCAGATGTTTGTCAGCCTAAATCAGGCATGTCCAAGCTTCGGCCCTCCAGATGTTTTGGACCGCAACTCCCACGGTCCTTTGCCATTGGCAGTCTAAGCTTACAGTTCTGGGAGTTGTGGTCCAGAACATCAAGAGGGCCGAAAGTTTGGACATGCCTGGCTTAAATAGTCCTCCTTGAGGACTAGAATGGTGGCCGGTCTCTTTAAAAAAAAAAAACCACACCACACCCCTTCTCTTCTTCTCCCTCCTGGCCATTCCTTCCTCCAGGTCCTGCGGAAAGCTTGTTCAAGGAATCGTACTACCAGCTGATGAAAATGGCACTTCGGGAAGATGGCATCCTTTGCTGTCAGGGTGAGGAGGCTTTCCTTGGCTGGGGGTGTCCCGACGTGAAGTTAACAGCCTGGACTATGGCAGGGGTGGACTCTGGCACCTCTGGCGGGGGGGGGGGGAGTCCCTCTGTTTTGCCTCCGGAATCCTACGGTTCCTCAGCCGGCCTCCATGGGCCTTGGTGGTGAGGCAGCCTCCGGATGGACTTGAATTTAGGAAAGGGTGGGGGATGCTTCTCCGTTTCACTCGCCTTTCCCCCTCCCCCCCTTCAACAGGGGAATGCCAGTGGTTGCACCTCGACCTCATTAAGGAGATGCGCCAGTTCTGCAAATCCTTGTTCCCGGTGGTGGAGTATGCCTACTGCACCATCCCCACGTACCCGAGTGGGCAGATTGGTTTCATGCTCTGCAGCAAGGACCCGGTAACGAAGGGGAGGGGACCCTTTGGGGGGCTGGTTTAGGGGCGGAGGCGAGAGCGGGTGGGAGGGCTGAGTTACCATGGGAAATTTATTTATGAATGAATGAATGAATGAATGAATGAATGAATGAATGAAACTGCAGGCTACTGCCCCCGGGATTACCCTTGTCCCCCCGCACCACCACCACAGCCAGACTCGTGGGGGGCTTCAGGCAAAAATGGCAAGCAAGCAAAGGGACCCCTGTACTTCTGCATTTCTGGAATCAATTTCAGCTGAGATATTTATTTATTTGTTTGTTTGTTAATCTTATACCCCGCCCATCTTCCCAGTGGGAACTCTGGGCGGCTTACAATAAAAATAATAATACAAAAGAAAAGAAAAAAAACAGATAACAAGCAAGCACAAAACACAAGGGAAAGGAGCAAGATGGCGGGCAAAAAAAAAAAAACCTAACTAGAAAGGTCGCCAAACGCCTCCCTGAAGAGGTGAGTCTTCAGGGCTTTTTTAAAGGCAGGCAGGGACTCAGTCAGGTGCAGCTCACTGGGTAGATGGTTCCAGAACACGGGCCCCACCACAGAGACGGAGATGGAGTGGCTGGGCAAAACGGCACGACCTCCATCTTGTTTTAGAAAGACCCAGAAGGGATTGGGGGGGGGGGCTTCCTTCTAGCAAATAAATGGACGTACGGTTGGGATATAGGTCTGATGTGTTTTATTCCCTCCTTTTCCTGCAGAGTACAAACTTTCGGGAACCAGTCCAGGCCTTGTCCCAAGAGAGAGTGAACCAAATGAATCTTAAGTATTACAACTCGGAGATCCACCGGGCAGCTTTCGTCCTGCCCGAATTTACGCGAAAGGTCAGCCGGGGTTTTTTTTGGGGGGGGGGGTGTCCGGTTGGCACAACCGGATTCTTTTGTTGGCTTGTTTGATGATTCCTACTTAGAGGGGGTGGGAATTTCCCGGGGATGGTGGTGAGGTTAAAAGCAAACCAACCAACCAACCCCATGTGCACACCCGAGATCATCAGACCTTTCTCCCTCTTCCAGGAGGTGGCACCAGAGCTCACAAAGTTACTTTTCCCAAGTACAGTAAATCCGTCTTTTCGGTGTTGTACGACTGCCCGTTGTCCATCCAGTCCCAGCCTGAAGATAGATTTAGGCTGGTTTTAGCTCAAGATCTGCATTCACAACGTTCGCTCCAGAGTCCAGGGATCACTTTTGTGGTGCTCAGTAGCTAAGCTAAAATCCTAAATCTCGTGGACTATTGAATATCCTATCAACGATGGGGTCTCTGGTCTCAACCTGTCCAGAGAGCTCTGGCATGTCAAAAACCTGGCTTATAACCTTACGTATTTCTATTAGGAAAGGAAAGTGTGGTGCCTCTGAAATTATCTGATTAAATCATTTGCATTCATTCATTCATTCATTCATTCATTCATTCATTCATTCATTCATTCATTCATTCATTCATTCATTCAACTTATATGCGGCCCACTACCCAAAGGTCTCTGGGCGGCTTACAATCAAAAGAATTAAAACAATTTAAAATAGAATATCAATAAAATTATCAAGCAATAATAAAAACCTTACACTAAAATCATTACCCTAAAATGGTCATCAGAGGACCCACAGTCTATATTGTATCAATTAAAAAAACGTCTGGAACAGGAAGGTTTTATCCTGCCATAGGATTCAGGGCCAGGGTTTCCCCGAGCTTTCGCTCTCTGTTTAAACAGATTTCTCTCCCTCTCTGCATTATTTTTCCTCTCTAGGCCCTGAGCACCATCTGAAGCAGAAGAAACTAAAAGCCAAAAACAAACGCCGACAGGCAGTTTCGCCTCTCCATTCGGATGCCCCAGGGCGGTTGGGGAGGGGTTAGGGAGAGACCTTGAAGCCACCACGTCAAACGTAGCAGATTTCCTCTGGCAGGCAGCTTGGGGCCTCGTCCTGATCCCAGCCGCCCCCCCCTTACCACCAGCTCAACATTCCTTCCGACGATGTATATAAAAAAACAAGCAAGAGACTATGGGGGGGGGGCAGGAACAAGGCGGCGGGTCCCTTCAGGCTCAGCTGTTCAGCGTTCGAATCACCACATCCAGAACTCGGAAACACACCGCCCGAGGCCTCTCCCTTGGCCGTTCTCCACTCCAAAAGCTCTGTATTTAAAACTGACAATATGCTTTCCCCACTTGATTCCCCGTTCTCACCACCACCACCACCACCATGCCACTGCCCCCTCCCTGGTCAGGAAGGGCCTCAAAAGGATGTGCTTTAACCCTCTCCCCCTGCAATTGGGTGGAAGGAGGGGTTTGGCTTGGTCGCTCCTAAATAGTCCCCGTCTGCTGCTCCTTGGCACTTTCCCTGCCTTGCCCCCCCCCTCTCTCTTTTTATAGGGTGAATGGATCTCTGCCACCACCTCCTTCTCTCCCCCACCCCACCCCGTTTCTCTTCCTCGCTTGCCTCTGAACTGGTTCGGATGCCTGTTTCCTGCCGGTCCAGCACCGCAGCCTCTAAACCCCGGTTGCGCCCGGCCTTGAGATTCTTCCCTCCTGAATTTTAAGTTTCCCAGACTTCAAAAGAGTCGTTTATAGCCTCCTAGTCAGCCGAGGGAAGGCATTGCCATTTGTGAAATGAAATTTTGTCCTTTGAGAATTGTCATCTCTGTTGTTGTTGTTTTTTCTTTTTAATTTTTGTTCTTGTTTTTAAATCTGGCCACCTCCTTTGTTTTGCAACCTGTTGGGTGTCCTCTCGCCAACGGCGGGGCTGCTTTTCCCATCCCAGACCCCTCCTGTGTTCCTTGAAAGCTCCCCTCTGTGTTCAGGTCCTGCTTCCCACACCATCTCTCCCCCCCCCCCCCAAACCAGGCTTTCCTGCATCCTTGGATATTCCTCCTTGCCCATTCTGATGCCCCATCAAACTGTGATGAAAGCATTGCGATGGAGTGTGGGTGGACCGCATGCCAAAAAAAAAAAAAAGACGTTTCAATGAAGGGGGCAACTTTGATTTCTTTCCTTTTGATTTGCAAAATGTCTCTGCGCACACTCTCCCTGTGATGCAGAAGGGGGCAGGGGGAAACGGGAATCCAGTGCCTGAAAGCTTTGTTTTAATTGCCGACAGCGCGGCCTGCCTTGGCCCATCATCCCCTGGATGGGTTGGAGTACAACCTCTTATCATCCCCGATCACGTTGGCCCGGTGAGGCGAGGCCACCGCCCTCTCCACCCAAAGCGGGCTAGCCCCCAAGGACAGCTGACCCACGGAACAAACCGCCAAAGGGTCGACCAGCCCGTACGGACGTCCCACCCGTTCAGTGGGTCTGCTCTCGTAGGGGATCTCACCGGTGGAATTTCCGCCTGCCTTGGTTGTCAGGGGGAGGAGGGATGCTGTTCATAAGTCAAAGAATTTTATTTTCAAAAAAAAAAATCCTACAATGTACTTGGGGATCCATTCTGTTTCAGGCTGGAATTTGTACGTGTGCAGAGGTCCACATCATGAGAATATTAGTAGCTATCTCTCTGTGTGTGTGTGCATTGCTTCCTTTCTCGAACAACGCTGGCCACCTTCCAGTGGGGAGTCGATTGTTTTATTTGTTTATTTAAAATATTTCTACCCCCGCCCCTCCCCTTAAAAAGGACCCTTGCTGTCTCTCTTGTGACTGGCACAAGGTGTAGATTTTCCCACTGTAGGTAGGAAAATCCGGGCTGCATCCTCACTGTTGGTCCAGCACCCATCGATAAGAAATAGAACGTCCGGTGCAAATCATTTACCTTAAATCACAGGGGACAGGCAGGAGCGGGGCAGTAAGACGGTCCAGATTGTAGGGAAGGGTTTGGGCAGGTCATTCAGAAGGTCCCCACACCACCCCATCTCTGAACAGGAGCCCAGAAATCCCGGGATAAGGAATACTTCTGGAGATTAGGCTCTTCAACCTGGGGTCAGGGGGAGCCAGGAGGAACGTCACCGAGCCGTCTGGTTGAAGTGGGTTTTATTTTGAACCAAATCCTTGCGACCTCAGTTCGGATTTTCAGTGTCCGGGGACGGGAGGGGAGGAGATTTGGCCAAGGGGGTGGCATGGCTGGGGTATCCGTGGCAGTGGTAACAAGGAATCGCATAGGGAAAGAGGCGCTTGCGCTCAGCTTGGAGGGAGGGGAAAGGTTCAGCAAGGGACCCAGGCCTTGACATCCGGGTGGTACACTTCGCAACCGATAAAATCATTGTCCATGGCCTCTTCCGTCTCCATGGGATCCCTCTGTGGGTTGGAGAGAAACGAAGACAGTCACCCTGGCCATCTTGTGACCTCGGAGGAGCTGAGGACCTACACGGCATCTCAAGCCAGCCAAAGATTTGGGGTTGGGTTGGGGCACTGGTGGGGGGGGGATGAATCTTTCTCCCTGCATCTTATTGCCACCCAGAGGAGAAACATGCCTGGCATTTTATCCGGATCGATGCGTTTTGATCTTGCGGCTGAATTTTCCAAATCTTCTCAAAGGGTTTGGGGAACAACCCTGGTATTGCCACCAAAGAGAGGAGAGATAAGGAAGCCAGGTGGGCAACCCCAGGAGGTGGTTCGGTCCAGCCACACACCCACCCACACACACACACACCAAAAATGAGGAATTTAGGATATGGTTTCTGGGTCATCTGAGGGCGGTTGGTATTCGGTGGTCTTATCTTTTCGTAAGCTATCTTTTAATGTTTTCTTCGCCGCCCAAACGGCGAGTCCCAGACGGGCGCCGTTCTTGACTAGGAGGGTGCCTTTCTTTAACCGTTGGCCCCACCTGTCGATCGATTTCTGTTGACAGGAAAAAGGAGAGGGTTGAGAGCGTGGATCTGGGTGGCCTGGAGCCATTGTGCCAACCAACCACCCACCCACCCACCCACAAGGAGGGCCACCGGATTCCAGTTCTCCGGATCCGAATGCAGCTACGGCCGCTTCCATAGGTCATGCCATTGAAGTCCATGAGTGTTTGCACTGCTTTTTTGCCAGAGGGAAAACAGAAGATCTTAGTAGTTAATAACTTTCCAGTTGGTCTTGTCTTTGGTGTCAGGGCAATGGTCAACCCCAAAGCTGCTCCTCTTGGCTATGAAGGCCCCGATCCCACTGCCCCACGTGTCGGTCGTTTCCTGTAGGCGCCAAGCGGGAAAGAGTTTATCTCGTGGCCCAGCTGGCTGCAATCCTACACAGATCTCTTTGCTTCTCTCTTTCCTAGCTCACCGTGAGGATTGCAGGGGGTGGTAAGAGTTAAGCTGTTGTCCCATGTTGGGCACCACTATGTTGAGCTACTTCACACACGGCTTTCATGCTGTCTCTTAAATGCCTTCAACTTGCGATCCCTGAATGGACGACCCATTGGATTTTAGGTGAGGAGGTGGTCATCTAGCAGCCGATTGTTGATCGGGGAGGGGGGGAAATTCCCTTGCACTGGTTATGCCAGAGTCAAGAAAAATTAACATCCATTCTCTACTCACCATATTAGCCGAGTCTTTTGCTCCCAGGGCCTGGTCAACAGCCGTCATAGCCCAAATCAGCACCACGAGAGCCAGCAGGGTTGCAGTAACCTTCATGTTGGCTTGCAGGGGAACAGCCTTCGGTGCGTTGGCCAACGTCCCTCTGATGCTCGTTCGGCCTCGAATCTGTTGTTCGTTCTTTATATATAATTCCAGACTTTACGCGGGACTGGATGTCTACCGAAGTGCATCCTACCAGGAACAAGTTCAACCATTGAGCTGAAGGACCACAGATAAGGAAGAGAACTAATGGACTGTCCTTATCGCTCCTCTCTTTGGTGGCACCACCAGGGTTGTTTCCTTTTCCTCCCGGAGTTTTGATGGACATTTCCTGGTGAGCCTTATGATAGCGAGTATCTGAATAAGAGTGTCCCAAGCCCTTAGTTCTAATGGGCATAGAGAAGGAAGATGATTATCTTGATTGGCCATCTCAAGAATGATTGATCAGCCATCGGATGAGGCGTACCTTCTTAGGAACGCTTTGGTTCGTTGGGCTTAATTGATATAGGTAAGGAAGACAATTAAAGGGTAGCGCCGGGTCCCTCATCCATGGGTCCTACTCACGCGAGTGTCCTGACTTGCATCCAATATTCATACCACCTTCCTGGACTTGATCACCCAAGTGAATAGCACGGTGGGACTCCTGCTGGACCAGAGGTAAGAACGTAAGAAGAGCTCTGCTGGATCAGGCCAACGGCCCATCTAGTCCAGCTTCCTTTATCTCACAGTGGCCCCACCAGATGCAACTGGGAGCACACGAGACTAGATATCTGTCTCCTGATAACACTCCCCTGCATCTGGCCCTTGAAGTACCCCGGTTCTAAGCCTGGCGATTATACATCTCCACCATGGTTTGTAACCTGTGATGGACTTTTCCTCCAGGAATCTGTCCAATCCCCTTTTGAAGGCATCCAGGCCAGATGCCATCACCACATCCTGTGGCAGGGAGTTCCACAGACTAACAACGCACTGGGTATAAAAATATTTTCTTTTGTTTGTTCCTACTCTCCCAGCCCTCAATTTGAGTGGATGTCCCCTAGTTCTGGTATTTTGTGAGAGGGAGAAGAGCTTCCCTCTATCCACTTTACTCATGCCCTGCATAATTTTGTACCTCTCAATCATATCCCCCCTCAGGCGCCTTTTTTCCAGACTAAAGAGCCCCAAATGTTTTAGCCTTTCCTCATAAGGGAGATGCCCCAGCCCAGTAATCATTTTAGTCGCTCTCTTCTGCACCTTTTCCAGTTCCACTATGTCTTTCTTGAGATACGGTTATCAGAATTGTACACAATACTCCAGGTGCGGCCTAACTATTGTTTTGTATAATGGCATTATAATGTTGGCTGTTTTATTTTCAATCCCATTTTTGATCATCCCTAGCATGGAATTGGCCTTCTTCACCGCTGCCATACATTGGGTAGACACCTTCCTGGAGCTGTCCACCAACACACCAAGTTCTCTTTCCTGATCCATCACGGATAACTCAGAGCCCATGAGTTGATAGATAAAGTTTTGATTTTTTTGCCCCAATATGCATTACTTTACATTTGGCTACATTTTTACCACACGGAAAAGTTTTGTGTCATCCGCAAATTTTGCCACCTCACTGTTTATCCCTGTCTCCAGGTCATTTATGAACAGATTGAAAAGCACCGGTCCCAGGACAGATCCCTGGGGCACACTGCTTTTCACTTCTCTCTATTGTGACAATTTCCAATTGACACCTACTCTTTGTTTCCTGGATCTCAACAAGTTCTCGATCCATAAGAGGACCTGCCCTCTTATCCCCTGACTGTGCGATTTTCTCAGCAGCCTTTGGTGAGGGACTGTGTCAAAAGCCTTTTGAAAATCCAGATATACCATATCCACCGGTTCAGCCAAATCCACATGCCTGTTGACCTTTTCAAAAAATTCTAAAATATTTGTCAGACAAGACTTACCCTTACAGAAGCCATGCTGATTTTTGCTCAGCAAGGTTTGTTCTTCTATGTGTTTTAAGATTTTCTCTTGGATGAGGCTTTCCACCATCTTCCCTGGGACAGATGTAAGGCTAACTGGCCTGTGGTTTCCTGGGTCCCCCTCCTTCCCTTTTTAAAAATTGGTGTGACCTCTGTTATTCTCCAGTCCTCCGGCACTGTGGCCGTTTTAAGAGACAAGTTGCATATTACCGTTAAGAGATCTGCAATTTCATTTCTCAGTTCCCTAATAACCCTTGGGTGGATGCCATCTGGGCCTGGTGACTTGTTAATCTTCAATTTATCAATTAGTCCTAAAATATCCTCTTTTTTAACCTGCATTTGATTTAATTCTTTAGTCAAGAGGGGCCATTCAGGCAGCGGACACTGCTCACGGTCCTCTGTCGTGAAGACAGATGCAAAGAACTCATTTAATTTCTCTGCAATTTCTAAGTTCTCCTTAACCTCCCCTTTTCCTCCCTCACCATCCAGAAGGCCAACTGGTTCTCTGGCAGGTTTTCTACTTCTAACATATTTAAAGAAGCTTTTATTATTACCCTTTATATTGCTAGCCATGTGTTCCTCAAAATCTTTCTTTGCCTCTCTTATCATCTTCTTACATTTCTTTTGCCAGAGTTTGTGTTCCTATTTATTTTCCTCATTTGGGGAGGATTTCTATTTATAGAAATACCTCTCCTTGCACTTTAGAGCCTCTCTAACTCCACTCGTTAACCATGCTGGCGCCCTCTTGAACTTAGAGGAGCTCTTCTTTCTTTGTGGTATGCACTTGTGCTGGGCCTCTATTACCGTTGTTTTAAACAGGCTCCATCCATGCACTCTGAAGATATTGGATTCTTCTAACCTTCCCCTTCAATTTCTTTCTAACTAGTTTCCTCATCTGAGGGAAGTTTGCCCTTTGGAAATCAAGGGTTTTTATGTCTGATTTGCTTGACACTCTTCCTCCAACATGCATGGCAACGGAGATCCTACAATGTACTACAACGTACAAACTACTACATTCTTTTTCAGGCTGGAATTTGTACGTGTGCAGAGGTCCACATCATGAGAATATTAGTAGCTGTCTCTCTCTGTGTTTGTGCATTGCTTCCTTTCTCGAACACCGCTGGCCACCTTCCAGTGGGGAGTCGATTGTTTTATTTGTTTATTTAAAATATTTCTACCCCTGCCCCTCCCCTTAAAAAGGACCCTTGCTGTCTCTCTTGAAGCTGGCAGAAGGTGTAGATTTTCCCACTGTTTGTAGGTAGGAAAATCCGGGCTGCATCCTCACTGTTGGTCCAGCACCCATCGATAAGAAATAGAACGTCCGGTGCAAATAATTTACCTTAAATCACAGGGGACAGGCAGGAGCGGGGCAGCAAGACGGTCCAGATTGTACGGAAGGGTTTGGGCAGGTCATTCAGAAGGTCCCCACACCACCCCATCTCTGAACAGGAGCCCAGAAATCCCGGGATAAGGAATACTTCTGGAGATTAGGCTCTTCAACCTGGGGTTGGGGGAAGCCGGGAGGAACGTCACCGAGCCGTCTGGTTGAAGTGGGTTTTATTTTGAACCAAATCCTTGCGACCTCAGTTCGGATTTTCAGTGTCCGGGGAAGGGAGGGGAGGAGATTTGGCCAAGGCAATGGCGTGGCTGGGGTATCCGTGACAGTGGTAACAAGGAATCGCATAGCGAAAGAGGCGCTTGCACTCAGCTTAGAGAGAAGGGATATGTCCAGCAAGGGACCCAGACCTTGACATCCGGGTCGTACATTTCGCAACCGTAAATATCATCGTCGGTGGTCTCTTCCTTCTCCGTGGGATCGCTCTGTGGGTTGGAGAGAGACGAAGACAGTCACCCTGGCCATCTTGTGACCTCGGAGGAGCTGAGGACCTACACGGCATCTCAAGCCAGCCAAAGATTTGGGGTTGGGTTGGGGCACTGGTGAGGGGAGGGATGAATCTTTCTCCCTGCACCTTATTGCTACCCAGAGGAGAAACATGCCTGGCATTTTATCTGGATCAATGTGTTTTGATCTTGCGGTCGTATTTTCCAAATCTTCTCAAGGGTTTGGGGAACAACCCTGGTATTGCCACCAAAGAGAGGAGAGATAAGGAAGCCAGGTGGGCAACCCCAGGAGGTGGTTCGGTCCAGCCACACACACACACCCAAAAATGAGGAATTTAGGACATGGCTACTGGGTAATCTGGCGCCGGTTGGTATTCAATGGTCTTATGTTTCTGAAAGCTATTTTCTAATGTTTTCGTCAGCGCCCAAACAGCGAGCCCCAGACGGACATCCCTCTTGGCTTGGAGGGCGCCTTTCTTGAACTGTCGGCCCCACGTGTCGATCGATCTCTGTTGACAAGAAAAAGGAGAGGGCTGAGAGCGTGGATCTGGGTGGCCTGGAGCCATTGTGCCAACCACCTACCCACCCACCCACAAGGAGGGCCAAGGGATTCCAGTTCTCCGGATCCGAATCAGCTATGGTCACTTCCGTAGGTCATGCCGTTGATTCCATGAGTGTTTGAACTGCTTTTTTGCCAGGGGAAAAAAGAAGATCTTAGTAGTTAATAGACAACTTTCCAGTTGGTCTTGTCTTTGGTGTCAGGGCAATGGTCAACCCCAAAGCTGCTCCTCTTGGCTTTGAAGGCCCCGATCCCACTGCCCCATGTGTCGATCGTTTCCTGTAAGCGCCAAGCGGGAAAGAGTTTATCTTGTGGCCCAGCAGCTGCAATCCTACACAGATCTCTTTGCTTCTCTCTTTCCTAGCTCACCGTGAGGATTGCAGGGGGTGGTAAGAGTTAAGCTGTTGTCCCATGTTGGGCGCCACTATGTTGAGCTACTTCACACACGGCTTTCATGCTGTCTCTTAAATGCCTTCAACGTGCGATCCCTGCATGGACGACCCGTTGGATTTTAAGTGAGGAGGTGGTCATCTAGCAGCCGATTGTTGATTGGGGAGGGGGGGAATTCCCTTGGACTGGTTATGCCAGAGTCAAGAAAAAAGAACATCCATTCTCTACTCACCATATCAGCCGAGTCTTTCTCTCCCAGGGCCTTGTCAACAGCCGTCATAGCCCAAATCAGCACCATGAGAGCCAGCAGGGTTGCAGTAACCTTCATGTTGGCTTGCAGGGGAACAGCCTTCGGTGCGTTGGCCAACGTCCCTCTGATGCTCGTATGGCCTTGAATCTGTTGTTCCTTCTTTATATATAATTCCAGAGTTTACGCAGGACTGGATGTATAGTGAAGCGCATCCTACCAGGTACAAGTTGAACCATTGGGCTGAAGGACCACAGATAAGGAAGAGAATTAATGGACAGTCCTTACCGCTCCTCTCTTTGGTGGCACCACCAGGGTTGTTTCCTTTTCCTCCCGGAGTTTTGATGGATGTGTTCATGGTGAGCCTTATGATAGCGAGTATCTGAATAAGAATGTCCCAAGCCCTTAGTTCTAATGGGCATAGAGAAGGAAGATGATTATCTTGATTGGCCATCCCAAGAACGATTCATCAGCCATCTGATGGGGCGTACCTTCTAAGGAACGCTTTGGTTTGATGGGCTTAATTGATATAGGTAAGAAAGACAATTAAAGGGTAGCGCCGGGTCCCTCATCCATGGGTCCTACTCACGCAAGTGTCCTGACTTGCATCCAATGTTCATACCACCTTCCTGGTCTTGATCACCCAAGTGAACAGCACGGAGGGACTTCTGCTGGACCAGAGGTAAGAACATAAGAACCTAAGAAGAGCTCTGCTGGATCAGGCCAACGGCCCATTTAGTCCAGCTTCCTGTATCTCACAGTGGCCCCACCAGATGCATCTGGGAGCACACGAGACTAGATATCTGTCTCCTGATACCACTCCCCTGCATCTGGCCGTTGAAGTACCCCAGTTTTAAGCCTGGCGATTACACATCCCCATCATGGTTTGTAACCTGTGATGGACTCGTTTAATTTCTCTGCAATTTCTAAGTCCTCCTTAACCTCCCCATTTCCTCCCTCACCATCCAGGGGGCCAACTGGTTCTCTGGCAGGTTTTCTACTTCTAACATATTTAAAGAAGCTTTTATTATTACCCTTTATATTGCTAGCCATGCATTCCTCAAAATCTTTCTTTGCCTCTCTTATCATCTTCTTACATTTCTTTTGCCAGAGTTTGTGTTCCTTTTTATTTTCCTCATTTGGGGAGGATTTCCATTTATAGAAAGACCTCTCCGTGCACTTTAGAGCCTCTCTAACTCCACTCGTTAACCATGCTGGCGCCCTCTTGAACTTAGAGGAGCTCTTCTTTCTTTGTGGTATGCACTTGTGCTGGGCCTCTATTACCGTTGTTTTAAACAGGCTCCATCCATGCACTCTGAAGATATTGGATTCTTCTAACCTTCCCCTTCAATTTCTTTCTAACTAGTTTCCTCATCTGAGGGAAGTTTGCCCTTCGAAAATTAAGGGTTTTTATGTCTGATTTGCTTGACACTCTTCCTCCAACATGCATGGCAAAGGAGATTGCAGCATGGTCACTGTTCCCCAGAGGCTCAGTGACATTCACATCCCTGACCAGGTCCTGAGTATCACACAGTATTAGATCCAGAGTTGCCTGTTCTCGGGTGAGCTCCACGACAAGTTGCTCTAAGGCACAGTCATTCAGCGAGTCCAGAAACCCGGTTTCTCTTCTTGCCCGGAGCTCGCATTGGCCCAGTCAATGTGGGGATAATTGAAGTCCCTCATGTGTGTGTCTCGTGGTGGCGAGGGCTGTGTCCTGCATTGTGTCAGCCATGTACAAAACGAGATGCAGGAATCCAATAGACGGTGTTCCATTTTCTCAGAATTAGCGGATTGAGAGATACCAACTTATCGAGGAGACCCGGTTGATTAAGGTACGGCTTTTTTCCCTTTTTGTGTTGATTTTATTTCACGTTACCTTCAAAAAGAGGGCAGTGCAGAGGCACAGTACCTTTCACATGGGGGGGGGTGATGTGGTTCTGCATATGCTTAGGTAGAAACAACTGTAATTTCCCATGGCATGGCAGGGATCTCGTATGTATCCGAACCTTGGAGTCCAACGGCATGCTATGTTAAGTGTGTCAGCAAGGGATTCCCTTGCAAGTACAGTGGAACCTTGACTTATGTCATTAATTCGTTCCAGAGGTCTAGACATAAGTCAAACATGACTTAAGTCAAATGAACTTTTCCCATAGAAAGTAATGGGAAAGTGGATTAATCCGTTCCAGATGATGAAAAAGACCCTTGAAAACAGCAATTTAACACAAATTTGACTGGGATAGGAGTTTCCTTCCAGGGATGTAAATGAAATGTCTCTTCAAAGAGAGGGTTAGGCAGTGGAATTATAGTACACACGTTGTACGCCTCCACTTTTTAATGTTCATAGCAACAATGTCTAACATTTAAGTTTTACTGATTTTTAACCTGACGTTCCAAGTTCTGAACAACTCTATGCTTACCATTAGAGTCCCACAACTTTACAGCTCCCAAACTAAAATGCTTCCATTATGGATCAGAATTCTGCAGCCATATTTTTTACAAGACTGAGCCGACTGTCTAACCAGCGAGGCCAGCCCCGAGCTCCCGGCCCTTCTTCTCCTCCAGCAGCAGCAGCAGCTTCGGTGAGGCCGAGGACCAGCTCCAGGCGCTCGGAGCTGGCCTTGCCGAAGCTGCCGCTGCCGGAGGAGAGGAAGAAGGCAGGAGAAGTTTGGAGGCAGCAGCGGCGATGATGGGTCATGGCTGCCGCCCGATTCCGGGGCCTTGCACCAGGGCTCCGAGCTGTAAGTCAAAGCCTGTGACTCAAGTCAAACAGGCCCCTTCTTGCTGCAAGTCAAATATGATGCAAGTCAAGCAGCATATAAGTCAAGGTTCCACTGTAGAAAGACAGCACTTTAAGGTTTCTTGGGAGTGTTTCTGAGCCCCTACCCTTTCCTGGTGTGAGTTAGGCTGGACAGAAAGAGGAGAAAAATGTGTGACTGTGCGTTTTGCTCATAACGGAGCCCTGGGTTGTTACTTTTGTTTGTTACTATGATTGTATCACTGTATACGTTTGATATTTGTTTTTTAATTGATACTAGTATGACTGGTGTAAACTGCCCGGAGTTCCCCCTGAAGACGGGTGGTATAAAAATATATAAATAAATAAAATAAATAGTGTTTTGTTGGGGGGCTAGCCCCTGGCTCCCCACCCCACCCCACCCCACCCCACCCCCAGGCTTCTGGCCAACCCTTTGACCGTGATGTAAAACTGCCCAGCTCTAGGCAACATGGGCTGTCCACCACATTTATGTCAACCCCCCCATCAAAAAATATACATTCAAAGGCTGGGCATCTTGTAGGGGGAGCTTTATTGTCAGACAGCTTCCTATCCCGTTATCACTTCGAACCTAGCTTGTTCAGGTCCGGCATCTCTCCTTGATTCCGCATGGCGTTTATGGGTCAATCCCTCCCGGTTATTTATTGCATCCTGTTGAGAGCAAGTAGAAAAAAACGGACATCAAAACCCATCCTTTGCACCCAAGCGAGAGTTCCGAGGACAACGCGTTCCCTTCCTGAAAGATCGGCCAAGAGACACGAGTCAGCTTAAAGACTTGGGGGTTACGTTTGAATGGAGTATTCCCATCAAGTCTCTTTTTGAACAATTAGCTGCCTGGGTAGCTCCATGAGATGGGTACAGCGCTGCAGAGCCAAATTTCGAGGGTTCGATTCCCCAATGGGTCTTCTGGGTGGCCTTGGGTGAGCTGCACCATCCCAGCAATTCCCCATAAGACAGGGAATGGTCAACGATTTATGAGTACTCTATACCCTAGAAAGGGTTGCCATCAGTTTGAAATGGCTGCGCAGTTAAGTATGTGATTTTCCCATTGATTCCATGAGTCTAAAGGTGGAGTTTGGATTCCAGCCCCTAAGTGGGATCCAGATTGAGTGAAACCCATCAACTCATTATGATTAAAGTCAACAACTTTTGCATTGGCCGAACAAGAGAAACCCACTGCCCCTGTATCCTGATCCTGACTGAAACTCCTCATCAGAATTGAAATGTCATATAGAAAGTAAATCCAGTGGGTTACAGAATAAGAAACCTGGATGTCCAGGGGTAATTGCCACTCTTTTGGTCCTGGCCTGGGCGATACATAAATGGCCTCGTCAAGATCGAAGCAGGAAACACCAACATCAGCGGGTTAAGAGGCTGTCACCAGGTCTCCTGGATCTCAGGGAGATGCACTCACCAGGTTGGTGTCCGCCAACTCAGAGGCGCTCATCTCCTCAACGGCAGTCATGGCCCAGATTGCCAGCAAAACCACGAGCAGACTGGCTGAGAGTTTCATGGTAGCTTGACAAGGGGATGACTTCCTGGGTGGACTAGGTGGGTCAACCCTTACTTAAGGTCTAAAAAGGGCATCGGTCCTCTTTATAGGGATCTCCCTGGCTTAGTGGGAAAGGCTTGGGGTCCATTAGCTCAATCCAGCTGGATGCACCACAAAGAACAATGAGTATTGCAATTTTTTATTGCCTTCAGCCACAGGGCGGTGCGGTGCGGGGGCGGAGAGGCGGCTAATGAGTACTCTGCGTTTCCTGGTCTTACTGTCTCAGGGAGTCAAGGAAGACTCTCCCACACCGAGCCAGCATGAAGCTATTGGTGTGCTGTTTTTCTACCGGGGGGGGGGCGGAGAGAAGCTCTTAGTGGTTAATAGATAACTTTCCAGTTGGTCTTGTCTTTGGTGTCAGGGCAATGGTCAACCCCTAAGTTGCTCCTCTTGGCTTTGAAGGCCCCGATCCCACTGCCCCACGTGTTGGTCATTTTCTGTAGGCGCCAAGCAGGAAAGCGTTTATCTTGTGGCCCAGCTGGCTGCAATCCTACACAGATCTCTTTGCTTCTCTCTTTCCTAGCTAACCGTGAGGATTGCAGGGGGTGGTAAGAGTTAAGCTGTTGTCCCATGTTGGGCGCCACTATGTTGAGCTATTTCACTTTCATGCTGTCTCTTAAATGCCTTCAACGCGCGATCCCTGCATGGACGACCCATTGGATTTTAGGTGAGGAGGTGGTCATCTAGCAGCCGATTGTTGATTGTGTGCGTGTGTGTGTGTGGGGGGAATTCCCTTGGACTGGTTATGCCAGAGTCAAGAAAAAAGAACATCCATTCTCTACTCACCATGTCAGCCAAGTCTTTCTCTCCCAAGGCCTGGTCAACAGCCGTCATAGCCCAAATCAGCACCACGAGAGCCAGCAGGGTTGCAGTAACCTTCATGTTGGCTTGCAGGGGGAACAGCCTTCGGTGCGTTGGCCAATGTCCCTCTGATGCTTGTATGGCCTCGAATCTGTTGTTCCTTCTTTATATATAATTCCAGACTTTACGCGGGACTGGATGTATACTGAAGCGCATCCTACCAGGAACAAGTTGAACCATTGGGCTGAAGGACCACAGATAAGGAAGAGGATTAATGGACAGTCCTTATCACTGCTCTTTTTGGTGGCACCACCAGGGTTGTTTCCTTTTCCTCCCGGAGTTTTGATGGATGTGTTCATGGTGAGCCTTATGATAGCGAGTATCTGAATAAGAATGTCCCAAGCCCTTAGTTCTAATGGGCATAGAGAAGGAAGATGATTATCTTGATTGGCCATCTCAAGAATGATTGATCAGCCATCGGATGAGGCGTACCTTCTTAGGAACGCTTTGGTTCGTTGGGCTTAATTGATATAGGTAAGGAAGACAATTAAAGGGTAGCGCCGGGTCCCTCATCCATGGGTCCTACTCACGCGAGTGTCCTGACTTGCATCCAATGTTCATACCACCATTCCTGGTCTTGATCACCCAAGTGAACAGCACGGAGGGACTCCTGCTGGACCAGAGGTAAGAACGTAAGAAGAGCTCTGCTGGATCAGGCCAACGGCCCATCTAGTCCAGCTTCCTGTATCTCACAGTGCCCCCACCAGATGCATCTGGGAGCACACGAGACTAGATATCTGTCTCCTGATACCACTCCCCTGCATCTGGCCCTTGAAGTACCCCGGTTTTACGCCTGGCGATTACACATCTCCATCATGGTTTGTAACCTGTAATGGACTTTTCCTCCAGGAATCTGTCCAATCCCCTTTTGAAGGCATCCAGGCCAGATGCCATCACCACATCCTGTGGCAGGGAGTTCCACAGACTAACAACGCACTGGATATAAAAATGTTTTCTTTTGTCTGTTCTTACTCTCCCAGCCCTCAATTTGAGTGTATGTCCCCTAGTTCTGGTATTTTGTGAGAGGGAGAAGAGCTTCCCTCTATCCACTTTACTCATGCCCTGCATAATTTTGTACCTCTCAATCATCCTTTATATTGCTAGCCATGCGTTCCTCAAAATCTTTCTTTGCCTCTCTTATCATCTTCTTACATTTCTTTTGCCAGAGTTTGTGTTCCTTTTTATTTTCCTCATCTGGGGAGGATTTCCATTTATAGAAAGACCTCTCCTTGCACTTTAGAGCCTCTCTAACTCAACTCGTTAACCATGCTGGTGCCATCTTGGACTTAGAGGAGCTCTTCTTTCTTTGTGGTATGCACTTGTGCTGGGCCTCTATCACCGTGGTTTTAAACAGGCTCCATGCACTCTGAAGAGATTGGATTCCCTCATCTGAGGGAAGTTTGCTCTTCGGAAATCAAGGGTTTTTATGTCTGATTTTCTTGACACTCTTCCTCCAACGCTTGGTTCATTGGGCTTAATTGATATAGGTAAGGAAGACAATTAAAGGTTAGTGCCGGGTCCCTCAGCCATGGGTCCTACTCATGCGAGTGTCCTAACTTGCATCCAATGTTCATACCACCTTCCTGGTCTTGATCACCCAAGTGAACAGCATGGTGGGACTCCTGCTGGACCAGAGGTGTGTGTCTAGTGGTGGCGAGGGCTGTGTCCTGCATTGTGTCAGCTGTGTACAAAACGAGACGCAGGAATCCAATAGACGGCATTCCATTTTCTCAGAATTAAAGGTCTGAGATATACCAACTTGTCAAGGAGACCCAGTTGATTAAGGTATGGCTTTTTTTCCTTTTTGTGTTGATTTTATTTCATGTTATCTTCAAAAAGAGGGCAGTGCAGAGGCACAGTGCCTTTCACATGGGGGGGTGATGTGGTTCTCCATAAGCCTAGGTAGAAACAACTGTATTTTCCCATGGCATGGCAGGGATCTCGTAAGTATTCAAACCTTGGAGTCCAACAGCATGCTATGTTATGTGTGTAAGTAAGGGATTCCCTTACAAGTAGAAAGACAGCACTTTAAGGTTTGTTGGGAGTGTTTCTGAGCCCCTACCCTTTCCTGGTGCGAGTTAGGCTGGACGGAAAGAAGAGAAAAATGTGTGACCATGCATTTTGCTCAAAATGGAGCCCTGGGTTGTTACTTTTGTTTCTTACTATTATTCTTGTATCACTGTATACATTTGATATTTGGTTTTAATTGATACTAATATGACTGTTGTAAACCGCCCGGAGTTCCCCCGGAAGATGGGTGGTATAAAAATATATAAATAAATAAAATAAATAAATTGTTTTGTTGGGGGGCTAGCCCCTGGCTCCCCTCCCCTCCCCACCCCTCCCCAACCCAACCCACCCCAATGTTTCTGGCCAACCCTTTGATCGCGGTGTAAAACTGCCCACCTGTAGTCGACATGGGCTGTCTACCCCATTTATGTCAAACCCCATCTCCCCCCCCCCAAAGAATAAACATTCAAGAGCTCAGCATCATATTGGTGGAGTTTTATTTTCAGACGGCATTCTATCCCCGGGATGCCATGGCTATTGGGTGATCTTCCGCCGGCTGATAGATAAATTCTTTTTGTCCGGCATCTCTCCTCGATTCTGCATGGCGTTTATGGGACATTCCCTCCCGGTTATTTAATGCCTCCTGTTGATAGCAAGTGGAAGAAAACGGACATCAAAACCCATCCTTTGCACCCAACCAAGAGTTTCGAGGACAACACTCTCCCTTCCTGAAAGATCGGCAAAGAGACACGAGTCAGCTTAAAAACTGGGGCGGGGGGGGGTTACGTTTGAATGGAGTATTCCCATCACATCTCTTTTTGGAGTGAACAATTAGCTACCTGGGTAGCTCCGTGAAATGGGTACATCTCTGCAGAGCCAACGTTTGAGGGTTTGATTCCCCACTGGGTCTCCTGGGTGGCCCTGGGTGAGCTGCACTGTCCCAGCAATTCCCCATAAGACAGGGAATGGTCAACTATTTGTGAGTACTCTATACCCTAGAAAGGGTTGCCAGCACTTCGAAATAGCTGCACAGTTAAGTATGTGATTTTCCCATTGATTCCATGAGTCTAAAGGTGGAGTTTGGATTCCAGCCCCTAAGTGGGATCCAGATTGAGTGAAACCCATCAACTCATTATGATTAAAGTCAACAACTTTTGCATTGGCTGAACAAGAGCAACCCACTGCCCCTGTATCCTGATCCTGACTGAAACTCCTCATCAGAATTGAAATGTCATATAGAAAGTAAATCCAGTGGGTTACAGAATAAGAAACCAGGATGTCCAGGGGCAATTGCCACTCTTTTGGTCCTGGCCTGGGCGATACATAAACGGCCTCACCAAGATCGAAGCAGGAAACACCAACATCAGCAGGTTAAGAGGCTGTCACCAGGTCTCCTGGATCTCAGGGAGATGCACTCACCAGGTTGGTGTCCGCCAACTCAGAGGCGCTCATCTCCTCAACGGCAGTCATGGCCCAGATCGCCAGCAAAACCACGAGCAGACTGGCTGAGAATTTCATGGTCGCTTGACAAGGGGATGACTTCCTGGGTGGACTAGGTGGGTCAACCCTTACTTTAGGTCTAAAAAGGGCATCGGTCCTCTTTATAGGGATCTCCCTGGCTCAGTGGGAAAGGCTCGGGGTCCATTAGCTCAATCCAGCTGGATGCACCACAAAGAACAATGAGTATCACAATTTTTTATTGCGTTTGGCCACGGGTCAGGGCAGCGGGGGCGGAGAGGCGGCTAATGAGTACTCTGCGTTTCCTGGTCTTCCAGTCTCAAAGAGCGAAGGAAGACTCTCCCACACCAAGCAACCATGAAGCTATCGGTGTGGTTTCTGGCGGCGGCCGTGTTGTTGACATGGATTGGGGCAACAGCGGAAGAGCTGCAAGCTGCTGGATCCATGGAAGACATGCTGGTGAGTGAACTCTTGTGGGCCCTGGTCCTTCTTTGTGACAGAAATGGCACCTGACACAGCCAGCGATGGGGGTCTCCACCTATTTGCTGTTCAACCAACACTTCTTGGTCCTCAGCTAGATGTGGCCACTTAAAACCAGAAGAACGTGGACCATGGTCTTCTTCGGAGCTTGGTCCGTCTGTCCTATGGTTTCCAGGTTTGGCTGGCAGTCTTGGTTCTCCAAGATTCATTCTTAGCCGTTCCTGAATACCCCCTGCTACTTCTTGGAGGGAGGGGGGTCTCCCATCCAAGGACTGAGCCTTGCTCCCACTTGGTTTCCCACATCGGAAGGAATCCCGCAGATTGGTGCCACTTAAGTGGCTTACGATACCAAGGGGCAGAGCGGGACCACTCCTGGCACTGCCTGGGTTTATCTTGGCCCAAATTGGATGGACTGAGAGTGGGTGATACCTGGACCATCCAGTTCTCCAGGAGAGCCTATAATCTGTGTTACCATTATCAATTTCTTTCTTCTTTTTTTTAAAGAAATGTATTTATGGTGGAAATATGTCAAGCTAGCGGGGGACCCAACTTTCTGAGAAGAATGTTCTAAAACGGATAAATGGTGCCATACATTTCATGATAGATGGGTGGAGGGAAGCATCGGGCATTTTATTAAAAAAAAATCAAATCTGGGAGAGAATTGACCAAGTTTGCAATTCACTGCAATTACTCAGGACGTCCCAGGCTGAGTCTTAAACCCTGTTCTCTTCTGTTTCCTGCCTGCAGGGACAACCCCACCACCCACAACCACTGCAGGACACCTCAAGGAGATCTCAAAGTGGAGTCTTGGGAAAGCGGAATGGGAAGGTGAAGAGGTGTCTGCCGCCACGGTGGAAATACAGTAGATCTACTACACAACCTCCTCCTCCTCCTCCCCGGCCAAGGACAACCACCCCAGCGCCCACCACCACCACCACCATGACCACAACAAACAACAACAACAATGATTCCAACAACAACCCCACCACCCACAACCACTCCACCACCCACAATATCCCCATCACCCTCAACAACAATTTCAGGGACAACTGCACTGCCCACAACAACCCCTCCGCCGCCGCCGCCGCCGCCGCCGCCGCCAACAACAACAGGAACAACAACAGCAAGGACAACCGCACTGCCTGCAACAGCCCCGTTAGCCACAACAACCACGTAACCCCACACACTCCACCATAGGGATAGTTCCCACCACACCCTATATGTTTTGCATCCTATTTCATTCCCATATTGCTCTGGCTGTAGGGCCATTGACTTCTTTCCCCCAATTTCAGCGCATCCAAATAGAAAGGACAAATGTCTTGGGGAAAGCTTCTGCCAGAGCGAAGGCCGCTGGTTGGGTGTGTGGCGTTGGGTGGACAATTCACCCAGTCCATTCCTGAGAAGAATATCTGCCCAAGGTGCCAATGTCTTTCTGTCCCGGATGCCATGAACTGGAGGTGATGCTCAGTTCTCTCACCCAAGCGCCACATTCAACCGGTACCATCCTTGAAACAAACATCCAGAAAGAAATGGAGAAAAAGGCAAACAATGAATTCCAATAAACGTTTATGGTTTGTGTTGACCCCACCCAATCCAGAGTCCCATGACGGACCCACCCGGGGTTAATGATGATCCACGCCACCACAAGGGGGCCAATATTGATGGAATCAGAGGGAGACAGCTTTTCCCCACGTCCAAGTCCCTGCCACCCACCCTTGTGTTGGTATCCAATGCAAGGCGTCCTCAATTCAATGTGGAATAAGCATTGTTAGGCCAATGGCTTGGAGGAGAGGCCCCTTCTGATAATGAGGTCTGCATGATCACAGATAAGATAAGACAAATCTTGATTAACCCCACATCAGGAAGTGTTCTTGTTACACAGCTCCCAGCAGAAAAAACAAGCAAGAAGGGTAGGTGCATGAAAAGTGTAAAGTGAGAAAGAAAGAAAAAAGATAATAGAGATTAGATAAAAAATTTTAAAAAATCAAATATACGCTATAAAATTTGGATATAAAAACTAAATGTGAAAAAAAGAAAGAAAGACACTACAATAAACCCCCATATGAAAAGCAGGTTAGACTGCAAAGTTATAGAGTCTAACAGCAGCAGGAACAAAAGACAGGAGGGGGTGGTGGAGATTCAGAGCAAAAGATGTCCCATAATACCTCCTGGGATTCCTGTAGCTCCCATTCTTGATCCATAAGGCAACATCCCAAGTAGATGTCTGGGATCTCTTCCAATGTTACACTGGTGGCCATGGTTCCTTCCACTTCCACATCATGACTTCTGGGGCTCAACATCTGGATCAAGGCACCCTCCCGGCCTAGTGGATGCCTGTCGACTTTTCTTTTATTCAACCTGTATGGACCTGGTGCCTCCGTCTACTGCGGATCGATTGTGTCGAGTCTGCTCCCAAAAACTCTGTCCTGTTGATCAATAAAACTGGACCTCGTTGGCCAACCCTGAGAAAATAGTCGCTGGTGTGATCTATCTTGTTCCATAGGTTGTGCCCAGTTTTATTACATAATTAAATAAATTATTTGTTAACAGCTTTTGGATGAGATGGAGCCGAATGACAGATGTGGGGTGGAAGTGAGTCATAGGAAGTGACTTACTTTCTTGATGCGATGCATTTTCTCAACTCTTCCAGTCATGGTGGCACCCGCACTGCCGGGAGTTTGAAATCCTTGCTTTTTTGATCCACAGAGGCCCAGCCTTGTCCAGGAAACCAAGAAATCTGTGATTTAATTTGTTGACCAAAACTTAGAGCCATTTCTGGTGGATATGTGCTTCAGGACCACGGAGAGCTCCCTACAATCTTGGTGCTGCCGGTAACATTCTTGACCCCTCTAACGCTCATCATTGCCGTCACGCGGCCATGCGGAGCTCAAACGAAAGCAAATATCCCACAAGTGACCCAGAGAGAAAGAGTTCCAGGCAAAATTCAAAGAAAAGCAAAACAAAACAAAAGACAACAAAACATGGAGCACCTTAAAGACTAACTTTCATATTTCAATGTAACGTTTCATGGACACGTCCACTTCTTCAGACATAGAGCAGAATGAGGTGTGCAATATAATATGGGATGGGATATACATTTCATACCAAATATTCCTTGGCTGTAGTGACAGAGTTAAGTGAGGGCGGATTGGGGGGGGGGAAGAGGAGGGAGAGTTGGCTGGTTGTAAAGATGATGGTTCTCGTGGTGTCTGTTGATGTTTTATGGCTCTGTGGTAAATTCCTTGAGGGAAAGAAGACACCCACAGCCTTCCCAAAGATGTGAACTTCTCATAAAACCACCGGTGGCCTTTTTGAACGGCATCGTTTAAGGGCAATCTGAAGAAAACCTTATGTTTTGTAGAAAGCAGTCTCAAGATCTGTTCAAGGAGAATTAAAAAACACACACACAATTAAATCTTAAGCCTCGTTGATCCCTGTTCTGCCCATTGAGCATGTTCTAAAGCATCTGAATTGGTGGTGGTGGGGAACCCAAACCAAGATGTAATATTTATTGAGACATTGATTATGGCCACCCATTATTATTTTTTATACGCGCGATAGCTTTGTCCTTGCGGTCAAGCTGATGTGATTTCTCAGATTCCTCCTGGCAGGATCAGGCTTTTGTCTAACTAACAGTTGCAAAACAGGCTCTCCTTTGGGTTGTTGCTAACGACAGCACCATTAGCAAACGACTCCAGCTCGGCCCTTACCTTGACTGAGCAGCTGAGGATTGGGATAAGATACTGCTTTTTGCAGCATTTTCCCTAGCGCCTTTTTGGAAAAACCACAGAGAGTGATGGTTAACAAGGCACCTTGCAGGACATAGTGGTGATTGGTTCATGCCCTGATTCAGGGGTGTCGCAATGTCAGCCCTCCAGATGTTTTGGACCACAACTCCCAGAATTCTAAGCTTAGATTGCCAATGGCAAAGGACTGTAGGAGTTGCGGTCCAAAACATCTGGAGGGCCCAAGTTTCACCTTCCAGTTCTGCAGTGCTAAGACTTAGAAGAACCATTCCCAGTGCCCAGTAACAGGAGACAGCTATCTAGTCTCATGCGCTCCCAAACGCATCTGGTGGGGCCACTGTGAGATATAGGAAGCTGGACTAGATGGGCCTTTGGCCTGATCCAGCATGGCTGTTCTTATGTTCTTATGTTCTTATGCCCTAGGAGAACCGGATTACCATCTGTCCCCAAACTACAGAAGCCATGCTCCTGGGCTCCACAGACTCCCCTCTGCCTACTCCATGGTGATAGAATGTTTTCAGGCCAACCTTTCTATGGGAGAAATATGTAAATAGGAGGGTAGTCGAGCCCTACTCGAGGGATCAGATCCCAAGGAGAAGAACAGAGAGTGATTTAAGGCCATGCATGGCCCAGTTCCAGAACGGATGGGGTACGTTCCACTCCACCAGCTGAAATTTCAAGGTGTTGGTGTTGGTGGTGGAGGAGAGGAAATGAACAGAAGGCAGTGAAACGGTTCTGCCACAGCCAGGAAGCCTTCTGTGTACCCCCAGCAGGGCTGAAGGGTCGCCTTGTCCTTCCCAACGGCACTTGGTCTCAGTCTGGTAATTCCCATGCACACACGCCCCTGTGGCATGCATGGGGAGGCTTATATAAGGACAGTCTAGGGCGCTGCTGGAGGGTGAGCAGCGAAGGGACGAGGCTTCTCCCATTCTGCCAGACCAAGCCAGACGCCCGTCCGC
Organism: Phrynocephalus guinanensis; assembly: GCA_037367245.1. Taxonomy (NCBI): domain Eukaryota; kingdom Metazoa; phylum Chordata; class Lepidosauria; order Squamata; family Agamidae; genus Phrynocephalus; species Phrynocephalus guinanensis. The sequence continues at coordinate 1,933,267 of CM074753.1, forward strand.
CTTCAGAGCCGCCATGAGGAACTGGTCCCTCCTCCTCCTCCTCACCACCCTCCTGCTGGTGTGGTACGTGGGGGTCTCCGAAGCCAGCGACTCCAATGAAGAAGGCAAGTCACAGGGAACTCTCAAGACCGCTCTCAAGAACATGTGGAACAAGGCCAAAGATAAAGTACGTGTAAAGAATGCCGGAACCTAGGAAGGAGAGAGCGCGTGGAGCGTGCCTGGGAGGTGGGAGTGGGGCGCGAACTGCCAGAAACAAGCATCTCCTTGGCCAACGCCATGGAAGGAGGTTGACCTGCAGGGGAAACAAGGACCGGGGGAAGCCAGACTGTCGCAAAAGGTGGCCCATGAACATTGGGAACGCAACCGTGCAAGAGAGCCTGGTGGCACAGCGGTTCAACGGCCCTCCTGCAGCTGTTAACCGGGCTGACGACCTGGGGTTCAATCCCAGGGAGCCAGCTGAAGGTTCACTCCGCCTTCCGTCCTTCTGCGGTTGGCAAAAATGAGCACCCAGCTCATTGGGAGGAACCATGTGTTGCCTGCTGAGTTCCTTGTAAACTGCTCTGTGGGTCTGTGGGTGGGTGGGTGGGGTCTGCAGGCAGCATGGTTTGCTTGGCTTGGCTCCTCTTTGTTTGGCCATGAGGGTAGCAGCCCCAAGGCCCACAAGGCAGCAGGAGGGAAGGCACGGGATGCCACATGTAATATGGGAAAGCAGGTGGTCACACGCAGCACAGAGATGTATGGACTCCTAGCTTGGAACATAGTGTTGCAAACTCGCGAAGGACTCCACAGGACAGAGGGTGGCTAACGAGATCTCTCTGTCCAGGGGCCTCACTGGGCCCCCACCCACTTGTGAAGTGATGGGGAGGGATGCTGGGTAAGTCCTCCCTCCAGATTGGAGGGGGCGGCTGCCAGTCAATGAAGGTCCTGCTTCCTTCTTTTTCACCCTAAAGATGACCCTCTGAAATTTATTCGTGCGTTCGTGCGTTCTAAACCTTTTTATCCCGCTTTTCTCTTTCGATTTCCACCCTCCCCCCCCCCAAAAAAAAGCCACCTGGATTTCTTTTTGGCCCGTTTGACAAGCCCTCAAACCAGGCTTTACTCCAGAGTAAGCCAGGGTGGGTCCCAACATCTCTGCATTCCTTTGAGTTGACCAGTGTTTTATTTTTTTTATTTGGGGGGGGGGTGGAGGCACAGGCCTGGTCTGAACATTTGATGGGTCTAAAGGTTCAAAATAACTTTCTTCTTCTTCTTCTTCTTCTTCTTCTTTCTTCTTCTTCTTCTTCTTCTTCTTCTTCTTCTTGATGTCTCACAGGGGTTGAAAATTATAGGAAAAGTGAAACAATACGGTGCCGAAATAGTCGAAGCCATGGTGAAGAAAGCGCAGGAGTTGCTGGATAAGAAAGCGGACAGTCCTGCAAAGCGGGCTGCAGAAGAGAAAAGCAGCAGGATCTTCAGCTCGGCGCGACGTGGCTAAGCGTCGCTCAAACGCCTCCACCGCCAGCCCCGGATTGCAGAGGCCCAGACAGACCTGGAGATCTGACTCAACGTCAGCGACACGGGATGTGGCCTTTCTCAAAACTGGGTCCCCCAGTTGTTATTCGACAACCATCTCCATCATCCCCAGCAAACGCGGAGGGGAGGATTGTCCAACAACACCTGGGGACTCCAGATTTGGGACAAAGTATGTTTGGCCCTGTTCTTACAGAGTAATTTCTTGGTACCATTTCTTGGTATTGGTCTCACGCTTGGTTTCTTAACTTTTAAAATGCTACTCTGTCAGGGAATGATGGGAACTGTCGTTCGAAAGGCCTGTACAAGACCATGAAATAAAGAAATTGCATCCCACTCCCTTTTTCGCACTGTATTATTTTCCACATTCTGTTCACAAACACCACCTGTAGTTTGATTCAAGTGGGGCTGCATCGTTTTGCCTTTAAAGAATAACTGGAAAACTGGTGCGGAAGTGGAAGAAAAATTACCTGTCAATGTGATGATGATTGTGGTTTCAGTGGTGAGTTAAGCATGGGTTTCTGATGAGGTTTTTGTCAATGCACGAAACGCACCTGCATGATCTTATAAAGAACTCTATCAATGCACCGCCGTTTCGCTTGAGGATGATGTTTTAAACATGTTTTAAAGAGAATCGTCATAATTCGCACTTCCTGAAATAATACAAGGATTGGAACACAAGCATTAGGAGCCTTGTGGTCCAGTGATTCAATGCCTGTACCGCAGCTAAAACGGTGCTCACGACCTGGGGTTCAATCCCAGGTAACCCACTCAAGGTTCACTCAGCCTTCCATCGTCCCGAGGTCAGTAAAATGAATACCCAGCTTGCCGCGGGGGGGGGAATGTGTAGCCTGCATACTGTAATTAAAACTGTAAACCGTCCAGAGACTACTTGAAGTGGTATGGGACAATATATAAGCAGAACACTTTGCTTTTTTGCTTTTAAGTGTCCTCATATCACCAAATGCAGGGATACGTTTCTCCACTGGTACACCTATTGCAAGACTTCAAAGAGAACATTGACTTTAGGTTAAACGAGCCCAGAAGTGGAATTTAACTCCCACCTCTGGTTCCACAGCCAGAGGCTTAAAACAAAACCAAAAAGCCAAGTGTTCTACTTATATCCCACCCCATAGCACTTCAAGCACTCTCTGGGCAGTTTGCAATTTAATAATGCAGGCTACACATAAACCACGAAGCTCTCCATCAGTTGCGTATCGTCGGATGATCACCCACAGAGGACTGGGTCCAGATTTTGGTCTACTGAATTTAGTTGCCCCTGAAATCAAACAAGACTCTACACATCATAACTTGTTTGCCTCCTCCTAGACTCAATGTCTTCTTGTCTGCTTGCTTTACTTGCCCTGTATGCCATCTTGTAATGTAAAATCGAGTTTTCAAGGCAGCTCGCAAATCAAAACCGGCCAAAGACCAAACAGGGGGAAATGAAGGAATGAACGGGGAACCATCTCAGATGTCAACAGAAGACTTAAATTTCGTTGCCTCTCCTTGAATAGGTGGGGAGCCTTCCAACGCTGCTGTAGAAGCATTCAAGAGAAAACTCGACAGCCATCTGTCCAATCTGCTTTGATTGAGATTCCGGTTGGGTACAATGACCACATACAGCGTCCTTCCAACATCATGGCTCCACGATTCTATCAAAAGAATTCATTTTGGATGCCAGGCAAGCTTCCTTGAGGATGTTCTTGTGTGAGGACACCATGGCTTTTAAAAAAACAACCCACCAGTATGTTGCTCTTGTACGAAACGATTCAAATTCATTACATGGGGTGATCCGATATTCTCATTGATTCACCACACCAGTATGATTTACTACACTAAGCACCAGGATTCGGGCAGTGATGTCAGCAATGTTCTCCACCTCAATCTAAACACCTCATTTTCTCCCTTTCCCCAAGTTTTCCAAAGAGGGGGGCATGATTTGGGTGTCTTGGTTCCAGTGTCAAGGCACTTGTTGGGTCACCAGACCTCTGGGCCGTGTTGGATGGACATATTCGCTCAGGTTCTTCCCGTGACTGTGGTTCCATCTGCGCATGCACAGAAGTGCGCTTTGCTAGGTCTCTCCCCCCCCCCAAATAACAAACTAGAGACTTGAAGGAGGCAGAGATTTATTCACCATTGGACGCATCCAGAACAGATCCTGAGGCCATTGAGGCAAGGTTTTGTTCCTGGTGGTGGAACGACCAGGACATGTGAGTTCAGGGATGCAAGAAGGAAAAGATGGAAGAGAAAGGCCATCAGCTGGTTATACGCCTGGTTTTTCTGGAAGGGTTCTGGTGGGCATGTCATTTGCGTTCAAGAAAATCTGAATTTTCCAGGTCTTCTCCCACTCAAAGCTGCTAAAAGAAAGGAGAGAAATAAAGTATGCTGGGAAAGCATAGCCAGTGCCGTTCCTCTAGTGGCCAAACCCGGTAACCTCATCTTTAGAAATATAGTAGGACCCCAGGAATCCACTGGGGATTGGGTCCAGGCCTTCCCATGGATAATGAAAACAGTGGATAAGAGAGAACACCTGCCTCCCCCAGCCCCAAACTGCTGTTTCCTGAGAGTAGCTTGCTTTATGGCTGCTGTTTGTGACAATAGCTTGCTTTGTGGCTGCTGAATTATTTAATCCCCCCCCCCCGCCAACCGTGGATAACTGAATCAGTGGATAATAAATCAGTGGATACGGGGGTCCTACTGTAGTTCTAGGATTTTTTTCCTGAAATGTTTTGAACCTTTTTGAGACTGTGGGTAGGGATGAAGCAGTGGATGCTTCTCCTGTGGTTTTCTCACACAGTTACCAACCCAGTGCTATAAGAAAAAGCCTTTCTACAAGTTGGGTCCTCTCTCCTCCCACCCTCCCCTCCTTCTCTCTCTCAATCTCTCTCTCTCTCTATTTTTTTTTAACCCCAGAAAAGGAGGGAACTATTGCGGAGGGGTGGTGGTTAGAACTGTCCCACCCTACCCTAGTGGTTAGGTAACATTTCACCCACGAGATAGACAGGTCTTATCGCCCTGTTGAAAGGAGAAACAGAAGATCTAGGACTTGCTAGGCCATTGGGGGCGTTGGGGTTGGGGTTGGGTCATGCCTATAAGGGGGGGGGCTGAATCGCAGAAGGGATCAGCCCCTGGATGGGCTGTGGAGATGAAGGAATGGAGGGGACCCCCCCCCCAATCCCTACCCCTTTGGAGTAGGTCCGACCTCTTTTGCTGCCTCCCCTCAGATCTTGAGGTTGTAGTCCTTCTCCGTCCCCAACTGACCCCTCAGGTCTTCTCCTTCGGCTGCTGATCTGCGCATAGTACCAAAAGGGCAGCCCTGCAGGGAGGCGGGTGGGTTGGGAATATCAGAATATCATCCGTTCTCCTCTTCCACATTCCAGGACTTTGGGCTCAATTACTTCTCCCTACGCCCCGCCCACGAAATTATGGGAATTTCACTCGGGACGGATGGGAATCGCGCTCGGCGTCGCCTTCTCTGGCCCCGAGGCTGGAGAGGGAGAAGTTGGGGCTTCCTTGGCATCCCAAGACTACATATCCCATCATCCGTCCCTACAGGCTAGGCCCCTGGGGAGGAACAAGCTATCCAAGCTTTAGGGCAGTTTCTGCTGTTACGTTTTGGCCATGCAAGGTGGGCGTATACAGTTAGGACGGCGGCCAGCCTTCCTGTGCCTCTCCAGAAAATGGACTTGCTTGGCGCAGTGTTTTTGCCAGCAAAGTCTCAAAAATGGGCTTTCCTCCCCCCCCCCCAAAATAAGTACCTTTTTCACCTCCTTCAGGGTCACCTCCTGAGCGTCCGTGGTGCAAAGGAGTGGAAGTACAAGAAGGAAGAGCACCAGCAGCTTCATTGGCAGATGGAGAAGAGGAGCCGTGTGGCTTTCACAAAGACCACATACAAAAGGTTATACCTTCAGGTTGGGAGGGAAGGGAAGGAAGGAAGGAAGGAAGGAAGGAAGGAAGGAAGGAAGGAAGGAAGAAAGAAAGAAAGAAAAAAGAAAGAAAGAAAGAAAGAAAGAAAGAAAGAAAGAAAGAAAGAAAGAAAGAAAGAAAGAAAGAAAGAAAGAGTTTATTTTTCCTTAACACATGGCATTCCCTACGATGTCAGCATCAAGGTTAGAATGCAACCAATCTAAAAGCTACCGGGGCAAAGACTGAACAAAGAACCATCTACATGCTAAGTAGTGATAGCTTGGTATAGTGGTTAGAGTGACAGACTAGGACTCAGGAGCTCCGAGTTCAAATCCCCGATCAGCCATGGAAACTCACCGGGGGAGTGGAACAAGTAAAACCACCGCTTAAATATCTCCCTTACCGCGAGAGCCCCACTGGGCTTCATGTCTGTCAGCTCTGACTTGCCGGTACAAAACAACAACAGAGGCAAAGAAACCCCTTTGAAAATTGTGAACACCCAAGGAGCACGTGTGGCACCCTTAAGCTCACTCTGCCATGAGTTTTTCATGGCCGGCGGCACCTCTGTGTGCATGACATACAGAGGTAAAGTCCCTAGGCTGTGTGAGACAGAGCGGAGAAAGGAGGCAGCGGGCACACCATAATCAGCCACGATGCCATGAATTATGAAACAGCCACCCTGCCTTCCAATGGCCACAGGGCTCTTAGCTAGATGGCTGCAGAGAGAGAGAGAGAGAGAGAGAGAGAGAGAGAGAGAGAGAGAGAGAGAGAGAGAGAGATTCACACAGCAAGCTCCTTTCAATCTATCCCTGCCAAGGTGGGAAACGAGGGATCCTTACCGGCCTTCAACTCCCGGTCTCCTTTCCCAGATGGTACGAAGGTTCCTAACAGGTGGAAACCAACGGGTGCTGCCTAAATGTGCCTGGCTTTTCATAGCCTCCCGTATCACGGCAGGTGATCAAGCATAGCCCAATCACCATTGGCAGAGACGTCCCATCTCGGAAGAGGGAAATTGCCAGCGGGGGTCTCATCACCCATGTCCGGAGGTCCGAGGTATATGATATAATTCTTCCAAAGAATGCTTTCTTCCTCCATTAAATTGCCGGCTCTATGCCCTGAAGGGCCGCACGGAGAATTATCAGTACAAAATGGCTTGAACAGATAAACAGGTCTATGTGTTCTTTTCCCCCCACAAAGCATTCGGGAGAATCTAAACCACCAACAAACCAAAAGCAAACAGTGTAGTACATTTTGACGCCCCTGTGTACATAATTAGGGGCTTAATTACATCAGGCACAAGCATTTTCTAAGCAGCTTTTAGATTTAAAAAAAAAAAAAGAGAGAGAAACGTCCGCCCAGGCACTTAAGGGTCAGCAAGGGTCATGTCCAAGTGGCTGGAGCAAGCAACTGGTTTCAAGAATCCCTAGGTTCCTGTCTGCCTAGCAGGAAAAATGGCTTATTTCCTTTCTCCACCACCACCCCAAGCCAATCAAAAGCTGTTTGGAGATAAGAGTTTTCCCTTTGCTTGGAGATAAGAGCATTTGCTCTTCCTCAGCGTTCAGTTCAGCACAGCTCATCTCTGATCCAACACGGATCAGAGATAAGAGACTTCCCCCTGCCTGGAGAGAAACCTGATGCCGCGTTCCCTTCGGTGGTTTCTATCCCGTTTTCTAGCGCGCACCCTTTAAATAGATAATAATTGCAATTCACACACACACACACACTTGCCTCTCTCATGGACGTTGCCTCTTGCCCCCAACTTTTACATGGTCGAAACGTAGCCTTCGGACCGAAAACGCTCCCTCATTTATGTCCTGCCTTGTACCTATTAGCGAGGAACATCGCCTACCGAGGACGCACAGTCCGCAATGCTAGCAAATTAAATCTGATATCCGGTATAACGCAAGCCAGGCCCATAGCTAGAACGGCCTGCAGGAGACGGAGGTTATACCACACCGCCACTCCACAGTAGTTTTCTGCTTCGTTTCGCCAAGAACACAATCCTTGCCCTGCTGTGGTTGAACGACAATTCCCACCAGTACCACCACCTTAAAAAGTAACTTCTTTAAGTGTCGAATGGAAGACAGAGACCAAAGCCACCCTGAGCCCTCCATCAGTCCTCCTGTGTTGGCTAACCAAGATGGTGGGCCATAATAATGATGACGAAACAGCACGAATCCATTCATCGCACACACAAAATACACACTCTTTGAAAGCAAAAATTCTCGTGATCTGGATCAACAAACTAGGAATAACCCTTTCCATCAGCCCCGGTGCAGGTCTTTTGCAAGCATGACGGATCTGAATCACCCACTCACACACACCCCCAACACCTGGCGCTTTGCATTATAACAGGCAGACCCTACCACAAGATGACTGCAACAGGGAAAAAAATCTATACTGGCCCACAGAACTGCAGCTAGGGTCAGAGTGGAGGATGGTGGGGTGCAAAGCAAAAGCAAAGTGTTCTGCTTATATACCACCCCATACCACTTCAAGTAGTCTCTGGGCGGTTTCCAGTTACAGTATGCCGGCTATACAAAGCAAGAAAGCCTGATGATCACCTTCCTCTGGCACTGACTGGAAGTTTAGCCTTGGTTTTGTCCCTTCCTTGTGTCACCCCCTTTCCTCCCTGCAACCCCCACAAAAACAGGCTGTGTGCTCACCCTCCCCTGAAATGCTATTGGCTCCTCCAAACAGATTTCCCCCCCCTTGGCTCACGTCACCTGGTTGCTCCAGGAAGGAGGGGTGGGTGTCATTAAAAAAAGGATGCTCCATCCCCTGCATTTCCCCTTTGGAGACAGGATCCGTGTACATCCTAGGAAGCTCTCTGCGCCTCAAACCCGGGACCTCCTCCTTCCCTCTTAACATGCAGCTGATGGCTCGTCTCGTGGCACTGCTGCTGCTGCTATGGACCGTCAGAGGCTTGGTTCTGCCAGAAGAGAAGTTTTGGGGGCAGAGCAGCCTGGTAAGTCCCTTCTTTGGGGATCTGGGACTTTTAAAAGCCTCCTTTCCCCCCTTATTTTACCCCCCCCTTGGGTTTTTTTCTTTATTTCACTCTCTTAATGTACTCAGAGCTGCTAATTCTGGTGGGTGTTTCAAAAAAGGCATAAGGTGCAAAAAGGGCTTTGAAGGTGGCATCCACGCCATGCATGGGTAAAGGAGGAGGTGGAATCGAGAAGGGAAAGAAAGGTTCGTTTCCTGAATGGGCTGTGATAGAATGAGAAACACAAACAGAGAAGTGGGGACAGCAGGCAGAAAGGCATCCGAAGATTCCCCCCATGCAAACCTTTGCTTCTATACCTAGAAGAGAGGAGAGTGAGGATTGCTCACACTTGCCAGGTCGGTGGGAGATTCATTGCAGCCTCAAAACATACCCCGCTCCAAAAAAAAAAAAAAAAAAGAAAGGAAGGAGGAGGAAGGAAGTATAGGAAGGAGGGAAGGAGATATATTTATTTTAAAAAGAGAGAAGAGGATCAGGTTTTAAAGAAGAGAACTTTTGGGGAGAAACTTCCTTAAAAGGATGTCCCTAATTTTGGAAACAACCCATCCCGTTTCAGCCCAGGAGTGGCCATTCCTGAATTATGGATGCACTTCTGCTTCAAGGTTGTTGGGTGGAGTGTATGGAAGGTGCTGCTGAATAGGAAATTAAAAGGTGTTCGTACCTCTTAGGCTGGGGTTTATTTGTTTGTTCGAAATCTGCCTTTGCAGTCGGATTCTGGATGCCGACGGTACACCTGTTTATTACTGTGTTTCTACCTAAACAAAGCCCGGTTAGGGGATTTGGGGGGAAATAGTTCTAAGCTGCCTCCTTGGGTAGCAGTTCAAAATAATCACCTCCCAAAAGGTCTTTTGTGGTCTTTTGGTGTTAGGTGATATTTCCCCTTTCAAAGTGTCGGATGCTATCAGAGATGCACCTGTTGGTATTTCCTCTGTCTCTGTCTTCTTTATGTTTTGTGTCTGTTTCTTTTTCCTTCCTTTTTCTTTTTCTTTCTTTTCTTTCCTCTCCTTCCTTCCTCCCTGTTTGTCTGTCTGTCTGTCTCTCTCCTTTTTCTTTTCTTTTTGTTTCTTTTCCTTCCTTCCTTCCTTCCTTCCTTCCTTCCTCCCTTCCTCACTCTCTCTCCCTCCCTCTCTTCCTCCCTACCTACTTACACTACTCTTTCCCTCTTGTATTTTCTCCTTGAATTCAGGAACTAACCAGAGCCCGCAAAGACCTAATTCTGAAAATGCTGGCCGATCTACTTGACGGGGCAGAGGTCAGCCGACGGGACACAACAGCTTTCTCAGACTCTGAAGACCTTCCCGAAAGCAAGCTGGAGGGCGAGCCGTCAGAGTTAGAGCAATTGTCCCAGATCACCCAGCGAGACCGCAAAGCTCCATGCAAGAACTTCTTCTGGAAAACCTTCACCGCCTGCTAACAACCCACAACCCCACACCCCCCCCATGACCCACTGCCCCCAGCTCCCTTTGCCTTCAGGCCCAGACTTCCCCTCACCCTCATCCCACTATGTAACACTGCCAATTGGCCGAGCAAGGGGAAACCTCCACAGGCCTGCTCCTCTCCCATTTCCCCACCTCGGTTTCGCGTCCAGAAATCAGCCGAGGAGGCTTTTCATGGCATGGGACTGAAAATAAGAATTTGCTTGCTGACGTCAGCGAATCAAAGCCGCCGCCGCCTCGAAAGCATTGCTGCGTAGGATGGATTCGGCCCACTGGAAAGACGCTTCTTCCTTCCTCCTCTTCGGAACGATCCCCACTCTCCTGTACAATAGAGCACCCCACCCGCCCAAAAGTTCTTGCATTGGTTCCTTCTGTTGTGGGTTGTCTCCTCTAACGGAAACCAACTTCCGCGTTGACAGTGGCTCCATCCACAAATAAAGCATGGCCTCCCAAGCGGGTTGAAGCTCCGCTGGGTCATTTGTTATTGTTTTCTTTGACCTCAGTGGGTGGGTCTTCGGAGGGCTGAGTGATGGAGACGTGTGTGTGTGTGTGTGTGTGTGTGTGTGTGTGTGTGCACGCTGAGGACCTTTTGGTTGTGTTTTTGCTTTAATCTGGGGCACAACTAGGTGGGAACAAAAGTCAAGACCGCCAAAGGCGAGTGGCTGTCCATTTCAGCAGTTCCCAGGGGTGCTTGGGGAACAACGCCCAGAAACTTTGTCCACTAGCTGTTCTGGGTAGGCATCGGGGAATTGTAGTTTTAAAACATCTGGGGATCCAAAGGTTGGGAACCGCTATATTAGTGCCACCTATGGCTCATCATCCGGGAATCTCCCTAGCAGCACATGAATGCCATGATCCTTTCCCTCTGGTGTTCATTCAGAATTGGTCGTGAGTTACACCACAGCCTCCAATAAACAACAAATTTTATTGATTAGCCCCTCAGGCCATATCAAATACAAAAGAAGAAGACAAGGAAAAGGAACAAGGAACAAGGATTTTACACAGTTAAAATAGATAGAGCAAAAGTTTCTCATTCCTATGTCAGCATCTCCCCTACAGGGAACGCCAATTTGTTCTGTGAGGGTGGATCTTACCCTGGCAGCCTTACGTACAAAATTAGCCATGCCACGAATAACCTGCACCTTGGAACTGTTGAGCAGGAAATCAAGCTGAAAGCTTGCATTCCAGTGGGCAATTTTGACCATCAGTTTTGATGGAGCGATAGAGACCTCTGGAGTCTACACAGAATCATGGCCCTTGGGATCCCAGAACAGGAAGGGATGAAATGTTCTAATCAGGTCGGTTCTGCTCTCTGGAATTCTGATAACTTTCCACACAGAAAACATAAGACCCAGTGGTTACCGGAGATGGGGCACCAGAGGTCCTTGGATCACAGCTCTCAGACATCCTGGCCAGCACAGCTAACAGTGAAGGCTTCTGGGAGATTTAGTCCAAGAACATCTGGGGAAACCACTGCTGCAGATGTTGCTGCCCCTTTGCTCTCATCAGTCCAAACCAGCCTAGCCAAAAGCCAGGGTTGACGGGAGATGTGAGTCCAAAGACATCTGGAGTGAAACCCCGCCACCGCTACCACCAAGAAGGCTTGGAAAAGGTCCTTTTTAGAGGCCGCCACCCCAGTGGCCATGCAGGATGGGGGATTCTGGAAGACGTGGCTGGGAGTGTGTGTTTGTGTTTGTGTGCTTGTGCATGGAGGGGATATAATTCTTTGGAACTCTGCATCTGACACAGCAATTAGGCCCAGGTTTTCAGGGAGAAAGTCCAAACATAAGAGGTTCTAATCTGGCAACCTTTGTGTGTGCTCCTTGGCTTCCCCTGCTCCTTCTCACCATTTTACCCCCCCACTTGTTGAGTATCTCTGCAGACCCAAATCCCAAGGCACCACCCAGGAACAAAAATAATAAATAATAAAAAGAAGGGAGGCTGGACAAACAGCTGCAGACACTCCAGAGAAAGTACTGGCGCTCTAAGTAAAGGAAGGTACACAGCCAAGTCTTGAGTTCCTTTCGGATAAGAGATGTGGCTACGGCAGCGGGAAAAAGCAAACTGACCCCCCCACCCCACCCCCACCCCACTGGCTCTTTTCAAGGGTCCCCGTCAGTCTTGGTTAAATCTCTGAATGCGTGATCGCCAGTAGCTTAAGGACGGGCAAAACAAAACAAAACCCACACAGGCAGAGTCTGTTGTCACCTTCTGAATAAAAAAGGTTAACTGTTGGGAGGCTCTTGAAGTTTGGGGGGGGGGTTGATGGAAGGTGGACCCAGGACATGTCCGTGCAATTCCAGTCCATGAAATTCCTGCTCTGTGGAATGGTTTGGGCTGCCGTAGAAATCTTCCCGTTCATCCCCTTCATTTCATTCCCGAACGTCTCTCATCCCACATAGCATGCTGCCTTTTTGCAGAGTTTGACCAAAAAAGATAAGATGCTGGAGAAATCTGCGTGGGGACAGCCCCAGGTGCGGTGGACCTGTTTACTTTGCCAACCGGCAGCCGAAGAGAGAGCTTCTTTCTCAAGATATAGCGGCGTGCACGCTGGCAGCGCTAGCCGGAGGGCAGAATCAGCGCTGGCGTCTGAGTCAGTCAATTTTTAAAGCGCTTCGGGGTGTTTTCTCTGCTTCGCTCCGAAGAGGGAAGGATTCGGAGCCAATGTGCGGATTAGCGATTATGAAGAAGGAAAATCGCCACCAGCAAAGGTCAATGCAGATACTTCGGCCCACAGTGGGTCCTGCCTCTAGATTCCAGGCGAAGATTTATCCTCTTAGCCAAAACTGAACTTTAGTTAATTTACTTCACTCTGCTCAGGAAAACAGAATATGCGAGAAGGCATATTTTCCCCTTGAACAGTTAGGATGTTGGCTTACATTCCGTGTTATCACATCCACTTATTGAAGGGGAGAGACTGGCAAGCAACAGCGTTGCACTAGACTATACCCTTTAGATATATATAAATATAGATATAAAGGTATATGAATTGCAGGCAAAGTCATGGCTTTACCCTGATTTTCTGTATTCCTGACGCTTTTAACACATCTGGTCTCATCTGGTCCTGGAAGTGAGGCCGAGATGGAGCCACTTAAAATGGAACGGCAGGAACTACCAGGGATTTCCAGTTAAGGATTGGGGGGAAGGGGCCCAGCCAGAACTCTCAGGCAGGCTTTGCTGCCGCTCCAAATTGCCAGGATGGGCTAGATATCAAGCCGCTACCGAGGTTCCTGGTTTTATCTCACGATGGGCCCAGGTTCTGCTCCGAAATCAGCCGAAGCTCTCTCTCTCTGTGTGTGTGTGTGTGTGTGTGTGTGTGTGTGTGTGTGTGTGTGGCCCTGTTGATTCATGCCACGGATGCATGAGGAGGAGGCGTGTTGCCCCCCCCCCCCAGGTGTGCAGCTTGAACCGGCGGGAGGGATCGGAAGGGGGCATCTCTGACTCACCGTGTCAGCTTCGGGAGCTGATGAGCCCAGCAGGGTAGAAGAGTGGGAGAGGGGGTGGAGTGGCACCCCCCCCACACACAAAACCTTAATTTTCTCCCGTCACATCCAGCCAAGAATGAAGAGGCGGACACACAAGGAAGGATGGCCCTTAAAAATCAGGAAGAGAGAACAACAGAGAGGAGAAGCAATGCCACATAGGGAGGGCGAAAGGAATTCCGGGTGTTCTAACAGTATCTGGGCCGTTAGACTAAAATGTCCCTTCTGTGAAGTAATTCATTGCTGTTACACTCTTCTTTGACACCCCATCAAAACACCGTTAGTTGCCTCTAGACTTAAAATGTATAAAGGAACTAATTGAATTCCAATTGTTCAAATGCAGCAACATTTGTTACTTTTAGTTTCGGTGGGAGGGGGTTAGGGGGTACTCTAGGTACCAGATGAAAAAGACAGCAAGGGTCTTACATCTTTGGTAGTGTGTTACAAACAAGGAGGCATCATAGAGAATTGAACCCCCAACCTAAACTCTGCAGCCAGAACCCTAAACCAGCTACCCAGCAGTGCCAGAGGCTCAGGACACTCGTGAAAAATGGACCCGCCGCCCTCTTTTTTCATCTGATCACCCTAGTCCTAGAGGACAAAAACGACCCATGCTCCACGACTCCCCAACCCAGCCGATCTCCGCGACAAAGCAAGGACAGCACCCATTCAGGTTTGCTTGGAGCCCCTAACTCCAGGGTGCTGCTGCCAAAACACTTCTGGAATGCTTCTGCGTTCTCCATCCCTGATTCCTGGGAGCAAAAGAAAAAAAAAGGGGGGGGAGAGAAAGTGGGCAAAAGATAGGATATATTCCACTTGCTTTCAGAGATGAGATGAAGGGAAGATGGAGAAGCAGAGATAAGAAGGAAGAGGCCTGGCCATCGCTCTTGTTGGCGTCAGATTAATCTTCCCCACTTGTCTGTTGGGTTCTACTTAACAGCCTCATAATGACCTGAAATTGCCTCTGATAAATCGCAGCTGAAGTTTGCTTCATCGCAGCTGCCATGCTGAGGGACCAGCCATTCTTCTTCCAATTTAGGGCTCTGATGCCTGTTCACATGGATTAGTGGGGTGTGTGTCTCCATATGGTGCTCCTTAGCCCAGCGTGCAGGGCAGCTGCCCGGGTCTCGCCCCCTCCGCCCACGTCCTGGAGGCTTGCCTAATGAGAACGGATGGGGAGCCCTTTCCGCAGCAAATGGGACACAGATGGTCCGAGATGGGTTCTCACTCCCGCCCTCTGAAACCTCATTTCGTTCTGGATGTTGTAGGTAATATACAATTCAGCGCAGAAAAGGAGAGTGCTCGGCTGCAAAGATTGTTACCAGCAGCAGTTTTCAGGAGAGAAAACAATGTTGGAGGAAGGTGCAGAAAATAGTTTAGAACAGGGGTCCGATTTCGGGCGGATGGAAAGCTGAACGTAGATCCACAGGAGACACAGAACAGGGTGTTTTGGTTTTCTTGGACTGCAAATCCCATGATCCCCCCTTCTACCTGACAGACGGACACCGTAAGAATGCCTAATTGTGGATCATCTAGGAGAAAGGCCACAACTGGAAGGTTCCTAGGCTGAGCTTGGTCTAAGTCAGGCATGTCCAAACTTCAGCCCTCCAGATGTTTTGGGCCACAACTCCCAAAGCCCTTTGTCAATGGCAATACAAGCTTGGAATTCTGGAAATTGTGGTCCAAAACATCAGGAGGGCCGAAGTTTGGACATGCCTGGTCTAAGTCTACCCAAGCTTCCTCTTCCTGCCCCAGTGCAAGCTCGGAGCTTGCTTCCAGAACGGTCTAAACTAGGCCAACTAAGACTCAACAGATTCCAGTCAAGGCCTTTCCCCCCAAGTGAGCCACATGTTGGTGTCTATAAGGCAATGGTGTCCATACTTCAGCCCTCCAGATGTTTTGGACCACAACTCTCACAGTCCTTTGCTACTGGTAATACCAGCTTGGAATTCTGGGAGTTGTTGTCCAAAATATCTGGAGGGCTGAAGTTTGGATGCCCCTGCTGTAAGGTATCTGCATCTGCACATCAGCCTAGGACTCAAGTGGTGGTAAGCCTTCAGCCTTCCAGATGTTTTGGACCACGTCCCCGAGTTCCGAGCCTAGATTGCCAGTGACAAAGGACTGTGGGAGTTGTGGTCCAAAACATCTGGAGGGCCAAAGGTTTGCAACTACTAACCCAGGTGGACTAGCTGCACAGCTCCCCAAGAAGAACAGGGAGGACCCTTCTTCGTGGTACTTCTGAGTATCTCCACTGGAAAGCCTGGCTTGTTTTGCTTCTATTGAAAACAAGGGTCTCCATAAGTTAGAACTGAGTCAACGACACCTGAGTATTACTCATTTAGGACAGAACGAGGAAGGGAAAAACACGGAGATAATAATCAAATGGATGCCCTTCCTAAAATCTAATCCTTATGAGAGGGAAAAGCCCGGAGATCTGGAAATCAGACATATTCTTCTCAGAATCCACACATTTGGCCAAGCATGGTTCATGTGCTCCAAAGGCCCACACAGTCCACCGCTATTTGTAATGTGGGGTTCCCACTTTGTTGATGGTTGGGTGGTTATTTTGCTTCGTTCTTGCCCTTAAAGTGTCATCCACCCACCCGGCCCCAGGATTTTCTCTCCCGGACGTGTGAAATTGGCATTCGACACCTCAGAAATTGTGTTGTGGCGGAAGAGTGGCAGAGTGTGCGTGGGGCAGATGGAGAAGAAGCAAAGGTTCTCCGTCTTTCTGAGTCTATTACAGTCCTTCAGTGAAAAGACATCAAGTCCCATTAATGGGCTGCCACTCACACGCAAGGCCTCCACTTCAGGAAAAAAAAGTGAGGAGGAGGTAAGGAAACAGAATGGTGCAAGACATGTCCGAATAACAACCTCCCCCCCCCCCTCAACTTCAGTCTCTCCAGATTTTCTTGACCTCCCATGCTAGGGGATTGGGCTCAATCGAAGACTCTCACAAATGATTTCCTTTGGAATGAAAAGGGCGGAACCATCTATCTTCATTACCCACCCAATGGTAATCTAGTTAAGGATTAAAGATCCAAATTACCTCCCCCCCTACCCGCCCGCCTCTGCTGCACAGGAAAAGTTAGAAGAGTCCAAAACATGGATCTAGCCAATGGTGCTTTTGCTCCGGCATTCTGCAACTACAGGTTCTGATGGGAAGCCCAACACGAATGCCAGGAGGGTCAACCCTCGTGTTGACCAGTGACTGGAGATGGCAGGCAAGCAGCCTCGAATACTGGAATTAGCATGGGGCTTTCATCCCTATTGCCTCTGTGGATTGACCTAGTTCTCTTTAAAGCCATACTAAAGGTTGACCCATCCTCTGAGCCTCGTGGCGCAGTGGTTAAATGCCTGTCCTGCAGGTAAAACTGTGCTCACGACCTGGGGTTCAATCCCAGGTAGCAGGCTCAAGGTTGACTCAGCCTTCCATCCTTCCGAGGTCGGTAAAATGAGTACCCGGCTTGCTGGGGGGGAGATGTGTAGCCTGCACACTGTAATTAAAATTGTAAACCGCCCAGAGACGACTTGTAGTGGTATATAAGCAGAACACTTTGCTTTTGCTTTTGCTTTGATGGGGAGCCCCACAACCTAACTCCACCTTAAGGAGATGCTGAGTCAAACCATTCATCCATCAAGCTCTGTAGGATCAATTGATCACTACTGATTACCAAGACCATGGCTCTCCCCATTCGGAGATGGGATTCCTTCTCCATTGGAAGCCAGAGGCTGCACCAGTATCTGCACACAAAGCAGCTTCTTCATCTTGAATGGACCATGAAGAGCCGCTGCGTTTACAAAATATACATTGCTGGGATTTCTTCTTTCCTCTGGATCAATGATAGGAGCTGTGTTGTTGCACTTGTCTCAGTTTGTGGGTGGCGAGGTTTGTTGGGTTTTTTTAAAAGTGCCACATCTATTCCCCTTAAAAGCAACCAGGGTCGCGCCAGGTTCAAAGAGCCACCCAAATCTCCTACCCACCACTTCTAGGGAACAACAGCTGGGCGCTCCTCCAGCAGAGAAAAAAAACCATGACCGGCTTCCATCAGATGAGACCCCATTAAGAGGCGTTGCGCATCTCTGGGTGCCCTCTTCCACTTAAAAGCATCCGTGTCGTTTAGCACAGCACCGTTTTTGTTTTTGTTTTCCCCCTCTTCATGCTACGGCTCATTTTCTTGTCTCTCAACCACCTGACCTCTCAACACCTCTTCCTTCCTTTGCTGAAACATCATGAAGGCCAGCAGCTGGACGGCTCATTCTGAGTTGCTGCCTCGCCCGTGTCAGAAAAATCCTTTTGATTTGAGACCGGGCCTTCCTCTCCCGATGCCCTCCTCTCCCCCCCTTCAGCACCTCTTCTGAGTTAAAAGCAAAATATCTCCCATATCCCTAATAGCACTAAATTGTCCTGCCAAGAGACCTGCAGAGAGCCTGCATACTGTAATTAAACTGTAAACAGCCCAGAGACTACTTGGAGTGGTATGGGGCGGTATATAAGGAGAATACGTTTTGAGCTTCTCCCTACAGCTCTTTGGATCCCCGTTCAGGCAGGCCTTATGGCGCTTAAATCGGACCATGGAGGAAGGGGATTCCTAGCTCCCTATTTTTTTTTGGGGGGGGGCGCTTCTGGTTGAGGCTCCTGCTTGACCATTGTAGGAGCAGGACACTGTGCTGGGAGAGTAAGAACTGACAAAAGAAAATATTTTTTCACCCAGCGTGTTGTAAGTCTATGGAACTCCCTGCCACAGGATGTGGTGATGGCATCTGGCCTGGATGCCTTCAAAAGGGGATTGGACAGATTCCTAGAGGAAAAGTCCATCACGGGTTACAAACCATGATGGAGATGTGTAATCTCTAGGCTTTAAACCAGGGTACTTCAAGGGCCAGATGCAGGGGAGTGGTATCAGGAGACAGATATCTAGTCTCAGCTCCCAAACGCATCTGGTGGGGCCGCTGTGAGATACAGGAAGCTGGACTAGATGGGCCTTTGGCCTGATCCAGCATGGCTCTTCTTATGTTATGTTCTTATGGATTAGATGGGTCTGTTCCTATGGGTCATCTTCTTGTGTTTAAATTCTACCTCGAAAGTATAATCCCCTCCCAGAAAGATAAGGTGGTAGAATCCGGCCACTTTAGCCGATGAGTGGGCCAAGAGCGAGGCGGAAATAGTCCAGTCTGCTAGCCTGATTCCCAGAAGAGGAACGGCCCAGTCAAGGAAGGTTAAGAGTCAAACAAAAGCAATCCCATTTGGTTTTCAGGACCCTGGACAGATCCCAGAGCTGCTCTTTCCAACATTCCTCCCTCCCTCCCCTGACAGGGAAAAAATGAGTTTTGAGGCTACAAAACAGCTCTCTCTCTATTTTATTTATTTATTTATTTATTGTTGTATTTATATCCCGCTTATCTTCTACATGTAGAACTCTAAGCGGCTACCAAGGGCAATCATGTGCCAGACCAACAGACAATAAAATACAGCAAAAATATAATAGAATAGAACAGAATCAACACGCAACAATAAAGACAGACATGGCATATAAAATCTTCCTGCATCCCTGCCTGCGGAGGGCAATCCTGACAGGCTAAAATTAAACACACCTAAAATCGGCTGTCGAAAAATTAATAAAATCGGTATCGATGGCGGGGGGGGGGGAACTAAAACTAAAACTCGCCAAAGGCCTCTCGGAATAAAAAAGTTTTCAAAGCTTTCCGAAAGGCCTGCAGGGACTCTGCAGAGCGCACTTCGCTGGGGATGGAGTTCCATAAGGAAGGGGCTGCCACTGAGAAGGCCCGGTTCCGAGTGATCGTCTTCCGGGCCTCTCGTGGGGTGGCAACCCGCAGCGAGTGCGCTCGCGCCTGCCGAACAGGACGGGTCGAGGTGGATCGCTGGACGATATGCTCTCTCTCTCTCTCTGTGTGTATTATGTTGTTACAGTCATGACCGACTATTCTTGACTCTATATCCATGGAGTTTTCTTGGCAGGAATACTGGAGTGGTTTGCCAGTTCCTACTCCAACCAAACAGCTAGGGGAGCAAATTCCCTTTGCAAATACAGTGGTACCTTGTATAAAGGAATTAATTCGTTCCAAATGAAACGGTGTTAAGCAAATTTTCCTTTATACAAATTCCCATAGGAATGCATTGAAAATGGAGTAATCCCATTTTTATGTTGTACAGATTTTTCCCATAGGCAATTATGTTAAGCAAATTTCCCCTATCTCCGGAATTTTTACGTTGTACAAATTTTATGTTATACAAGCTGTTTGTTATACAAGGGTCCACTTGTACTAACATTCCCTGAAGCTGAAATCAACACATGTGGATTGTGCACGCTAAGGATATAGGAGCTACTGAGCGCGCCAGGCACGGCGCGGGTGTGAGTGTGACCTGGGGAGAAGCAGACAGTTCAAAGTATTTTGCAAGCCTGAGAAAGGAGGCGGCTCTTTGGTTGCAGCACCCGGGGATCATGGGCACTGCGATACAACACAATCACCCACACTGTTGGGAGAAACTAGACCCAAGACTGCGGAGGGAGACTCAAATGCTAATCCTTGTTTGGCTGTCTACAGGAACAGACCGTGGGCAAACCGATACCTCTTAGCTGAGCCTTCCTCACACTGTTGGAACATTTTTCTTCCCCTGCGGGAAAGTATCATGTTGGTGTCCTAAACCGAACAGCCAGGTAGGCGGATACGGTTCTGTAAGTGACAGGTTAGCTTTTGCTGCCTCGTTGGGCAGACACGTCCAAGAACGAAGGCTGGCGGTGATAAAGCTGGCAGGGTAATTACAGGATATTTTGATCCAGTTCATCTCCTGAGCGCGGAGCCAAGGGCTGGCAGCCGTTACAAGGCGGGATTCCATTTCCCCCATCAGATTTCTTGGATGTGGAGGTGGAAAGATCATGGTCTACAATCAGAGCTGCCTGTCCAACAGTATGGGCGCTTTTGCAGCACTGGACTCAGAGAGGAGATGAGTTATTTATTTATTTATTTATTAAAAATCCCCAACCTCAAAGTGGCTTTCAACAATTTTAAAAAAATATTTTAAAAGCCAAAAACAGTAAGTTTACAAATAGTTTTTTTTTTAAAAAAATGAAATAAGTAATGTATTTTATATCCCTCGATAACATCGTAAGTGCTGGTTTATGTCCCCTTCCACCACGAAACTCAGGGCGTGACCCTGGACGGCTCATTCAGCGGCAGCCGATCCTACCTCACAGGGTTAATATGTGAAGCTAACGTCGAGAGCAGAAGAGCAAGGGATTGTCACCCTGAGCCCGAAGAACGGCCGGACCCAAACACAAGCGAGACGTAAACAGAGAAGCAGCAAATGGCTGTGAGAAGATGACGCGAACCTACCCAAGGTTGGATGAACGGAATTAACATGGAGGCCTCAGCCCAATCAGTCATCCCGACTAGAGGAGATCAAAAGGATTTACATAAGTGTCAGGTCAGCCTTCAACATCTTCAATAGGTCCACGGTAGCACTGGCTAAACTGAGGCACTGTTGGCTTATTTTGATACTGGTGCCATTCACAATTGCTAGCGTGATACATATTTGGAGGAACCAACGTGGGAATTGGCTTTCTTCTCTCCTCTTTCTTTTAAAGTGCAAAACAGAAGAGGCTGGCTTGTTCTCGTGTTTACCCACATTGCACAAGAACGGGGAAGGCCCGGCTGACAAAACAGCTCCAGTGTTGCCAAATACATCTCCAGCCTGATGTCCCAAAAGAGAGAGAGAGAGAGAGAGAGAGAGAGAAATCATGTACTTCCCTGTAGCTTCCCCTCCCCCCACCCCTGTTTTATCTCCATGGCTTTGCTTTCAGTGCCAACACAAACACGGAGCCAATTGCTCAACCGGTCCTTTCTGCGAAGGTCCCAGAATTCAACACAACAGACAGCAAAAAGGGTGTTTTCCCCCTTGTCTCCCTTGGCCCTCGCTTTCTTTTCCGGGAATGAGAGAGTGCGAAAGAGAGGGTGAAAAGAGGCAGAAGGACGAAATGGACTGAGGAAGGAACCACAAGCTCGCTCCTGGGGGGGGGGTGTCAACGGGAATTTGCACAGCAGGGGCTTGGCTTTGGTCAGAGAGGTCAGAGCGAGATCCGACTCAGGAGCTCGGAATTCAGAGAGGGACACTTCCAAAACACACACAACAGAACCGTCTTGCTCAGAACCGCCTTAACGGGCCGAGGACGGCAATGGGTTGCAGAAACTCGGTGAAAAATAGCAAGGATGTTCTCGCAGGAGTGAGGTAGGTGGAATGGAACGCGCTTTCACTCAAGCGGCGCTTCCTACGTTTGGCCCTCCAAATGTTCTTGGACCGCAGCTTCCAGAAATCCTAGCCAGCACAGCACACAGAGAAGGCTTCTGGGAGGGTTAGTCCAAGAGACCTTTGGATAGTGGGCGGCATATAAGTGGTATAAATATAAACATCTGGAGACCCAAGGTTGGGAACCATTGGTCTTTACAAAACTGGGAGCTGGGGGTTCTGTTGATCTTTTGGAGTGGAAAAAGCAGCTGTGACCACCCAGGGAATGCTCAAATGTGTTCTCATTCTTTGGGGGATTCTTTCTCTGACCCCAAAAATCTCTTGTTGGATGGAGGGTTGCACAGGGCTGGTCTTATGAAGCTCTGTCAGTTTCTTTGCCCAAGCCTGGAGTGCTTAGTTTGGTGGGTTTCTCCTTCTGAGCTTATCAGTCACTGTTAATCATTACAACTGGACACAGATTTCTTATGTTCGGAAGGGTGATTGTGCTCCAGTCACAAAATGGAGAACTTCCAGCCATGGCAGTCCTTTTCTGCTGGGCCGACCTGTCCGGCCACCTAAGCAATTCACCACCACCCCCAAAAAATCATGGAAAAGCAGAGAATTTCGGTGGCAATTAATTTTGGGATAGCAATGGTAAACCCCTCCTCTAAGAGTTGATATCCCTCAAAACCTTGCGTGGAGGCTCTGAACGTTGATGGCGCATGTCAACAACAAGGCAATGGAAGCCGTAGTATTTTAGAGTATGGCATTAGGATTTGGTAGATACAAATCCTTGTTCAGGCAGGAATCGGGATGACTTTTGAGCCGGTGATGCTCTCTCGGCCTGATCTACCTCCCGTGACTTTCACGCTACTCTCTCCTACGTGTTTGTCCTCATAGACGTTGCTGCTGCTTCATCATCCTGTTGGCCAACGGGGTGATTGGAGATGTGCTTCAGCTAGAAAGACTGTACGGAAGAATCGCATCTCCCGATTTCCCGAACGTCTATCCCAACAGCAAAGAAAGGACGTGGAATATTACGGTGCCCCCCGGCTACGTCGTCCGGATCGACTTCACACATTTCAACATGGAGCTCTCCTACTTGTGTGAATACGACTATGTGAAAGTAGGTCGATCCGCAAACCTCTGTAACACCCGAGGCTTGGGGCTTTGGAGAGCAATTTCGGGGCTGCTGTAAGCAACCTCCCCTTGTTCAATAATTTAGTTTTAGGATTTGGCTGTAGGGGGTATTTTTGCATCAAATGTTAAAAGTAAAAAAAAAAATACCTCAAAATTTCAGCTAAAGCAAGGCGCTTGGTGGGCGCACAGCTTGTTTTAAAGGAGAATCAAGCTGCCAGTCATCTCATGGGGGGCTTTAAAACAAGGCGCATTCTCCTTTTGCAGCTTGTTTTAACCTGAAAGTGTGGCGACCACAGAATGAATGAAACCGAACCTCTTTGGAGCTTTTTAAGCAGAGGCTGGATGGCCATCTGTCAGAAATACTGTGATTGGGGGGGGTGTTCCTGCATGGCAGGGGGATGGATTGGATGGCCCTGGAGGTCTTTTCCAACTCTAGGATTCTATGAAGTTGTCAGTCGCAGAGCAGATAATACCGATAAAGACAGATGAAATATGTTTGCGGAGCTTGGGACAGTGATGAATTCCAAAGTTCTTCCCATCCTCTAAACGCACACCTTGAGGAAAGTGACGATAAATCAGAGCTCTCCAGACCGTTGCAAACGGCTGGAAGCATATCCAGGCTCTTCTGTAATCCGGAGCTCAGCCTGACAGCAGAGATGAGAGGGCTGAAAATGAGAAAAGACACCGGCCAACTCCTGACACCTTTTCTTCTTTTTCTGCGGGCATCCTCTTTCACAGCTGCGCTCCGGTGGCCAAATCTTGGCCACCCTGTGTGGGCATCGCAGCACCGACACCGAGGAAGCACCAGGGGACAAGACGTACTGGTCGGTGGACAACAACCTCGCGGTGACCTTCCGGTCCGATTACTCCAACGAGAAGGAGTTCACTGGCTTCGAAGCCTTCTTTGCGGCTGAAGGTGAGGCCAGGATCAGAGATGGACTTCATCGTTTAGGGAAACAAGGTGTGCTTCCAGAGCGAGGGGCTGTAGTCCTCGATCACAGGCATAAGGCGCCTGCAACAGGACCAGTCGCCCCCATGATCATGCTTTTATTTATCGTAATGTCAACAGACAAATGTACGCCTGGTTCAGACATCAAGAGGTTGAGAGTGGTCTTCCAGAGACCTCTCAAGACATCAAGAGGTTGAGAGTGGTCTTCCAGAGAGTTCTGTGGTTTAGTTCTCTGGATTGCAGAGTCTGAGTTTGGGAGTTCAATTCCCCATGGGGCCTCCAGAGAGAAGAGCCAGCCTGGGGAGCCTTGGGACAGCTCCACCATCCTAGGGATCTCTCACAGAAGAAGGCAAGAGGAAACCTCTTCTCTACCTAGAAAACCATCTCAAGAGTTGCTATAGGTCAGAACTGACCTGATGGCACATTATTATTATTATTATTATTATTATTATTATTATTATTATTATTATTATTATTATTATTATTATTATTATTATTATTATTATTATTATTATTATTAGAGAGCCCAGCTGCTTGTAGATAGCATCTTCTGAGCACCAACAATGGCAGGTGCTCTTAGGTTTCTTACGCCCCTCCCTTCCAAGGGGATACCTGAGGCACTGGTACGCCATAGTGGTGCATAATAGGGGTGTGAATTATTCTTGCAGACACCCATGCTCAGTAAGTGGGGAGCGCCCTGGGTGCAGAGACAAGGTCCACCTGTTTGAATCCCCACTGTCTTCCAAGGGCCATGATCTTGCGACGCACATGTGCAGCGGGTAGAATTTTGCTCCCGTTCTCCTGTGCAGCCGTGGGCAAATGGCCGGATGGTCCCAGAGTGCCCCCTAAAGGAGGGATTGGTAAACTACCTCCCAAGCATTTTATACCTGGAAAACCATGGCAGGGCCACCAGTCTTGGGCATGGACTTGATACCACGCCATTACGGCCTCACATTTTTCTCCCCAGGTTTGAACAAAGCCCCCCTTTTTTTCCTTCCCTCTGCTTCAGACATCAACGAATGTGAACAGCAGACCGACGGGGAGCCGCTCTGTGATCACCACTGCCATAATTACCTGGGCGGGTATTACTGCAGCTGCCAAATTGGTTATCTGCTGCACAAAGACAAGAGGACGTGCACAGGTGAGTGGGAGCAGAAGGTAGGGACCTTCTAGAGCACACTGGCCGCGCTTGGCTTTGGAAGAGGAGGAGGGCTTAGTTCCCAGCCGGGAGGCTAGCAGAGAATGCCCTGGACAGCCAACATAAAGACGGAACCATGGCTGCTACTCAGAGCTGGCAGTGTGGAACTAAAGGCAACATTCATTTACAGAGTTTCCAAGCAGTGATGGCGAACCTTTTAGACTGAGTGCCCAAACTGTGATTCAAAACCCACTTTTTTTTTTTTTGCAAAGTGCCAATACAGCCATTTAACCTGAGTACAGGTATCTGTGAAGGGGCGATGTCGGGTGCCCACAGAAAGGTCTCCGAGTGCCATCTTTGGCACCCGTGCCATAGGTTCGCCATCCCTGGTTTCCAAGTGTGTGCGTGTGTAAGTACCGTATTAGAGAACACAAAACCTGGAATACTCAGACTTGGAGCAATTGGAAATTCTGCCCATTTCACTTTCTCTTGCTTTTTGAATTCTTCTCTCCTAGCTTTGCTTTCCCCTAACGGGGTTTTATTTTTAAACCTCAAATTCTTCCCATTCCACTTGCAAAGAAACGGGCAAATTTTGGCTAAATTCTTTTGGGCAACGAATAAAACTCACCCTCTTCCCAGTTATGGGTTCGTTTTTCTGAGGCATGACTATCCTATAGTATAATTAAGGCTGCACTTTTTAAAAAATTCATACGTGAAATATGGCAATCGATTTAAAAGGAGGAAACATAATAAAATGCGTTCCGCTTCCAGCCCATGAAATTTTATTCACCAGCTTTTCTCTCCCCTCCCTCTCTCTTCTTTTCTGCCCCTCTTCCATCCCTGCTTTATTTTTACAGCACGAAATAAAAAATTCACTTCTTCGTGACTTAAGCAGAGATGGAGACGTACCAGCATCCTCCCTTCCTAACTTGCCATCGCCATGGCATGGAGCTTTATGCTGTTACTAACTTGCTTGTAGGACTTCAACCCCCCCCCCCTTCTCACCTAGACATGCCTCTGGCAGTCAATAAAAATGACTTTCTCTATGCTTCCCAAACTTTCTGCAAACCTTAATTTTGCGTATGCGTACACACATAATTGAAAAAGAGGACACACTGGTTTTTCTTTTATATAAAAAAACTTGTTTTGGCAGGGCCAGAAGATAGGGGGTAGATTCATCATACAGTGGAGCCACCATCATATTCAATAGCATTAAAAAATTCAGTAGAGGTTTAAAGCAGTACACACCCTTCTATTCTATGTCCTTGGCGCTGGAAATAGACCCACTTTCTGGTCTGGTTCAGAGGTCTTGGACCCTAACCACTGGCCATGCTGGCAGAGACTAATAGGAATGGTTGTCCAAAAACATCTGGAAGGACCATCAGAGAGGATGGTCTGAAGTCCAAAGTCCATTTGCCTACTAGATTGTCTTGTTTTGGACTAGGAAGAAGGCAGGTTATGAGTCAAACCAAACCACCAACACTGAGTCCACCATGGGTCTCCAAACTGGGGTTGTCAGGAATCAAATCATGGGACATTCTGCTTTTAAGGCAAGCATTTGAGACAGGCCTCATATCTATTCTCAAACTTCTGGATAACTCAGTGGCTTAGGTCTGCTATCTGGGATTGAACCCCAGGTCGTGAGCACAGTTTTACCTGCAGTAAAGGCATTTAACCACTGTGCCACGAGGCTCAATTTGAAATTAACTCACTATAAACAAAGCACAGTAGTTAGGTGTCATGAATAAAGAGTTCCCAATACACTAGCTTCCTGCATGCAAGGCATGTAGAAACACCACAAGCAAAGAGTAAGGTCATCATGTGATACCTCTCTCTCTCTCTCTCTCTCTCTCTCTCTCTCTCTCACACACACACACACACACACACACACACACACACACACACAATCTACCTTCCTCTAGCCATTTCCACCACCTGTCCACCCTCCTCTCCTTCCCATTCTTAGACTGCCCTATCCAGGTGTGGTATGACATATTTTACGACCCGCTGTTAAATTTCAGACCTAACGATCCATCCTTCATAAGTTCACAAGTTGAGGCAGGCACATTTCTCGGAGTTCAAGTCTCTAGTGGGCTGTGTGGCATAGCTCTAATAAAAATATAGGCCTAAGGATAATTGAACACTCCCATGATACTCCTAAAACCCAGCTGGAGTTTACGGGTAAAGGCTGCATGCATGAAAAAAATGGCCAGGTTCTTTTTGTGCAAGCCTTCATAAGGATGGAGACAGACGGACAGTTTTTAAAACTGATTGCAGATCTGTGAAATAATAAAAATACCACCCTTAATAAGCTCCCTGCTGTCACACAGAAGGAAGTATAAAACATAAATGGAGAACTAGTTCTAAAAATATTATATAGTCAAGATAGAACATCACTGGAAGATGTCTGTCCATTTCCCCCTTTTTGCCAGAGTCAACTGTGAGTTGGGTATAGAACATGGCTATATGAGTGTCACAGGCAAATATTTGCCAAAATTTGTAGTAACCTGTCCCAGATACATAATGGGAGAACAGTGCCACTGGTACTGACAGAATCATGTCTGTGACACCCTTGTCCCTAAAATTATTAACATCGATGCTGTATTGCGATCAATATTTGCATTGTCACTGGGGCTGATTGGCTAATGCCAATGACGTCATCGACCCTGACTGGCATCCTTTTGTCTTCCATATGCCATTTTGTGAATTTTCTTTTTAAAGTTGCCTTTCTGTGCCTTGCAAAAGTTTTTGACTTCCCCTGCCCCCTCAAAAACCAAATGTTCTCTCTCTTTTCTGATGCTGCATCATCTTGAGAGCTTCACCGCTGTGCGAGCAGAGACGTGCCAAGCGTACATGTCAAGCCAGGCTCTAACCACCTCCATAAATCAGTTCGCAGGGAAGCCTCACCAGCGGCGAAGCATCGCCCGACCCCTGGAAACGGCGAGCGCCTCTCGCAAGCCGCGTTCCTTCGGGGCGTTCGCTCACTGATCGGCCCTCCCTCTCTCGGCCAGCAGGAGACGCGGTGGCTCGGAGCATGCCAGCAGGGGCTCCGGCCATGCTTGGCAGCCGAGAGGAGCTGAAAGGTGGCTGTTAGTTTGAGATGCCTTGAAAAGGGGAGCGGAAGAGGCCAAGCCAACAGATGAAACCCAAAGCGGGGGTCAGCCACAGCCTCAATGTGTCAAGCAGGGATGAAGCACATTTTTTTAACTGATAGCAAATGGAGCAGAGTGGGGAAGTGGGCAGAACCTGCTCCTACTTTCTCTGTCCTTTCTCCAACTCCCATCATCGTTTCACACCCTTCCTGAGACTTTTTCTCCTTCTCCTTTTGCTATTTCTCATTCCATCACTTCTCTCTTTCTCTCCTTGCCTCTGCTCTCTTTCTGCCATCCCATTTTCAATCTCTCTCACACACCCTCCAGTTTTCCCCTTCCTTCTCTTTCCCTCTTTTCCAGACACACACACACACACACACTCACACACACACACACACACACACACACACACACACAAAGCTCTTCTGTCTCCAGAAACAAAACAAACAAAAACAGGCGATGGAGTCTCCTCAAAAGAAGCAAAGTGTTCTGCTTATATACTGCCCCATACCACTACAAGTAGTCTCTGGGCGGTTTACAATTTTTAATTACAGTCTGCAGGCTACACATTGCCCCCCCAGCAAGCTGGGTACTCATTTTACCAACCTTGGAATGATGGAAGGCTGAGTGAACCTTGAGCCTGCTACCAGGGATTGAACCCAGGTCGTGAGCACAGTTTTACCTGCAGTACAGGCATTTAACCACTGTGCCACGAGGCTCAGAAGTGGATCTGCATGTGCTGCTTTAGACATACAGGTGGCATTTTAACAACGCCGACTATAATTTAAACAGAAATATAGCGTGGAAGACCACGGCTTTGCAAGACCATGACCACGTGACCTGTGTGGTCAAGATTTTTTTTTTCACATAAAGGTACAGAAAATAGCCATTAAGCTGACTTAAGGAGCTGGAGAACCTTTCTTGCAAGGAAGCATAAAGGGGACTCAGCAAGGCTCAACAGTTCTCTGCTCAAGAGCCTGGAATACAGCAACCAGTCAATGCAGACCGAAGGGAGCCAACCATCTAGTGCAATGTCACAGTTCCCACTCCTCCTGCATGCAAAGGAAACAGCTGCAGCTCAGGGGTGGAACACATGCTTTAAATGCACAAGGGTCCCAAGGTCATCCCTAATGTCTCCAATTAAACAGGACGACAGGTAATTAAGAGGACTTCTCTTTGCAGCAGTGCCTAGGAAACCAGAGTACACAATACTGGACTACATTAAAACAGTTTGTCTTGGGATACACCCACGTCTGATGTTAAAATGATAGCCTGTGCCTCCTTGAAAATGGAAACAAGAAGTCCACTGTTCCCCCTCTCTGTTGCCACCTCTTACGATGGCCAACCTGAAAGATTTCCATTAGGTTATTTTTCTTATTTATTTATTTATTCATTCAACTCATATGCCGCCCACTACCCAAAGGTCTCTGGACGGCTTACAATCAAGATCTCCTTTTGGTTCAGAACAAACTAGGGCTCCTCGGATGTCCAAATACCCTAAAGAAATGACAATTCCTCCTCTAAAATAAGATTGCACCCAGGTCCTTGATCCAGTGAGGAAAACCTCTTCTTTCTGCTCTCTTTTTTCAGCCAACTGTCCCAAAAGAGTGCTGACAGCAAGATCTGGAGAAATCACCAGCCCGAATTATCCTCACCCATACCCTAAACTTTCCCAGTGCACTTACAGCATCCAAGTAGAAGAAGGATTTATGGTCATCGTAGAATTCGTGGAGTCCTTTGATGTGGAAAGCCACCCGGAGGTCCCATGTCCTTACGACATCCTTAAGGTCAGTTCGGTACCCTCTCTTGAGTTCTCAAAGCATCATCATTCTTTGATAAGCTTCTTTCCTTCTATATCTGATTAAGACTACCTTAATTCAGGCCACAGATGCTTTCCAAGAATTTTTAACTGATGCAGGGTGCCATTAGAGGGGAGGTTGGACCATTAGTGGCATCACCTGGTAGCAGCTATTTCCTGGTGGGGTACAGGCCATAGCAATCCAACCCAATTGGGATCAAGTTGGATTATTTTGGTCAACAGGCAGAGCTATTCAAGAAAGGCCACTATCAAGTTAGTAAGAGAAAGTCCTGGGAAACTGATCATGCTCCCCCACCTTCACCTCCACATTTCTGAATATTTTCAGACGAGACAGACACTGAAGCACATATGCTACAAATAGAAAGATGTTCCCTATGGCACATTTATCTATATGACTTCTTGTCAATGTCATAATTCTCTCTTGCAAAACTCACATTTAAAATCCATTTTTATTTATTTTCATTTTTTTTAATTAAAAAAAATCCACATGGAAGCAAAATTGAGTGGACAAAGACTGAGGGGGAGAAAAGAGGAGACAGTGTCTTAATCATGCAAAGACAAGACACACGGCTGTAACTACGAACGTCAAGGTTTTCGTTTCTTGGTTTCCAGATCAAAACACCCAAGCAAGAGTTCGGCCCCTTCTGTGGAGATGCCCTTCCTCCAAAAATTGAGACGCGCAGCCACGACGTGGAGATCCAGTTCACCACCGACCTCTCCGGCGTTCACACCGGATGGAAGCTCAGATACAACACAACAGGTAGAGGGGTCTGTCTGAGAACAGAGTGGGCAACCCGGGCGTTCGTTGGCCACTGTTCTACGTTGCCAGGTCCCGTCGGTGAACATCTGGTTGGCCACGATGGGGGAAAACGAGGATGCTGGGTGTGAGGCCGGCCTCGGGTCTCATCCAGCGGGGCTCTTCTGAATCTTCTGACGAGACGGAGGGAGGGCTTCCAGATGGAGACGGCTCCTAGCGCTACCAGTCAAAAGGCATTATGCAGCCGTTCTGTCTTTCTCTCCTTAACGGGTTATCTGTGGCAAGAAGAAAAAAAGGTGGAAGAAGTGGTGGTGGTGGTGGTGGTGGCAAATGGAAGATGCAGGAAAGGGGCAGGACGGTCACAAGGTGGGAAGAGTGAGAAACCAAAACTGACCTCCGTCCGGGGGAAAGGGGGGGGGCAGTGCTGAGTTGAGAGAACCCCCACCCAATCCATGGATCTTTTCCATGCAGTAGCAGCAGAGCCAGGTCAACCATGGGGTGGGCCTCATCAAACATCGGGCAAGGCCCAACGAGCCCAACAGGAGGCTCGCTGTCCACGCGCCACCCTGACTCCCACCCACCCAACTCTTCTGCTCTTCTTCTGCAGCTTCTGTCCACCTGCACTCTCCAGAGGGCCATGCAGTTACTGAAATGAACGCAGTTAGCCAAGAGGGGGACACAACAACCAAGTATGAGTTGGCTGAGGTTCCATCTCAAAGGGTGTTGCCCTCGTGGAGTAGGAATAAAGGAAGCTTAAGAGCATCAATCCATCTACCTTGGTGGCCAAGGGGATCTTGGTGGCTTTAGATGCTTCCTAGCCTGAGCTGGAGATGCTGGCAGGGACTGAACATGGGAGCCCTTTGAAGGAGAGGCATGAGTCCTACCACCAAGCTAGAGGTTCTCTTTAAGGAACAGGAATGTACAAAGCCACCTATCGCTGGTCCGTCTAATCAACAGATACTGACTGGCAATTCCCTCCAGGGAAACCTAATGAATAAGTGTAAAACTTTCTCTTAAGTCGCGTGTGTACTCTCTCCATCATTGAGCTATAGCTTTCTCCCCCCCCGTGTCCAAAAAGTCTGAGCCAATCCACCGAGCACATTGCATGCTCGCAGAACAAAGAACTGATATTAAGAGGGCAGAAGGAAGCGTATAAAGAGCCCAATACCAGATTTCATGGGGACCATTTGGAGAAAGGCCCAGCCTCACACGATTTGAATATTAAGAACCCCTCATCTGAGTGCTCAGCACTTCCAGGTGCATCTAAGAAAGACTGGTATTGTTCATGACCTACAGATGTTTCAAGTAAGCAACTATATCATCTAGGCAAGCCAGAGGCTTATGGGGTTTCTAGTCCAAAAAAATCTAGAAGGCCTGAAGTTGTATACCCTTTGGAATACGGAGATAGATGGACCCACGCTCTGCCCTCAGCCCAAGGAAGTTTCCTTGGGTGCTGCGACCAGGCCAAAGAAAGCAAAGTACTGTAAGCCGCTGTGTCAATTATGGGGTTAATAAGGATATAAAGACAGGATAATCGGATCTGATGCTTATATGGAAATCTGATGCGTTGGGAATTGTAAATGTTTGAGGGGTTCCCCCCCCTCCCCTGCCAACTTTTATATAGCTCTGCCGTGCCCTAACCCTGAGGCACCACCCCATGGTCGGATCTCTCCAGTGCAAGCGAAGTATATTATGAAAGACTCCTATCGTCTCTCCTGCGACGTCGGCTATGTACTCGTGGAAGTGGGTAAAACTATTATTATCACTTCTGTTTCCTTTTTACAAGTGTACCTGAGCGTGCTACTTTGGGGTTTGAGCTGGGGTGTTAAGTGGCAGGACAGTCATTCTACTGCCTGTCTTTCACACACATCAACCAATGGTAAATTAACCATCTGCTTTCAGTTGTCACCTACGAATCTGATACAGGGATAGCATTTCAGGGTCAAGAGAGGGATTGGCAAGGTTTAAAGCAACATTAAAAAAGCCTCTTCAGGCATCAGCAGTTCCTCAACACGATGACCACTCTAAACCAGCATTAAATGAAAGGAGTTTGGTGTCTCAGCCTCACTCCTCCAGTGGTTTTGCTTCCCCGAACTAACTGTCTCATTTCCCCCCTTTTGAAAACCTACAAAACTTATTTCTGTCCCTCTCCCGTCTGGAACGGCTGAGATCAGAAACACCTAACGGTCAGACTAGCTGCACTGTTCCAGGGTTGCACATTTTGGGCTTCAAACCAGCTAAAAAAACGAGAGCATAAAACTTGTTTTTAAATTAAAGGTTCCAAGTTTTCTCTGAGGGTCTGTCACAAGGGGTTGTGTCAAGGAAGTTGACCGATTCCAAGATCAAATGTGTCAATTTTAGTATGTTCGCTCTTAGGATTTTAATGTCCTATTCTTCTAACAGAATTCACAATAGTGGGAAAACACTCATTCATTCTAGTACTGTTGCTACTTTATGAAGAAAAATATATGCATAAGATAGGGCTCTAGCAGAACGAGTAGACCCTCCCTGCTTCTAGTAAGCAAAGCACATAGCTTTTTCAGATTCCTGTTATCATCATTGATAGCCAATGACAAGCATAGTTCTCAGATCACAGTAAATGCATTTCCCCAAATGCCATTCATTTGAACTGTCAGACGTAGGGTTGTTTTCAAGGGGGGGGGGGGGATTTAACAGATGTTTTCTCTTCTTCCCCTCCTCATCTAGAATGAGCTGATCATAGAATCCTTCACAGCTGTATGTCAAAAGGATGGCTCATGGAACAAGCCTTATGGCTCAATGCACGGGTATGTCAATGCAGGTATTGGAAGGGGGATACAGTGGGATCTAGATTCGCCACAGCTGGACAGATTAGTCTTTAAATTATATCTTGCACAGCTCTACAGTAAGCCTGCCAGCCCAAAGCGCTCTCATAAAAAAAGAAAAAAAAAAGCGTGGGAGGCAAATGATGCTTGAATCAGAGTGAAATAAAATTTGCTTTCGCTGGAATATTCTCAGCGGGAAGCCAAATAATCAGCAGCACTGTTGCTACAAAAAAAGTTTTTTTAAATTCCCATTATTTTCCTATAGGTTTCCTACGCCTTATGCTTAAAGATGTCATTGCTCGTTGTTTTATTTATTTATGTATGTATGTACAGTATTTATTTATCGTCTTAGTCTTAACTATCTCATTCAAAGAAAAAGCAGGCATTTTGGGAAATGGCTTTGTTTTCCTCCTTACTGCATTACCAAACAGCCACCCAACTCAGTAATTTAGGTATCTGTAGAGCTGGACCCTATGATCCATAAGGATCCCTTCCAGCCCTACAGTTATAAGATTAAAAACCAATGTTCACAGATAATTCTCCTCCTCATTCAGTCTACCTCGAAACCCATTTTACAATTTCAACTGAATTAAACCTTAAGAGTGATGAGTAAGCATCTTTGGCCCTTCAGATATTTTTCAGACTTATTTATTTTAGAGTATTTTTACCCCGCCTTTCTCCCATCAGGGTGCCGAAGAGATGATGGGGGGGTGGCCACGGAAAAACCTATGAAAAACCAACCTGCTGCCCCAACCCTGCTGTGGGGAACCACCATCTTCTAAATCAGTGGTTCTCAACTGGTGGGTCCCCAGATGTTCCTGGACTGCAAATCCCAGAAGTCTTCATCACTAGCTGAGCTGGCCAGGAATTCTGGGAGTTGCAGTCCAGGAACATCTGAGGACCCGCGGGTGGAAACCACTGTAATGAACACGTTGGACGCCGAAGAGTGCCTGTCATGGAAACGTTTCTGCTAAGTCTCCTTTGCAGGTTGGATCTTCATTGTCTCTGATGACTTTTTAAGGTGACTTTTGCTTTTCAGTGGTTGACTGCGGCCTGGCCCCGGACACTGCCAATGGGACACTGGCCTATATTACAGGAGCTGGCACTACCACATATGAAGCTGAGATCAAATATGACTGCGAGAGACCCTTCTATGCTCTGAAAGAAGGACATTTTGGTAAGCATCATCAAGGAAAGACACCATGACTTGAGTTTTTCCCTCTAGCAGAATATATATTCTGGTAAAAAAAAAGAGACTGAAATGAGAGAGAAAGATGCCTCCTAATCCACCCCTGCTGTAACAAAGGCCTGATCGCATTACATTTTTACTGAGGAGTAAAAGTTTTAAGTTACAGGGATGTTGCCTCCCTAAGCGGTGGAGGAAAGTGAATATTTTAGCATGTAAGAATTGCTGCTTCTATCATTATCTGCTACTGTATCAGCCACAAAATGGTAGGCAGAGAGATAAAAAATAATAATTATATGGATGGGGTACCTGGACACGCCAGCTGTTTGGAGAGAGAATGGGGCTCACGGGTGGAGCTTTTGCGCAGTGGGAAAGGCAAGAGTACACATTGATTGGAAGCAGCCAGCTACTTCTTGAAGGACAGAGTTCTATCCTTATAACTGAGTGCTTTAACCTTCATGCAGATCGCTTCCACTGTGCCCCAGACGGCTACTGGAGGGATTCTAGGGGAAGGAAAGCACCTCCCACCTGCGAACCAGGTAACGTGTGAAACTGCCATGTAATAAATTGGCAGGGTCTTCTTAGGACTACCTCACTAGCACGTGGTTTTCTTTATTCTGCTTTGACACCACTTGCTTGCCTGGGGTTTATGAAACAACCAGAGCGACCCACAGTCGTGAGGAGATGATTTCTGCTACCCAATTATCCCAACCATTGGCCAGCCCTTTCCTTGGGAGTGGGGAACCTGTGGCCCTCTGCATATTACTCAAATGCAGCTTCTTCAGCCCCAGCCAGCCTGGACAATTGCAAAGTGCCATGGACTGCAGGCTGACCTGCGGCACCTAACCTTGGACCACACAAATGTGCTGGACGTTAAGTGTGGTGTGGGAAGCAAAGATGCCAGACTTTGTTGCTGCTACTTTACGCCACAAAATACAAATACCTGAAGAATGGCTTTGCACTTTAAAGTTACTCTGTGTTATCAGTCAAAGTTATCTGCTGAGACCCCGACAGCCCTAGGGCATAACAGAATGAGATGAACAATGTGTGTGCTTTTGTCATTTTTTTGTTTTTAGGTTTCTTAACCTAAAGTACACAAACAGGCTTAAAGTACACAAACATGCCTCACTAGTTATCCTCTTAACCAATCCCTCCCTTTGCTATCAAACAATGACCCCTCCCTTCCATCCAAACCCAACAAAGCAAAAAGCAGCTATTCTTAAGACAATGAACTCATTCCATTGCCCCATAGAATGAGATTTCTCTCCCACTGGAAAAACCTAAGACTGGAAAATGGTGTTTTTTAAATCAGGCTGCATCTTTTAAAATTCACAGATGGCACCTAGTTAAAGCTTCTCAGCGATTGCCATGCCTCAATTAAAAAGCACACCCAGTTACACTTGGGGTCAATGTGTCAGTAAAGAAGGCAGAGAAAAACAGAGAAGAAAAGCCTTACTTCTAACTAAAATAAGTTAACTTTCACATTCTGGAAATAGGCAAAAAAAAAACATGTCTCGAAGCCATTGCGGTAAAAAAGCTGAAACATTTAAAAGCAGAAACTCAAAATAAATCTACAGAACCTGTTAACAGCTCCAATTTGGAGTGCACAGATATCTGTACAGAACTGAGATCTTCTTGTGCAGGGCAGGACACAAAATATATTAAGATATAAAATAAAATCAAGGCACATGTATTTTCAGTACACTGGCTATTTATCCTGTTGCATAGCTCTGTCTGTACAACAGAAGTAGTCATATCCACCACCAGCAAACTATTCTTACTTAAACATTCCTCAATGATGCAGGGAAGTGGTATCAGGAGACAGAGATCTAGTCTCAGGCACTCCCAGACACATCTGGTGGGGCCCCTGTGATACAGGAAGCTGGACTAGACGGGCCTTTGGCCTGATCCAGCAGGGCTCTTATGTTCTTAATTTTGGGGACTCAACAGCCTTGTAAGCCCCTTCCAACTTCATGATTCTATGGCACAGCACTAACTTGCACGCACGACGGAAATAAAAAATAACCCTTGAATAAGAATTAATCTGCCACTATTGGGGATGTTACCTGTGTAACATCCCGCTGTGTAAGTGAAGCTAGGTAACAGGATAATGGCCCGTTTCAATTATAAACAAACAATAATCACTGAAATCAATCGGCCCCTCAAAAGACAAGGGTAAGTAGCTTATAAAAGGCGACAACCCAACTCTGCAAAACGCTATGAACATTTTGACTCCAACATGGTCCTCAAACAGTGGTTAACTTTGACTGGAACTGGAAGTGATTTCTGAAAGCCAAGGCACATAAAAACAGCTTTGCTTTAAAACCTATTGCACAGGGGTTGTGATGATAAAATTTCATCCCGCATTTGGAAGGGGAAACGGCAGCAGTTTCACGCTCTGCTTGCTGCTGCTCCATCAAAGTTACATGTCCTGAATATTTCATCGGTCACAAGATGGATTAGAATAAGCCTACTGGAACTTTCCTGGCTATCAATTTCTCCTTGCTTTCAAAATTTGGTCACTGGAAGAATAAGCTTTACATATAAAAGCAAAGTGTTCTGCTTATATACCGCCCCATACCACTTTAAGTAGTCTCTGGGTGGTTTACAATTTTAATTACAGTGTGCAGGCTACACATTGATGGTAGGGCTTGGGACCCACTGAGAGGGACACCCCTAGAACTTGGGGTGTCACCACCTGTCCCATTTTCCAGGCACCGTCCACTCCCAGGAAACCCCAATTTTGTTTCTGGCGCACACCCCCCCAATTTGGGGCACCAAAAAGAAAGGGTCCAGAGTTCTACGCAGCTCACTGGTCAGACTTTCCCCCCACTTTTTATTTTCTCGAGGTATGGCAGGTGCGTGGCTAACGTGAGGCTGTTCTCTCCCGGCAGTGTGCGGAGTCCAACGGTCGAACACCTTGAAGCGCATCTTTGGCGGGGCGAGGGCGCTGCCGGGCCAGTTCCCGTGGCAAGTCCTGATTGTCAATGCCGACGGAGTAACAGGGAGCGGAGCTCTTTTGTACGACAACTGGGTCTTAACAGCCGCTCACGTTCTTGCCGACCCGGCGCGCGTGTCGTCTCTGACCTTGAAAATGGGGCTCCTGAACAAACGAGCGGCTCATTACCACCAGGCGTGGGCCGAAGCGGCTTTCGTCCACGCAGGGTTCGACAACGACGACGGGGTCAACTTTGACAACGACATCGCTCTGATCAAACTGAAGCACCGGGTCCCCATCCAGGCAAACATCACCCCCATTTGCTTGCCGGGGGGAAGCGGGCGGTTCCGCTTGAACGCCAGCGACGTCGGAGCCGTCGCCGGCTGGGGGAGAACAGAAAAAAGGAGGCAGTCTCCCTTCCTGTTGTACACCGAGCTCGATGTCGTGGATCCTGAGAAATGCAAAGCTGCCTTTGCAAACCGGACAGTGGAGGGAAAGCCGCTGGTGCTGACAGAAAACATGTTCTGTGCCGGCCATGAACAAGGGGGCAAGGATTCGTGCAGTGGAGACAGTGGAGGCCCGTTAGTCTTTCTGGATTCTCAGACCGGAAAGCACTTTATTGGCGGCATTGTGTCCTGGGGTTTGGAATGTGGCTCGGCAGAGGTATTTGGCGTTTACACCAAAGTCACAAATTATATTTCGTGGATCAAAGACACCAATCGCACAAAATGCATAACCAATCATTCCTGCTTTATTTCAGCAAAATAAAACTCAAGTCTTCTTCTTGGTTGCAGAAGTAACTTTCGAGAGCTGTAGGGCTATGTACGCCTACTTGGCCCTGTCAAATGAACTAGGACGTACTTAAGAGTAAGATACGTAGATAATTGTGCCCTTATATCATCTATCCGTCAGAACGCTTTTCAGTAAAATTCAGCTGGCAATCACACAGAAGCGAGACTAGTCTTGTGTTAAGCACTGTTTGTAGGCAGGCCAGAGGGTGGTCTTAAAAGTTTTCACATTGTTTCCCTACCCCCTTTCTGTCCCAGTGAAGAACCTGCCACGATACCCAAAAACTGCTACTAAAGATAATACTTAACTAGAACATCTTTAAGGTTTCCTGCTCCAAATTTATATTATCAAAAAGCCTTCTTTCTTGTGGTGAATTACCAGGCCATATAATCTGTAAATGAGGGGTTTTTTTTATTCCTCATCTTGAGAGAAGTGGGATAAGATTGGGTAGAAGGCTGCATCGTTCACTTGCAAACTTCGTTTCTACATCACCCTGCATAAAGTAATGTGGAAATTGGGGTATTAGCAAAACTGGCCAGCTCCAGCCAGGATGTTCATGGATGTAATGTAAGCTCACCCCTTAGGTTCACCACTGAGTTGTTAAAATATGCTCCAAAAGAAAAAGTTGAATTAGTTGGGCACCCCAGTTGCCAGGGACAGATTAACAGCCTACATCTTCTACCAAGTCACAGATACTGGCTCTCATTACAGTAAATCAGTGTTGTTTCCTTCCATTGATGAGGCCAAGTCTTGGAACATCCACAAACATTCACTCATTTCCTAAATTTACACGCGGCACCTCCTAAATTTCTACTGGGCAACAAGGACTTGCGCGGAAAACAGGTGTAGCATGGATAAAACTTCCCAATGAGTGACAAGCCTCCCAAATATTTCAAACAACTCTAGTTGGATAAATAAGACTACCACCAGAAACGAACACATTTTTTTTAAAAACAATGTACGTAGCCGAGAGGGAAGGCTCAAGAACCCCAGATGCCGTTCAATCGGCTGCAACATTACATTTGCAACTGCTGAGACCAAAATCCTCCAAGACTCCACTCACGCCCACACAAATTTGGACTGCAAGAGAAAATTGTCAACCTCTCATCTATTTGAGTTGCAAAGCCTCAGTAATTAAGAGATGCTCAGCAGGTGACTGAAACACATAACGCATTTGCTCACACAGGGTCCCTGTTAAATTACTATCCTGTTTATTACTAAATGAAGCTCATTAACAAGATTATCCTTTTAGCAGTGGTAAACTGACTGTGTTCCTTATTTCCCCACTTTAAATCGCATTAGTGCACTAGATGCAGGCCTATGAAGAGCTAAGGCAAAACAAGACTCCAGACAATCAAGTTATGAGAATACCTTTTATTAGCTCACTATAAACACTAATGAAAAAAAAACTGAATATACGGATAATGTTTGCAAACATTTCTAATATGCTCAGGGATATGGGGTTGCGGGGGCATGATTAGATCCCCTAACGATCTAGCAGCATTAAAACAACACAACATGGGTTTTTCCCCCTTCTGTTTTATAAGCTGAGCCTAAAGTTTTCTTAAAAAACAAAGCAAGCAAACACAAGCTGAAACAGATTACTTAAACCATGCTAGCAATGTACAGAACTTACCCTCCTCATGATCCTTCCCAGGAGAACAGTATAGTCTTTGGAGGTCCGAGATTACCATATTAACGTTTTACTCAGCAGCAGTAGCTGGTATTAGTGCAAGGGCTAAAATGCAAAATTCAGATGGTACACAGTTTGGCAATCGATCTGGTTTAGGTGCAGAAAAGGTCAAGCAATTTTATTTTAAAAAAATAGTTCTTCCCTTGAATATTCACAGATCTGCCTGACACGGAGGATCCCTGTAACGGAGGTCTTATGTGCCTGTTCACCTTTACTTGCAATGCCAGTATAAGCACCAAACAGCAAACTGAGCTAGATTCCCAGATAACAAGGGCAAACTCTGAGTGAAGCAGGACTGTTATCATTTTAAGGAAGTCCCATTGATTGCTTCCACAGTGTGCAAAAAGAAAAATGGAAGGTCTATGTCAAAGATGCAGTAGAAAAACTTTGAAAAGCGGGACACTTCTTTTAAGACAATGGAGTCTATAAGCTTGGTGGTTCTTATCCTAGACATTCAAAAGCCTAACACTCCTGCTAATATTTGGTTAAGCTCTGGTCCTTGGTACTAAAAGCTAGTAGTGCCCTACCAGTACTGTGCCATCTACACTATCTAAATGGAAGGCATGAAGTGTATTTATGCCACAGGTATGCTCAAAGACAGGTCAGACTCATGTCTCTCACATACGAGTACTTTAGAGGGAACTGCTCACCGGGGTGGGGTACCTCATTTAGCCGAACCAGATTTCAGATGTGTATGTCACAAAAAAAAGTAACGAAGATGGGACTGGAGCTGAGCATAGGATACCAACTACGCCAATGAAAAAGGCAAGCTTAAAAACACAAAAAAAATTTTTACAACAGTTTCATCTGTTTAAGATACATTTTTAAAAAATACATATATATATGTATATATATATGTTAATGTTTATGAACTCTTTGCACTGGGGGCTGTCAAACACACACACACATTACTTAAATCAGTTTTATTTAAGAATTTCCTACATTGACAAATCTTATAAAAAGCATCCAAACACAGAACTGCAGCAAACAGCATTCATATGGATATCTTACAGACAAGAGAAACTTCCACCCACAGGGGAACCTCTGGGCTCAAGAGTGTGCTTTGGAAAGGAGGGTGGGGGGGGGGAGATAAACCCACAAAGCACACTCTGAGCCTGAGGCCCCCATGCAAAAGCCCCCACCTTCAGTTCACATTACCACACTGACAGGATCTTTTGAACAGAAAAGAACACACACCATACAGCATTCACAGCAGAGTTGACATAAAGAAGAAAAAAAAATACAGATATTCATTTCACTTAACACATTCAACTAATTGGTTAACTAAGTAAAAAGCCCTCTCCCCCAAACCCCTTAAGTTCTTCCAGATCGGGATGTCCTTCTGAATGCCAAGAAGGGGGGGTAAAAAAAAAAACCAGCACTCGTACATCTGCTTCCACTGCTCTCCGCACACTCTCTCTCACCAAAGCCACAGGATTGAGGGACATCGTGCCAAGGGGGAGGAGGGAAAGAAAACTTTTTTTCTTTAAAAAAACAACACCACATCCCATAATGCACCACCAAGTCTCTCTCTGCATGCGTCTCCTCCTTTTTCTCGCACATACCACGCCCTCTCACATGCCTCGGCACCACCAATCGAAGCCCACACAAGGTTTTCCAAAAGTTCATTCAAGCCTTCCGGTTTTTTTTCCATCTCACAGCCTTGCGTTCACAGCGTTGAATACGACTCTCCATGAAACAAAAGAGTAGTGGATAAAAATGGAACACCCACCGTCTTAAGACGTAGCATGTGCAGCGGGATGAAGGGAGTCTTGGATGAGGAAAGCTTGGAGGCGGGAATATTCCTAAGGTAAGGATTGCTGTTTTGTGTTTTGTTCTGACTGCACTGCTCTTTTTTTTTTAATTTTCCAATGAAGTACTTCTTCCAAACATATTTTGAAATGAGATGAACTGCAAGGATTAAATGAGGTCTTCATACCGTACTTTAGTATGAGGAGGGGAGACAGTGTTAAAAGGGAAAAAAGCCGACACCAACATTGCATTCTCCACACAGGACATTTGGGGGGAGGGGGAGGGAGAGAAAGAGAGAGAGAGAAAAATTCTTATGGCGGGGGATCAAAATAAATTTAAAAAAGAAAAAGAAAAAAGCTAACAAGGATAGGATGCAGTTTCTGAAAAATGGCTTCCATTTTTTGAAACATGCAAAGATCTCAGCTGACTAGGAAATGAGGAATTATTATTTTTTCTCTCTCTTTAGACAAATTCCTATCAAATTGCAGCGCGTTCGGTTTACCGCTCAGGCAAACATCAATTCACTTCCAACCACTCAATATCCCAACTCATTGTAACAAAACCTATAAAACTCCATTTAATCTTTTTTTGCTTTGCTCTTCCCCTTATAAAAGAAAAGAAAAGTGTCAAAAATACTGTTGAAATATACTACACGCTGAACAAATTGATTTGAATTTTTTTTCTTTCTTTCTTTTTTTTTCTTTTACTTTTAGTATATATGCATTTTACACAATATACTTACCGGGAGTTCTAGGTGGGGAAGACAAAAAAAAAAAATCTCATTTCCCACCATTGAATTAGTATTTTTAGGTTTGTCTACATTCCCCAGCCAGATGATTTGGAATCCATGCTTGAGCCAAAACCGCCATTAAACCCGCTGCTAGAGCCTGTGTTTGATGAGCCCCACCCTATTGCAGCGGTCGAATTTGAGCCTCCGTACGAATTGCTCCCCGAACTGAACCCCTGGTTCTGCTCCCTCTGCATGCTGCCCTGCGGCTGACTGCTCCCCGACGGCCCGGACTGGTTCTGCTGATTCGCTAGCATACCCATCATCCCCCAACTGCTCTGGAGCGCGGCCTGAGCGGCGGCCATCATGGCAGGGTTAATGCTAAAGGCGCCAAAGTTCATCCCACCCCCCATGTTACTGCCCTGGTTGCTTCCCAACCCGCCGCCACCGCCTCCCCCCCGGTTAGGAAATCCACCCTGATTCCCAAAGCCTCCTGGATTACCACCAAATCTTCCACCTCTTTCTAGTTGTCTACTGCTATTATGCTTAGGTTCAGCATTGGATATATGGACGCTGATTCCTTTTATGATCAAGTCCTCGCCACAAAGGGACTGGGCAACCTATAAGAAATAAGGGATGGAGACTGAGTAAACAGCGATAAGTTCAGAATCACAATAACGTTTAAGAAAATGTCCGACTCTCTCAAAATGTACCGTCTTCCTCAATTCAATGGGAAGATGCCTGTTTTGACAGGGCAGCACATCCTCCTGTCCCTGCTTAATAGCAGCAACTGTTGGGTCCTTTTAGAAATAGGAACTCATTTCTTCCCATGCACACGTTAAACTTCTAGGCTCGAGACCATTCACAGCGAGGCCTCTCCCAGTTAGAATGTAGGCAGCTCGCTGCTCAACTAAGCTACTGGCTTGCACTGGCTGATAAGCAACTAGTTAGCAGGCTGCTTGTGAAATGCAGCAACCCAGCAAACATTTCAAAACTAGGAGAGGTCGTTTCCACTGAATCCTTCCTCCCACCTGAACATCCTGTTCAAATTGTTGATATCTACAGAAGAGGTTTTAGCAAACTAAAACTAACCAGTGTTTGAGGGCCAATAACCTTGCTTCATGTACAAATCTTGAGCTGGGATTCAACCTTGTACGTGGCAACAATGAAAAGCAGTTACCTGACATACAAAGATATTTTAGGATTAAGCTCCTCTTAAAACCCAGCGTGGCCAGTGGGAGCATAAGGGCCATGAGGGCCGTGACTTGACTTTTTATACAGACTTCTTGCACTCAGGTTTCCAC
Organism: Phrynocephalus guinanensis; assembly: GCA_037367245.1. Lineage (NCBI taxonomy): Eukaryota > Metazoa > Chordata > Lepidosauria > Squamata > Agamidae > Phrynocephalus > Phrynocephalus guinanensis. The sequence goes on from CM074753.1 coordinate 1,976,940, forward strand.
AAAATGCATGAGAACGAGAATAGGCTAGATGAGGCTGAAGGCCCATCTAGGCCAGTACTGTATTCCCAGACTGTCTCAAGGGGGCTACGACCCAAGGAGGATCTGAACTTCCTTGCACCCAGTCACTTGTCCTCTCCTGTAACCACTGCTGACAGGCTGCTGTCTCTGATCTCAGTTGCAATGGTTAAATGAGCCTAGTATTACAAAGGCGTGTGTGTGTGTGTGGGGGGGTTCCCAACCAACACCATGCAGGCCTAAGAGTAAGCTGCCACACCCAGGAGAGTAAGGGCACTTTGGACGGGTACCTGATCATCAGCAAACGTGACAAAGGCAAAAGCTCTGAAGGGTTTGGGGATGAACACATCAACCACTTCTCCATACTGCGAAAAAAACTGACGGAGCTCGTCGGCAGTCATGTCATCGGTGCAACGCCCAACAAAGACCTTCCTGCTACGCAAAGGTTCGTCTGGACTTTGCTGATACCAATGCAGAAGAGAAAACTTAACATTAATAAAAGTTCACACACACACACACACACACACACCACACACACACACACACACACACACACAACCAACATATCAATTGTAATAACAACAGAAAAACAGAAAACAAAAACAAAACCATTACACAATACAGGGTGTTAGTGGTGGCCAAACTTCGGCCCTCCAGATGTTTTGGGCCACAACTCCCAGAATTCCAAGCCTGTACTGCCAATGACAAAGGACTGAGGGAGCTGTGGTCCCAAAACATCTGGAGGGCCAAAGTTTGGCCCACCACTGTCTTAAGGCAAGCTTTCACAAACTGAATGGCTGAGTGGGATTTTAAAACAAGTTGTTGGTGTAATTACGGTAACCAGGACCTTTGCATGATTAGATGCAAAGGAGCAACCATGTAACAGTAGCCTCACTCATATCACTACATTATACTAGCCAACATGTTTGGGAATGTAGAAAATCCCATTTTTCTCGAATGATTTTGTAAAGACACCTGAAAGAACTTTTTGACTTTATATACTTTACAGAGCATAGAGTATAATCTACATGAGATACCTTAGAATTGGGAAGTTTGCAGTCGCACCATCGTCCATCTATCATGTGACGCTGAGACATGACTTTCACCTGGGTTTCATAGTCCGTAAACCTTACAAAACCAAACCCCTTTGAGTGACCGGTTTTGATGTCCTTCTTAACCTACAAATTAGAAGAACACAGCTAGGACAACCGTAGTGCATTAGAATTGATACAATTAACTTTTCTGCCTAGTCTTGCATTCTATTTTGTAATGCCCTCACGGCTCCCCCCTTTTTTATTTCTATTTTGTAGGGTTACTTCAAAAGACATACTAACAATTATTTGTTTAATTCATATACTGCCACTTCAGTGGAAACACTATCCCGGGCAGTTTACAAAATTACAACTCAGAACCCAAAATAATTAACTTATGTATACTCAGGTAAAAAATTCATCCCACTGTCCCTCCTCTGCAAACACCTGTAGCAGAGAGCTCCATTCTAACCGGAACTTCGCTCCTTTAAATGCCTCCTGTCAACAATCATCAACCTGACAGTAGCAGACAGAGATAATTGCTCCCTTTATACCCCGGTGACTGAAATGTTGTGACACGCTTTTAGTTAACAATGTGCTTTTTTTCTTTCTAACTTAATAACAGTGAAGCATTAAGTGATTGAACGATACCTATTTTAAAAAGTGCTGTGCTCCAACAGCAGTTAATGCTTCTAACATTTGGCCAAAGAGCTCAGACCAATGTAGTTAACTTAAATACACAAAATGGACGCTGTTTATCTTCCCTTCCACAGAATCAGAAGCCAGCTATTTTATTTGGGAGATAGTACACAGATGACAGGACTCTTAACTCTCACAACAAAGTTTTTTTGGGGAAGAAAACTAGGTACCTGGACCATAAGAACTTCTCCAAATGTGCTGAAATATTCCTTCAGATCTTGTTCTGTTGTTTTCCATGGAAGGCCCAACACTATGAGATCGGAAGTCTTCTGCACTGCTCGTTTCACTTTAACGGCTGAGGAGGCATCCGTTTCATCCATCTTCCTCTTGTTGTCTAGAAGAAAAAGAAATAGGACAATTACCCCAAGTCCTAAAGAAAAACAAAGACTCCCATCTGTACCAACAGAAGACTTCACTAAAATGCTTCCGATTGCAACAACGCGCAGCCGAAACCCAAGACTTAGGTCTGTTTCAGGCTACAAGGTTATTCTAAGATAAACACGAAGGATTACAGTATAACAGCAAAACTCAATAACAGGTTCAAGCAGGATCATCCACGTGCCTTTTTTCTCAGCAGATGCATTATGACTTGCTTTAAAATTCAAGTTCCTATGATGCTCTCAACCAAAAAAAAGGAATTTGTTGCTGCCAGTCCTACATACACCTGAAGTCCCATTCGGAACAGATTTACATGAGGCATGAGGTAGCACGCTTCCCATCTCCATGTAAGAAACATTAATTCATTCTAGCCTTCTCTGATTGAATGATTACCTACTGTTTCACAGATATTTCCAGAATAAGATTAACCAGGCAAGCCTCTGCTAACAAAAACAGGAAGAGTGTGGTTAAAACTGGCTAGCCTAGCCAGTTTTATCTGATATAAACATCTACAGACTATAGGACACTTCATCAGATGGAACAGCCTGGATATTTTAAATAGACACCTCCATCTGATGGCTGAAGGTAGATGTTCCATTCACTTACCCACTGTTGGGGGAATACAGGTATAATAAAACAATTACTTGCAACAATTTCAATGATCGACTCAAAACTAGAAAAACATTTTAAGTTGCTTAACAAGAGTTTGATTTTTGACTTCTAGAAGCTTGGCAAATCCAACTACTGTTGACAGAATTACCAAACCCAATGACACGATTAATCTGCAAAAGGATTTGGGGCAGGAGAATTCTGAGCACATACCTTTAGGATAGTTCACAACATACACCAGGTTTCCCCAGCCATTATCTGGTGCGTGCAGAATTCCTTCCACCAGTCGGACTCCTCTCATACACTGAGACACAGGGTTTCTGTAGCGCAGACCGCAGGCTCCTGGGAACTGAGCAGTGACGGTGGAGAGCAGGACGGTTCCATCATCCTCTGAAGGGATCTCAATGGGCTCCTCATTTTCGTCTTCGGTAACCCGGATGTATTCCGACATCTCCGTGGCGATGGCACTATAGGGCAAACAAATTACAACAGGGGAAGAAAAGGATCCACGTGCAGCTGTGTTATTATTAAAGATGTGATTATATAACTAAGACACTGCCTCTCAAAGTGAAAAGTATTCACCTTTATATCCCCTTTAATGAAGCAATGCCTTGGCTGGCCACTCTTTGATTCTCTCTGTACGTTTGTCCATCCACTATGTCATACTGGGATGTGGCACCTTTCTGTAAAGCTTATGTCTATGTTTAATACCAAACCGATATTTCATAGAATAGGTTCAAAACCAATGATGACCCTTTCCCTCTGATTTTCTGTCATCAACTACAGGAATAATCCACCTTGCTTCTTGCACCCCATCCCAACCTGCAGATGGAACAGTTCTTTCTGTCAAGGAGACGATAGGAGTCCTTCAGCACAGCTTACCTCACCAATGTTTTGGTGCTAACAACTCTCAATGGCGCTTACACCACCAGTGATTACAATGTGCTTCCCTTCCATTTTTAAGGGAACTGAAAGGTACATGGAGTTTTTCCCAAGCATACTACAGAACTGATAGAAGCGGAACCCATCTGTTGATTAGTTACCAAAGGATACCTTAAAGTGCACCACACACCCAGAAGTCTAGAATGTGACGCCAGGCATCACAACGTGACAACAAAGCCATCAGGAATGAAGCAATGAAGTGAGGCAAACCTTACACCTAAATGTATGCTGAGCACTGCATTCACTGAGTGATCCTGCATAAGTCACGTTTCTCAATCTGTGCTTAATAGAAACATCATAAACCTACTTATAAGGAATTGATAGCTGCTAAAAACATAACTAGGGTTAGTATTATCATTAACATCCAAGAAACAGTACAACTACTTTGACATTTCCAGGCAAAACCCTAGAAAGGATTAGAAACCAAACCACCCTACTATCTTTTTAACAGGTAGAAACATAATTAAACAAGTTAAACTTTTCCAGTTGACCTTGGCCTGCAAACAAGGGGGAAAACCTATGCCTTCTTAACCCTTGGCAACTATGCCTATGTAACTCTCCCATCAGTTTTTCTGCGGGGCATCCTACTTCCAGCTGGATGCTTCCAGACATGTTACAGGTACTGATTGAACACAGAAGCTTCTCCCGATTCTGACCTCAGCATCTGCCATTCAGGCTCTGGGCATAAAATGGGCATAAAACATTCCTTTAGTCAATGCTATTGATAATTCTGAATTTTCCTGAATCTAGACCTTGTAGATCAAAGTCCCATTTAACCCAAGATTCCATTTCCAAACATATCCATTCAAATGGCTCCCAGGAAGGCCACCATTTTATTTAAAGGATCCACACAAGAGTGGCTTTAAGGGCTGCACTTAAGGCCTTGAAATTCTAATAGTTATCTCCCAATTGTTATCCAAGACCATTTTGGAGGTCGGTATGTAGGTCTCTCATGTGCTCCTAAAGGCATCTGGTGGGTCCAGGAAGCTGGACTAGATGGGCCCTTGGCCTGATCCAGCATGGCTCTTCTTAAGTTCTTATGTTCCTTCAGGATGTGGGGACGGCATCTGGCCTGGATGCCTTCCAAAGGGGGATTGGACAGATTCCTGGAGGAAAAGTCCATCACAGGTGACAAACCATGATGGAGATGTGTCATCTCCAGGGTTAAAACCAGGGTACTTCAAGGACCAGATGCAAGGGAATGGTATCAGGAGACAGAGATCTAGTCTTGTGCGCTCCCAGAGGCATCTGGTGGGGCCACTGTAAGATGCAGGAAGCTGGACTCGATGGGCCTTTGGCCTGATCCAGCAGGGCTCTTAGGTTCTTAAGAGGAGAGGAAAAGTTGCTGAGGAAAAGAGAGGAAACGGGGCTCCACCATTAGGCCAGCAATATTTGGCTCATCCTAACTACAAATTGTTCTCTATCATAGCTAGTCCTCAAAAGGCAACCATCTGCAAGAGCCTTATAACATTATGAATTGGGTCTTCACGTTTGTTTTCTCTACATGTAACTTTCCCCCTGCCCCCTGTTTCTTTTTAAGTTTTCATGTTCCATGGCAAGCGCGGTTTGTTTCTACTGATCAACAAGCATCTCTGGGAGGCTTTCAGTTCAGTGCTGGGAGTATACATGTTTGCAACAAGCAACTTTAAAAGATGCAACTGTATCATGAAATTTAAAAGTAGCAACCTTAGCCAGCAAGAGACCAGCTAGCAACCATGTATTTTCCCCCCTACAAAAAATATTTCTTTGAAACCAGGACAGGAAAACAATGAGCGCAGGATATTGCAGGATCGGACCAAAGGTACAATTAGGCAGCCACTGATCAAACGTCACCGAGAGTTTCATGTACAACTGGGATCTCAAATTGCGTCTTCTTTGTGTTCGTCCATCATTCCGAGTCTCACCAACGTTAAATTCCCAAGCCAAAGTAGATATACGAGGAATAACGATCCATTTTTCCATTTTCAGCTCCATCCACCATCCATGCTCTGTTGTCTCCTACGTTGCATGCTATTTGAAGCAAGGCCCTGTCCCCCACCCCTTCCGAAATACCACATGCATCCTGACGACAGGAACAGCAAGCGGGAGGCAACATCCCAATATAAGGATGAGGAACCTTCAGTCTTCCACACACGTTCCACCTCAGCTCCCACAATCGTTTAACACCATTACAAGCGATGCTGCAGCCTAACCCTAACACATCTAAGCCTGAAAACTTACATAAATATATACTCTTCCCATACGCCTCCCCTCCATGCTCCATTTTATCCCACAGGTGTCCTTATAACAATCTTAGAACTGGAGAACCTGGAACGGACCCTATGGATAGTCAAGTCTAGCCCTGTGGGGAACTGAACTGTCAAATCTAGACCAATAAATTATCTAGATTAAAAACCTTGTCCTTCCCTTTGAGAAATACCCATAGATGTTGATTCCTGGCCCACAAATGAGCGAGGTTTAAAATGGGAAGGGGAGATACCATGACACTCTCCCGACTTTAAATACTGTACAAAAAGGGGATTATGGGGCAAAGACCTTCCTCTTCAGGCAAGCTTTCCCTGAATGAGGGACTACGTACTGCACTTACTATGGGACTTTTATAGGGATTACCATACATGATTTTATATGGATTACCATACATGATTTTATATGGATTACCATGCATGATTGCATCGACTGGTTCCATAAGAACGCCAGTGATTTCCATGTTAGTTTCCAACCCCTCATAAGGGGTTTAATCTTTTCTTTTTGCCTGCTCTTTGTAGCTTTAATATTACCTTTCAATGTCCTAAGAGGCCTCTTCTAATTCCTTGTTCTTAACTCGAATAGGTCTTAAATGTCTTTGGGCTGTATGCGGTCCCACATTATTGTAAGCCAGCTTGGGGGTTATTTTCCAAGGAGAAAAGTGGTTTTTTTTTTTAAAAAAAATATCCAAAACAAATCAATAAAATGGCCCCAATAAATAAAACGAGTCTTCTCCCTGCTGTGTCTTGAGGAGCCACTTGGGTGCAACGCGCCTCCCTTGTGAGGAATGGCGAGCCCAGCTCCAAAATAAACATTTTGCAATGGAGCTTAAAAACGTAAGAGCCGTTCCTTCCCCCCCCCTCCCCCCCCCCCCGCTACCGTGTTAAATAATCAATGGCTGGGAAGGGAAACCTAACCGTCATCCACGCTCTCCCCCCCCCGCCCTCCCTCCCGCCGCCCTCGCCACGCCAGGCCGAGGCCTGGCTGAGGCCTACTAAGGCTTGCGCCGAACCTCCGGAACCCTCCCCTCCCCACCCAATCCCTGCCCGAAATCCTCTCTCACCGGTCGGTCGAGGCCTGAAAGGAACGATAAACAACCGTCAAAGGCGGCTAAAGCGGGCGGGAGTCGGTCCGGAGCGGTCCTGCGGGCTTCTCGAGCCCCCTTCGGTTTTCCTCCCTGCCGACAAAATGGCGGCGGCCTCCTTTTCCCCCCCTCAGGAGCGACGGGCTGGGGACGGACCACTTCGGTGCCGGCGGGAGGGGTGTCCCTGTAGCGTCAGCGTCGAGTTGTTGCCGCCGTTCTGGAATAACTTCCTCTGGAAGCAGAACCTTTCAGAAACAAAATCTTTTTTCTATTTCTTTTTCCCCCTTGGTAATTTTTTTTCCGGGTCTCTCTTGACGGATCTTGAAACGTACCAAGCGGCCGTCCCCTCTGGTAAGGGAAGGGAGTGGTGCAGTCCAAACCGCGCATGCGTAAATAGGAGGATGAGCTAAGACCCGAGGAGGAGGCGAAAAAGCCCCGAGCAAAGCTCGTCGGGTAGATTTGGCGCAGGCGCAAAAGGAAGAGGGACGGGGAGGGGGGGGTGTGGAGCACGAGGCGGTGGCTCTGAGGTAAAAGAGCGGGAAAAGCCGTTGCGCTGTAAGCGAGGCAAATTCTGCTCAGGCGCATGCGCAGAACTAGAAGCGCCTCTGTGAAAGAACTGAGGGGATGTTAGTTCGCTTATTTTGCATTCCATGGGTTATTAACTATTTGGCTTAGTTTCCCTTCAGTAGTTTGCCCAGAAAAACCGCTATCAAATGTGCACATAAGGTGGTTAGACTTAGACTTCTAAGTTAGCTTTTTTTTTTAAATTTAAAATTTTAAGTTTGCTTTAAGCAGGTTTTCCCCCTCACCCGTGTAAGAAAACTCCGTCTGCTTCCTTGTGCAATTAGGAGCGATATTTTGGCAGCAAAACCACTTCTTGCATTAAATAAAACCGCAATATAGTTTTCCTCTGAGTAGACCTTTATGGGACGGTATTGTTTAGTTGAAATGTTAATGCGGGTGGCATAAAAATTTTGGTGGACTGAAATGGTGCCCGGATTAACCCAGGTTTTAAATAAAAAGAATTAGAAAAATACTGCACAAGTGACCGATAAAAACGACAGGGAACAAAGCTTGCCTTATATATTTCTAATTTTTAAAATCCTTAGTTGCCTCTCGCCTTCAGCCAGAGGTACTCAAGGTGACTTGAAATACTCCAAAATAGTCCCAACAAAAGCCCGTTTTCAAAATTATGCATTAAAATAATAATTCAAAAACGAAAATGTAGACCAAATAATATTTTTATTTCTTTTCTTTTTCTTCCTAGTGTTTTCTGGCAGTTTTATTTATTTAATACAGAAACAATAATGAAAGGGCTGGTGGGAACTTAGAAGCCTTTAGTCTTTTTTCCTCACAGAAAATAGGCTTTCTTAGATGGTCTGTATAAACAAATGAAGTAAGATTTGTTGCATTTGTTTCCTTTCAAGCTCTTTTTTATTTATTTAAACATATGCCCTACAGTACTTTCAACAAAGTATCTGTTCTCTGAGGTAAAATAAAAAAAGAGAAATAGTAAAAGAAATACAATTTGATACAAAATGAAACTGGCAGTACCTCAGGACAAAAAGTAACAAAACTGTTGGAAGGAAGTTTAAAAATTGTGAAGAGCTAAGGAGTTAAGAAACATGAGTTTCATTCTTAAAAAATCTCCACACAATTCTTTTCTCCCAGAGCTGAGAGTGAATTGGATGGGATTCTGCAAAACTATTTCTTACAGACTAAAAGAAAGGCGTGTTTCACACCTCATAGTTCTTGTAGTTGGTTCAGCAACCTTAGGACAATAATCTTTTATTTCTTTCCTAATTTATTCAAATATTTAAAGCACATTTTGTTGTTATCACAGGGTGCTATACAAATGTAGATCAAATAATATATTAATCTATAATAAGAAATAATAAGAGTTCCTTCAGGAAAATTGGGCAGTTAATAAATAAATAAATAAATAAATAAATAAATAAATAAATAAATAAATAAATAAATAAATAAATAAAGGGAGAATCAGCCTTAAGCCTAGTCCAGGAAATAGGTCGCAGGATAGCCATTACGTCTCAAGACGACCAAGCACCTATGTTCCTGAGGCAACAGCTCTCAATCGCTGTCCAAAGAGGTTCAGGCAAAATTCAAAGAAAAACAAAATAAAATAAAAGACAAAATAAAATAAAGCCTGCTGTGTGCTTGGCACTCTAGGCCAGTTGACTAAATAATGGGGTTTTTTTGTAAAGTGATTTTAACCAGTATAATAAAATTGAAACATTAAAATAAATAAATAAATAAATAAATAAAAAAATAAATAAATAAATAATCTTTTTAATTCCAACTTTTTTTTAAAAAAATGTAGCCATCCAGTCCACGTGTAAAAACAAATGTCTAGGTTAGGTTTGGTGTGGTTAAAATGCTACCAACAAGTCTAAATTGTTGATTTCCCTAGAAGAAGGGGTGGGGGGGAAATAAAGAAAATCCAGAATACTTCTTCATTTGTTAAAAAAAATGGAGGAATAAAGCAACAAGGGGGAAAGTTCTGAAAGTTCAAAAATATCTGGCTGGATACCAGCATTATGCCCTCTCCACCTGTTGAGGAGGCCACATCCCTTAACCAAAAAAAGTAAAAAAAGTTATACTGCCAAAGGCATGTAGTTATCCCCCATCAAGATACAATTATAGTTTAATGTAGTTATAATTCTGTTACTGAAAAATTCCACCAGTTACAGGAAAGCCATTACTGACAACTAGTTTTGCAAGTCCTGATAATGATTAACATTGCATTTATTATTGGTGTATATATATTTTTTTAAAAAATGGGAATTTCTGTACATTGGGAAACAATATTGATGATAGGAGTCAGAAATGGTTGTGTTAATTTCTAAAATACAACCTTTGCTTAAATACTTCAGGAACCTGTAAATAAAGCAGTTCCCCAATCCTTCTTAAAAAAAACTCTTTAGACATGGGGCAACTTTCTGGACCCCATAAATCCTCCAGTTTTGTACTTTTTAATTATAACACTATAAAGCAATCAATTAAAATTCCTGTTATTTTGTTATGATTAATCCCTTTTATGTTCTGAGAAAACTGCCTTTCTGTATGGTATTTTAAAAATAACAGGATTGAGGATGGTATAAATCTCTCTTCATCATCAGGTAATCATTCAAAGCAGCCCCATTAGTTGCATGTCATGCTGGCAGTGACATATGTAACATGCTTTTAAGTTTTTTCTCTGCCGCAGAAATTCTATAAAGTGTTAGTTCACCCTGTGGGTTTTAATAGACTCTCCAAAACTACTGGAAGAAGAATTCTAGACATGGGTAAACAGGAAAGAAATCTAAAAAACATTGCACTGGACTTGAAAATCAAAAGAAAACCATTTTATATGTCATGACATTCCTTTTTTCATGGGTTTCAAAATTAAGAACCTTCTCCTCAAACTGGATCTCAGCTTAGGGCCCATGTTACCAATACTATTAGAAGAGGCAATTCTTTAACTTCAGGAAGTGTTTGATTGTCAGAATAGTTTTTCCCACCACCCATAGCTAGCAGATCAGCTTGCTTTGCAACATGGTTAGTCTTCAAGAAGCTAGCTACAGCTTTGTTCCAATTCTGACGCAAAGCTCTACCTCAGTGGTTCTCCACCTGTGGGTCCCCAGATGTTCCTGGATTCCAACTCCCAGAAACCCCTTCCAGATCTGCGAGTGGTGGAGGCTTCTGGGAGTTGCAGTCCAGGAATATCTGGGGACCCCACAGGTTGAGAACCACTGCTCTACCTGAATCAAATCTTTAGAGTCCGCTAAGAGCGTGAGGTTTTAAACCTTTTCCAAAACCAATATCAGAAAAGAGATTGCAAGTGGAAATCTCCATGGAAACCCAATTACTAATGTTTGTTATCTTTTGTATATAGTGTGCAATCAAAGCAACTTCATGAAGATGGTACAGAGGAAAACTCGAAAGAGACAAAGAGCAACCATTTGTAAAGGACAGTTCTGCCCAAGTAATCATCTGACAACCAACATATGTGAGTTTCACATCCAGTCAGTAGAAGCAGTAACAGAGTAAGTAGTGATTAACACAGAGCCTCTATTTGGATGGATGCCCAGACACTGCACGACAATTGAATACATTCAGTGTTGGTTATAGTCTTGACTCTTTCCATCAGTTGTTCCACAGCATTGTTGTTTTCCTATATCCAGATTCTTCTCTACACTTTGAACCAACAATTTGAAGCTATCCGGAAGTTGAGTCATGGCAACTGGAGTGTCGAAGCTGCTTGTACGAGTAGCGAAATGTTTCAGTCTCACAAGAAAAGAAGTCCAATTGCCATGATTCAACGTCCAGATAACCTCACCTGGATGACTGAGAACCTTCACAGACAGTTTGAAGCCATATAATTAAGAAAAACAACTTATCCTGTCCTAACAGCACTATTGGGCACAAAAACATGTGGTTTGCTAGTTAATATCCACGCCACTGTGAGACTTCAGAGAGAGGCCTGTGGAGCATAAACAAACACAATACTTGTACCACCAAGTCAGCTACATGTATCCACTAGCCTAGCACAGTATGTAGCAAACTCTGCAATGATGACTTGTTGCTCTGGGTTAAGTGCACCCATATGGGAAAGCAAACACAATGTAACTATTAGTTGCTGACCCTCATAACAGTTACACTAGACTGGAAAAGGGGCTCTAATAGGCACCTGAAAGAGTGGTAAAGAAGTCAGCTACAGATTGCTTGCTACCACGACATAGCTGATTTTCAGGGTAGTCTTGGTCTTATTCCCACATGAAATATGTAACATCTCTGCAACTGATCACCAAACCAGCTGCCTTATGCTGGGCTGGCCCTAGAGGTTTTGCTCCCTGAAGGGAAACTGTAAACAGCATCCCCCAAGTGGAGTTGCTTGGGACGCATTAAGTGAACCAACTGATTTTATTACGCAAGACTAAAAAACCTCTTTCACTGCCTACAGTGGTAATGACAACAAAATGTAGTAACAACAAAGTAAGAAACAACTACTATTCTTTCATGACACCCAGATCTGATTTCTGAGTCCACCACCTTATTCTGACCAGCCCTGGCTTTACCTTCTGTGTGCTGACTTTTAGCAGTCTTTTTCCTGCTGCTGGTAGAAGCAGCCTTGGGCACTGCAGTGAACAGCTCAGGCTGGGGGGGGGGGGTTGGCAAGATTACCAAGGAGTGCACACAAGTGAGAGGCCACAGCAGTCACCACTAGGACTGCCACAAAGGCCCTGCTTTCCTCAACCATTAGCTCCCTCGGCACAGCAAGACGCAAGCAGCTAAAAGATCCTGGTCTAAATAACATACAAGAGCGGGCAATTACCACAGCAGGGAACAACAGTGGAATGGATGCAGTGCAGCTGTTTTCTCATTAAGGCCAGAAAGTCATAGGCACTCTGGGAATGGCAACAGCATCAACTATAAACGGTGAAATGGTGGTGATGATGGGGCAATTCTTTTGTCTAGCTGGTGCATACTGGCTGGGGGATTATATGAGACTTTTAAAATGGTCTGTCTGAAGGAAGAATTGAGTCATTATTTTTGTCCATCAAGTGAAATTCCTGTTATTTTTCATGTGAGAATATTGGACTGTCATTGCCCAACTGCAGAGGCCCAGTGCTGTAAAAGTTTGTAATGGTTGCCATTACTGTGGGTGTTCATTTTTGTTAACTCCACTATACACACATATGCACGCTTATCAAAGAGCAGCTGGTCTGAGGATTCCAAAATGCAGGGGAGATCCTGTCTAGTATTCTCAGTCACAAAAGCAACTATAGCAATTGTGTGTGATACCCATTTCACCAAAGATCCATGACCACTCCATGACTGCCATTCCACACGTGGAAAATTTAAAGACTGATATTTTATTTGGCATAAACTTTTGTGGACTGCACCAATTACCTCTAGGCTGCAGCCTACAAAGGCTTATATCAAATAAAACTTCTAACTTTTAAGGTGTCAAAAGACTTTGTTGTTTTAATATAATAAGAGTGGCTCTGGGCATATGCAGAGTGTTCTCCTACTATCATCAATTGCTCCCCACCAGAAAACTCGGCATGGATGAAGTTATTTGATATGGTGAAAACTGTCCAAGGTAAGCTTCTTTCTAAAGAAATTGATTTACAGGTACTACTGATCAGTCCAGACAGATTCTCAGACCACTGGGTTTACAGGCAAAGCTTTGAGAACAATGTCTTCTTAAAAATACCCACCAGATACATACAGAAATTGTAACTGATGTAGATTTGTTTTGCCCATAGAGTGTGCCTATAATTCATCTCAAATAAGATATTCCTTGCTACTCAACAACAACACTTCCCTCTGCTCCCTGCCCAGCAATTGCCACCTGTTGTAGTTTCATCTTCAGTTTTTAAAATCAGATTACAGAAGCCATTACTCCCCCCCCCAATTGTTTGTTGTAGTGTTGTGATATCTCAAGCAGAGTTGTTCCTTCTTTTGTAAACCTGTTTACCTATGCCATGTCTAAGGAAACAACATCCATACAAAGAGCAAGCCTGACCCCTGGAGGGGAATTGCTGATATGTGGCCAATCAGGAGTCAGACAGAGTATCAAGTATATGACAGGGCAAGAGCAATCTTCCTGGGCAAAGAAGAGGGAAGGAAGCAGCTTATGGGACAGACTTCATGAAGGATCACTGTCACCACTGGGCATGGCAGGGCAACTGGTGGGTGGAAGAGGCTGTCGCCCACCCCCAGCCCACCCCCCAAAGATGTCTGCCTCTTTGCCTGTACAGGGCAAAAAGTGTCCCCTTCTGTTTTCTGGTTTCCAGACAACTGTCACTGTTTGCAGATATTTCTGTTTTAATCTTCCCTCAGTCTTTAGTGGCCTCACACCCAAGGTAGCATCATGATGCAGGCCAACTATGCTAGGACCCATTGTGAGAGAAATTGGATAATTGTCTGCGACAGCAGCAGCCATGCCATGCTCCTTTCATAACCACTTGCCCGTCACAGAAGTACTCACTGGTGTCCCTGCTGCTAACCTGTACCCACTGTGATCTATGTTACTGCTTCACATGGGCTGTCTGCTGAGTTTATTATAGCCCACCCCACCCCAACATCAGGAAGGGATGAGAAGGGAAACAGAGAGCCCAGTGATGATAAGTGGAACATACTTTAGTCAGATCATATATCACAGTGTCATGTGTGTGAGTCGTGAACATTCAAAGATCACACTTCCTTTTGTAGCAGCCCACTTGTGTATACCTGTAGCCGAACAGGAACTCTTTGAAAATAAAATAAAAGCACAGGTAAGTCCATTTGTATTCAGTACAGTTTTACCCTAGCAGGTATGTTGACAACTGGACATGTGTCAGAAAATTCTTTCCCCATCTGTTTTGGTGTAGAGATAAGAAAACGTGCAAATTGAGTTCAGCCCATTCCTATGTAAGGCTGCATTTTTACACTCCGAACCTTAGCATTAGTCTCACTGAATTTAATAGAATGGCCCCCTGAAGCAATTAGTTCATATTTACTTTGTACCACATACTGGAAAATATGTACTGTATAAAATTCCGGAAGAGAGGAAAGGACAAGAAGACAAAACATGCCGATGTCTTAAAGACCGTGGATGAAGTCAACTTCCTCTGACATCAGAGTGAGACTGCATGACTGGCATAATTTATCCGGACTGCCATGACCAAAAGAGGATACAGTACAGGTAAGTGACAATGTGGCAATGGTTTGTTAGTAGTGAAACAGAACTCTCGAGCTGTAAATAATTCAGTTAGCAAGTAGCAAATTGGAGTCTACAAAGTAGCATTATTATTATTGTCTACCTGCCAAGAAAAGCATGGTCATTATTACGACTTTAACGACACAACACACACACACACAGTAGTACTTGAATTTCCTATACTGTATTCCCTTGATCATGTCTCTGATATAGTGGGATTCTCACTTTAGACATGAGGGGGCAGTGTTACCTGCAGTATGACTTTTATCATTGAAAGAAATTGATTTTGCATCATCCCCATCTCATAGAAGGTATATCTTTTATTTTGCCTTATCCAAACATCTATGTAGTATATATATATAGCCAGTTTCTCCAAATAATGTGTGTGTTTCACATGCCACCTGGGCCAAATCCCAGAGAAAGCTGCTGGCCTTTGGAAGGATCATGAGGTCAGAAGAGAAGTGGGATTTGGTTTGTATCACAGAAAAGGATGATGACTGCTGTAGTTATAAATGCAGATTTAAGGGGTTGCTGCAGGTGCTGGACTGAGAGCTTCATGATACGTTTTAATCTCCACCAAGGGGACGATAAAGCATAAAGCGTGACCATTTCTACATTTGGAAATGCCGTTGATTGGCAGTTTTATTATTACTGAAAGGTGCATGGCTTTCAGCACAACCAACCTATACATTTTCTTTCTTTTCTTCTTAAGAGAAAGGGATAATTTTTTTCTGACAACTGATATTTAAAGTTTATTAAAATATTTTCAGATTTCTTTTAATATCCTAATATTAGATGATTCTAGTAAACAATATAAGGCACTGTTATTAGTGACAGAAGAAAAACTGTATTGGTATTTGAAGGGCAAAACTTGACCAGACTACCAGTGGCATTGTGATAATGTGTGGCTTGGATGAAGTCTTAAATACATATTGGGAAAATGTAGCCTTAAAGATATTGACTGGACTGCTACACATATCAACGAACTGCAGCACAACCAATACTGGAAGATTATAATGGGACATGCCTCTAAACCACATGTAGAAGACTTCTATCCCAGAAATGAAACATTCCTCCTAGAGGTACCACTACCTTTCTAGCTCTATATACCTTCAAACATGGACATTTTAGGGCTCATTTCATGACTGTTTTTCTGCCTGACTAGGAATTATCCAATTCTCCTGAATGTAAAATACATTAGGGGTCAATTCCAGTATTTCAAATAGCTTCTGAGACATCTGTTTACTGATGAGGATAACAATGACGATGATTGTCATCATCGTGGTGGTTGTTTCCCAGGGGCCACGAAGCATCTTTCTTCTTTTCTTTCCCAAAACTGGAAGTGTGTTTCAGGATAATGATGCTCTACCACATAGCAACACTACTACATGGCAGGATGCCTGTGGATGGGCCCTAGACCATCATTTTCCCATCACCTGCTTATGGATGGCTTGATTATGTTGCTATGTCTGTTCTTCTTAAGAGTGATTTTCCAAGATCTGACATGTTGCCCAAGGCAGTTCTCATGTAAACCGTACGTCTGAGGGCTAATGGGATTCTTTCTTCTGGTGTCTCAGAGCCTTTAAAACCTCTTGGAATTAGCACGAATGATATCACATACATGCACACAAACATGCTTATACAGTATACATAAACGTATACACACACATACCTGCTTAGACATGAATATCTGTAGATGTATGTATAGCTATTTAGAACAGATTCCAAATATCTTTCCTTAAATCCATACTAAATGAAGACATGACGATGCTCAGAAAAGGTCCCCTTTCTTACCAGCAGCCTGGGAGGCACATGTTGCTTTCTTAAGTTTGATGTCGGAAGTTAAATGTCCAGCTATTTAGCCTCTTTTTCATGTGGTTTCTTTAATCCACCAGACTGGCTTACAGAGCCATTTTACAGTTTCAGTTTTACAAAGCAAAAACCTTCCTTTAATGTTGGCGTTTTTGAAGAAAAAAAGACTTCAATCAAAACATGTGTGGCTGAGGTTTAATTTTTTTCCCCTTCCCCCTTCTTTTTACATTAGCCAGATGTGACATGTGGGAAAGGAACAAGCTAAAATGTGGCATCCAGGTCCTGCCAGAATGATGAGATAGGAATGTAGAAGCTTACAGAGGGGATTTTGACTTCAGGTACCACTGTATATTCTGAGGCTGTAGCCCTGTGCATATTTACAGTTTTCATGGGGATGGACAAACTGCTGCTAGTCAGTGGTGGGGGTAGGGGCAAGGGGCTCAGTGCCTTGCATAGTTGCTTCCTCCTCCTCCACATATAAGAAGTGATGTAGCAATTCAACAACAGAATACATATTTTGTGCATAGCAGGTTCCAGATTCATTCTGTGGGAGACAGATGCCAGCAGTTAGTCCTGGAATGGTTGAGAATTTTATTTGCTTTGCTTTGTTTGATAAGAATTTTCCAAAATCTGCAAACTTCTTCATAAATTTGGTGGAAAGAACTTTATATTTAAAAGAAGGTCTGAGTGCAGAAGAAAGCATAACTAATAGACATGTGTGTCTTGCTAAAAGACCTTGCATGTTTAGCTCATATACTATATGTTTGGCTCCGAATCCTTGTACAGTATATCATTTCATTACTTCAAAGGAAAGGACTTGCTCATGTATAACAATTAAGATGAAAAACTAAAGCAGAATGATTTGTTCATCCCTAGCATGGACTACTAGGCTAATCAGGATGGACCATGATAACCCTTCTTGGTATAAAGCAGCGTACTATGTCTCTTTCATATAATAATGAAGGGTGGGGCCTATAAGGCTATTGAGTCCAACACCCTGCTTAAGGCTTGAATACAAATCAAAGGATATTTGCCAGGTGGTTGTCTAATTTTCTCCTGAATGCTTCCAGCATTGGAGAACTCTGGCACACTGATCTAAGAATTAGGAAGTTTTCCTGATATTCAGTTTAAACCTGTCTTCCTGTAACTTGGCCCATTGTTGCATGTCCTGCACTCTGGGTTGATCAAGAATAGACCCTGCCCTTCCTCTGAATGACAGCCCTTCAAGTATTTAGTGCGGCCATATCTCCCCTCAGTCCTCTTTTCACAAGGCTAAACCTGCCCAATTTTTTTCAGTCTTCCCTCATAAGCCATGGTTTGCACGAACATCTTCCCCTTCTCCCCAACAGCATCTCTGAGGATATCCATTTCCTTTATTTCACAGAGGTGAGTGGCAACCAACCCACTTCACTTAAGACAGTATTTTAGTGGAAGCAAACTCTGTGTACCCTCCCTAAATGAGAGTGGTTTGGTTTGCTTGCTTTAAGTGATTCCACAAGCAGTGCATCCTGAGACATCTTGTGACCCAGGACTCTGGGCATCAATATGCCAGACCCATGGAAGATCCCTGTGTGTACCAGGCCTACTTGTAGCAAGAGGCTCTCCTACTCATTTTGCAAGGGAAAGATAGAAACTGATGTGATTTAACACACCACACCAGAATCTCATACCCTCTGCTCTAGTGCGTGTCATTTATCTCTATGACAGCTGTGTAAAAATCTTGGGACTCGCTCTATTTTCTCTGTTGTTTCAAAAGCAGAAAAAAGAAAGGATTCCCCCCCCCCACTTCCTGGGGCCTATTGTGGTTTGTGGTGGGGAGGGAATTGAAAATAAAAGTGACACCAATCTCTGTTGGGTCCCCATCTTGTCCGGTCTCCTTTACATCCACCCTTCCCTCTCTGTTCTGTTTCCTTGAAGTTGAACCTCCCCAGAGAAGTGGGGGGGATGGGAAACGGCAGTTTTATGACACTGTGGGGAAAGGAAGAGAGAGAGCAATGCTTGGAAGAGGAAGAAAAAGAGAATTGCAGCTGCAAATTTAAAAATGAGAAGCTAATCAAAGTCAGCCCAGGCAGGCATTGCTTTCATCTCCTATCTTCAAAGAGGCACAAACAAATATTGATTGTGTGCCATGCAACAGCTTTGGTGGCAGGTCCTCTGACAACCTCCTTGCCCTTTTTACGGCATCTCCCACCCGAGCAGACACTTTCTAGTATTATTATTACTCTTAGCCTTATTGTATTATTTTTACTATGTAGCAGCAGAATCAACATATGTGGAAGTTCAAAAACAGCCGTGGGGGAGGCGTGCCCCATCTTCCATGGTGTTTGCCATCTGAATGTTAGCACGTGGGCGGGCTACACAGAAGAATGTGTAGCAAACAGGAAAGGGAGAGGTGAAAACGGGGAACACAGAATAAGCAGATGAAGCACTATACATTTAGCTTCTGTTTTAGACGCACAGTGTGGTTTAACTCCGAATTTTAGATTGTAATTTTCTTTATCTTTAAATGTATATGAGTTTTGGTTGCCACATTGCAGTGCAGGGGCACTATTAATCTTGAGTAGTTGTCCTTTTCATTGGGGGGGGGGTGTTTCCCCGGTTCTGTGACCTTATTTGTCAGTGTTAACAGTAGCTGTTAACACATTTGGGCAAGAATCCCATAGAAGAAATGGAGTAGCCCTCAATAGAGTGAGAAAAGCAGTGCTGGGATACAACCTAAAAATGCTAGAATGATTTCGGTACGATTTCAAGGCAGTCCTTTCAACATCACAGTAATCCATGTTTATGCACCAACTACCGGTGCTGAAGAGTCTGAGATTGACCAATTTTATGAAGACTTACAAGAACTTCTAGAACTGACACCAAAGAAAGATGTTCTTCTCATCATAGGGGATTGGAATGCTTAAGTAGGGAGTCAAGTGATAAAAGGAATAACTGGCAAGTTTGGCCTTGGAGTTCCAAATGAAGCAGGGCAAAGGCTAATTGAGTTTTGTCAAGAGAACAAGCTGGTCATTGCAAACACTCTTTTCCAACAACACAAAAGGTGACTCTACACATGGACATCACCAGATGGACCAGAATCAGATTGACTATGTTCTCTGCAGCCAAAGATGGAGGAGCTCTATACAGTCAGGAAAAACAAGACCTGGTGCTGACTGTGGCTCAGATCATCAGCTTCTTATTTCAAAATTCAAACTTAAACTGAAGAAAGTAGGGAAGATCACTGGGCCAGTCAAGTATAACCTATGTCAAATCCCATATGAATACACAGTGGAAGTGAAGAATAGATTCAAGGACTAGATTTGGTGGACAGAACACCTGAAGAACTATGGATGGAGGCTTGTAACAATGTACAGGAGGCTGCAATGAAAAATATTCCAAAGAAAAGAAAATGCAAGAAAGCAAAGTGGTTGTCCAACGAGGCCCTACAAATAGCGGAGGAGAGAAGGGACGCAAAATGGAAGGGAGAAAGGGAAATATACAGAAAATTGAATGCAGACTTCCAAAGAACAGCAAGGAGAGACAGGGCGGCCTTCTTGAATGAACAGTGCAAAGAAATAGAGGAAAACAACAGAAAAGGAAAAACCAGAGATCTGTTCAAAAATTGGAGATATTAAATGGGCATTTCGTGCAAAGATGGATATGATAAAGGACAAAAAATGGTAGGGACCTAACTGAAGCAGAAGAGATCAAGAAGAGATGGCAAGAATATATAGAAGAATTATATCAGAAAGATCTGGATGTCCCTGATAACCAAGATAGTGTAGTTGCTGACCTGAAGCCAGACATCCTGGAAAGTGAAGTCAAATGGGCCTTAGAAAGCATTGCAAACAACAAGGCCAGTGGAGGTGACGGCATTCCAATTGAACTCTTTAAAATCTTAAAAGAGGATGCTGTAAAGGTGCTGCATAAGATATGCCAGCAAATTTGGAAAACCCAGCAGTGGCCAGAGGACTGGAAAAGATTGGTCTACATCCCAATCCCAAAGAAAGGAAACGCCAAAGAATGCTCCAACTATCGCACAATTGCACTCATTTCACACGCTAGCAAGGTTATGCTCAAAATTTTACAAGGCAGGCTTCAGCAGTATGTGGAAAGAGAACTTCCAGAAGTACAAGCTGGATTTTGAAGGGGCAGAGGAACTAGAGATCAAATCGCCAACATGTGCTGGATTATGGAGAAAGCCAGAGAGTTCCAGAAAAACATCTACTTCTGCTTCATTGACTATGCCAAAGCCTTTGACTGTGTAGACCACAACAAACTATGGCAAGTAAAGGAATGGGAGTGCCTGACCACCTTATCTGTCTCCTAAGAAATCTATATGTGGGACAAGCAGCAACCGTCAGAACTGGATATGGAACAACTGACTGGTTTAGAATTGGGAAAGGAGTACGACAAGGCTGTATACTGTCACCTTGCCTATTTAACTTATATGCAGAGTACATCATGAGAAAGGCAGGTCTGGAGGAATCACAAGCCGGAATTAAGATTGCCGGAAGAAATATCAACAACCTCAGATACGCAGATGATACTACTCTAATAGCAGAGAGTGAGGAAGAATTAAAGAACCTCATAATGAGGGTGAAAGAGGAGAGTGAAAAAATGGGCTGAAGCTCAACATAAAAAAAAAAAACTAAGATCATGGCCACTGGTCCCATCATCTCCTGGCAAATAGAAGGGGAAGAAATGGAGGCAATGACAGAGTTTATTTTCTTGGGCTCCTTGATCACTGCAGATGGCGACTGCAGCAACGAAATAAAAAGACACCGGCTTCTTGGGAGGAAAGCAATGGCAAACCTAGATAACATCCTAAAGAGCAGAGACATCACTTTGCCAACTAAGGTCAGGATGGTTAAAGCTATGGTTTTCCCAGTAGTGATGTATGGAAGTGAGAGCTGGACTACAAAGAAGACTGATCGCCGCAGAATTGATGCTTTTGAGCTGTGGTGCTGGAGGAGAGTCTTGAGAGTCCCCTGGACTGCAAAGAGATCAAACCTATCCATTCTGAAAGAAATCAATCCCGAATGTTCACTGGAAGGACAGATTTTGAAGCTGAGCCTCCAGTACTTTGGCCACCTCATGAGAAGAGGACTCCTTGGAGAAGTCCCTGATGCTGGGAAAAATCGAAGGCAAAAGGAAAAGAGGACGACAGAGAATGAGATGGTTGGATGGTGTCATCGGTGCAACCAAAATGAATTTGACAAAACTCCGGGAGGCAGTGGAGGATAGGAAGGCCTGGTGAGCTCTGGTCCATGGGGTCACGAAGACTCGGACACGACTGAACGACTGAACAACAACAACAACAGTAGCTGTGGCAGCTCTTTTTCGCCCATCAAGGTCAATGAGCCGCAGAAGCCTCTGAAGGCCTTCTACACACAAGCAGAGATTGAATCCATGTGCTGGCTTCTTCCTAATGAGGAAAAACTGCCGCAGCCAGGGAAGGATTCAATTAGGAAATTAGAAAAACTATTTGAGTGGAGGCTTGTTGGGGGTCAGCCTCACAATCAGGCGCAAGAATGTTTGTTACTGAATAGTATTATGCTCATGCACACATGCACAGATACAGACTGCACGTGGCAATAATCTGGATGGAAGAATCTCTCCATAGTGGAAACATCCCATCTCTTCCACTTTTAACTCCTCTCTCCCAGCAGCACACAACAAGGCACCAATTATATCGGAATATCCCCAGAAAGCCGCAGCATTGGTCTGTCTTTATCATGGACAGTAGCAGGAAACGGGCAGATTGGAACCAAATGAAAGTCCTGACTCAAAGCAGATGGATCTGTTGCTTCACAACTGAGCAGGCCGGAGGTCAGAATGCGAGGAGCAGATTTTCAAAGATAAAATTTTTAACTTTGATATGCTTTATGCAGCTGAGGAATGATGGGATGAGGAAGAGAGATCTTGAAAATAGCTCACTACAAATAACTCCAACTTGGAGAGATTATTTTTTTTAAAAAAAGTCTCTCCTAAATCCATCAGCAACTATGGCCATTTGCAAGTTTCCCCCAAAATAGTTATTTGCAAGTACAGTAGTAGCTAATGTACTGTTTTGTATGACAAACCAGCAGCTTCCAGCATGCACATCATTTTCTCTCTCTTGCTTAGGTAACTATTCCCATTATTTTTGAGATCCAACATATGAAGAGATAAGGAGGATTCTTAAGTGAATCAGTAAAGATGTGCATAGCTCAGTGAACAAATTTCCACTGGAATTTGGATAGTGCAGATGGTTAAAATGTTTTCTAATTCTTGTTATGGCAAGAACTGTCCAATGTTTGCAGAGTTCTTCATACATTTAAGAGAAAAAGCAGATTTTTAAAAAGCAAAAAATAGAAATGTTGGGGGGGAAAATGAAAAATTGATAGTGTTGTCTGTTTCTACTAATAGTTTCCTCATGAGCATTGGGATTCATCCTGGACTGGGTTCCCATATACATTTTGCTGTATACTACACTGGCTCAAAATACGTTACAGAAACTACCATCTCACAAGGAGTTCAACACTGGGGCTAGTTTTTTTTTTAATATGACAGGGAATCTTAGATGGGCCATGGATAAAGCTGTATTTTAAAGACATGGCAGAATATCAATAAAGCTATTAGAGAAGGAAAGGTAATGTCTAGCCTGAATAGTCATGCCCAGCTTTGTATACCCCCACAACCAGCCAAACAAGACACTAGTTCAAGAAGGATCTATAGAAAGCAATTATGGTAGCCACCTGTCCCCGGAGAAAAGTGGAGCAGACCACTCCTAAGCGTCATTTATTGAAACGTGTGTTTCAAAAAGCCTTTCTACTGAACCTGGGTGAATCCCGGCGGGTAGTTATGGAATAGCCCCAGCCCTTTTTTATTTCAGCAATTTCTCTTTGATAGGAAACAAACACGAAATGAAGTCTGCTGTATGTGATCATCATGCAGGTGTCTGTTTAGACATGTGAAGCTACCATGCCCTGAACACACCTTTCTCCATGGAGTAGGGGTGGGGTGCAGGTAGGGGGATGAAACCAAATTCATTTTGGAGGCTAAGTGGAGTAAGGCACAGAAGGAGTCGTAAAGGGAGCAATTATCCCCTTTTACACAAGAGACAGGTGGTATGTCAGGAACAGCCATCCCGCAAGTTACACCCAGAGCCTTATTACCAGAGACCCTGTCATCACTTTGGTGCTTTACAACTGTATTTGATGCTCTTTGGGTGGGAGGGTTAAGTTTCAGGCATGGTTTAGATTAAGCTTGTCAGGATGTGGTCTTGACAAGACTCAGGGAAGCATATGCAGTATGCACAATCTTCTTAGCCTAGTCTTTCAAGCAAAATCTCCACTTGAAAGAAAGCATTAGCCATTTGACTACCTGCAAAATAGAAAAGGCATGGGCCAGAACTATTATGTGGCTGTTCAGACACTTTCCTTCATTGATCCTTCATTGATTTTGATCTGCTTCCTATGACACGCGGAGTACAATGTTTAGGCCACAGATTTTATACACTTTTACATTGCTGGGTATCAAGTGTTGCATGAAAATAGGGTACAGATGCAGGTGATGACTCTTTCAAGTGACAATACGTTAGCAAACAAAACGGCTTAGTTCTGCAAAAGACTAGCTCCTCCTGAAGATGGAAACGGATTGAACTGATTTGTTGATGTGGAGCAACAGAGTTGCTCACTTTTTGGGCTCTCTTTTGGAGGTGTGGCTATGCAAACTGTGCAGTGAGTGTCTGCAGTTCTTATACTTGCCACTACACCACTATAACAAATTCCTTCATTCACTATTATCACGGTGACCAGGGAAGAGGTCTCTTGGCTGCAATTATTACTCAAAGCTACTTTCTGACTGGCAGATGTTATCATTCAAAGGTCAGCAAGTCCTCCTGACAGAAAGAAAGATCTGAGCAGAGATGGCTGTGTCAGAAATCAGAGAAGGTGAAAAGCAACACTGAAGCTAAGAGTTTAGGAAAGAAAAAGGATAAGAAGTGGGTAGCTCATTCTCTGTTTTAATTCTCTTTGGAACAAGGCCCGTCTTGTCTACTAAAAATAGGTCCTTTTATTTTGGAAAGGGGGAATCTTACATGTTTTGCCTAATATATGTCTTTGCACCTGTATTATGGCTATGGATTCAGTGAGTGCTCATAAATAGATTATTGGAAGGCAGGAAATTATGTAGAAATGTCTCCCTAAAGGAGAGAGAGAGACGGTTCTTACAAGCTTGGAACCTTATAGAACATTCAGTGAGGCCTTGCCTTTTTTGTCTGTGGTCTTGTTAGCAGACGATGCCCCTTAACCAAACTCCTCGGTGAGAAAGTATAATTGGGACAGAAGTGAATTCTAGTCAGTTCAGGGGGGGATACATCCCCCCACTTGGTTCTTGAAAACACTCTATTATTAATTAAAGAGCACAAATACTGAAAGGGGGGTGCCTGCCTTTCATTCTCTGGCCTCAGCCACATGTGTCTCTCCCTTCGTCTCCTCTTGCTAAATTTTTCAGTGTTTTTAACATCAAACTGATGTTAGGTATAATTACCAACTTTGCACCAAAATTATATTTGACATGGCTTGTGTGGGGAAATTAGAGCATTTCAGAGACCGCAAATTCACCTGGGAAGATGAGCCAAGTAAAGACAAGGCAGCACAGAGTGGAAGTAATTTGAATATTACATGTGCCCTCCTGAAAATGCCAAAATCATTTAAATTGCTAGAAAGGATATTTTCCCTAATTAACCATGTGTGCTGGAGGGTTCATAACAATGCCAGAGAGACAGAAGATGGACCAACTGAGAGGAGAGATGGCACACACACCACAGGAGACAGCAGAGTCCTGACTGCTTTGGGAGGGAAAATGGTCCCCCCCCCCAATCTCCTGAAAATATGTGGTGGGTTAATTGCCACCCCTGCAGCTGTTTGTTCTTCCAGACAGACACTTAGTTCTGTAGGGAACATATCATGTTCCTTCCTAGCAGCACAAATTCATAGGCCTGGAAAAAAGATGGAGAGGTTATCAAGTTCAATCCACCGCTGAAAGGAAGAGCCATGAAAGCTAACCAGAAATGGGTGGGTGAACATTCTGTTTAGTCAGTTTTGTATTTTTAAAATAAAAACTTTCTGAAATGCTCATCCCTCATATTTTATTTATTTAGTATTTGAAGTATTTATTTATTGCTTCTCAGGCCATGAAAATAGCCAAAATTATGACAAAAAACCCAAAGATATTATAAAAAATCAAATAAAATCACCATAAGACAATTTTTATTTTTATTTTGAAGGTCAACATTTTTTTTTTTAAAAACAGATGAAGTACTCTAAAAGACAGCATTAAGACCATTTTAAACAGCAAATGTCATATGAATCAATAGTTTTAGCCATTCAATGAAATCTAATTTGGGAAGGAGTCCTTCGGACTTCCACTGGGAGGGAGTTTCATAATTAATTAAGGTTAGACTACAGTGAAAGTCCTGTCTTAATATACTCATCAACGTAGCTCATGAGGGTGATGCAAGATGCAACAGGGCCTTGATTGAAGATCTCAGATTCTAGGCTCTCTCATCCAGGAGAATGGCAGGACTGGATGGCAATGTTCAAGACTGTGTACGGTCTCTAAAATCCAAACCAGACCCCAGTCTGATTACTACTTTTCATATTAGCTGTAGCTTCCAAACCTTTTCAAACACAGAGTATATTTCAGTACTCTTATTTTTTTTAAACGTTAAAGAAGTAGAATGTTGGAAAGAGCAAACCTGAGAGGTGCATCTAGGTAGCCAGAAGACTTTCAGGGCTTAGCTCTTAGAAGTTTGTCTTTACACCCCTATTTATTCAACCATGTTTGTTGCATTAATTCAAGTTGCCATGTCTTGTTTTCTGATAGGCTCTCCTCATCTTTAATACCTATATGATAGACAGATACAATAGAATCTTTATAGTAGTGATCTGTTAGAAACAATGTACAGTACTAGTGTCTATTAAATTTGGCCAGCATAATTAAAGGAAAATATTCCCTGGTTCCTACTAGTGGCCAATCCTGATATTGCTCCTATTAAAATGCAACAACAACAACAAAAGAATACTGCACTTCCCTTGCCACTTCAATAGGAGAATGACACAAAACAGGAAAGCATTCTTTCAAAATATCTCTAAAATGCCTTAAAGTGCCCTTTCAGAGTATCTTTTGAAAGTAATTAGGTGTTACTTATTAAGCCTATAAAGTAACTTTGAACTACATTTTATATTACTCATTACCCCCAGTATAGTAGTTACGGGAAGTGGTTACTTCCAATCTCTTTCTATTCTTAAGTCAGAGGCAGCCTTGCAATGAGTAAATGCAAGCCAGTGTTTTTCTGGTGCCATTATTGGCAGCGAAGTCTGACCCAGGTGTCAACCCCCCTGCTGCTAAGCCTACCACTGCTACCATCATTTCCTGTGACTCAAAAATACTTCCAGGCTTTTTTGGAGGTTTCCCTGCTTGCGGCTGTATGAAAACCACACTGGGTTTCTGAACTCACTCTAATGCAGAGGCTTCTACCTGCGATGAGTTCCATCTCCTCTCCTGCCGCTGAAGCTCCTGTGGTTTCACCATCGTTACATATTCATCTTCCTAATGCAATTATTAGCTTGTGGGGAAGGGAGAAAATTAATAAAGATGCTCTGATTAGGTCCTTACAGTGTTGCTAGTGCTGATATTTTAAAAGGGCTTCGTTAACTAGGATCAAAAAGACCACTCCAAGGAAGCAGGGAAGGGCTGCTGCTTGTGCTAGTTACAAGAGCAAACCTTGAGGCAGGTTCTCATTAGGGATGGACAAATTTCACAATTTTTGTACCAGTAACCCCCCCCCCCCATCTTTAAAATCATGATAAGCATTATTCTCCTGCATTTTTCATGAAGCCAAAGGTGGTTAAGCTACTCTTTTCACCTGTTTCTTAACTTAGTCCCTCTCCATTACATTACCACTTCTCCATTTTCTCTAATCCTTGAACAAACCGGGGGGTATAAATCAGGGCAGAATATGGACATCTCCATGCAGTAACATTGGTATAACTTGCTCGAAAGTTTGGAAGAATGGAATGTAAATTTTACCTTTGCAATGTATCATTCTTAGGATAATGGATCTCTTCCTCATCTGTAAAATTAGGATGATAGTGATACCAGTATGAAGAACTGCTGCACCCCAATCAAATTATAGTTCATAAATCCCTTTGTGTGTACATGCACAAATGCACACAACAAGCAGAGAGAGCACGAGTGAAAGAAACTCTTGCAAACCACTTTTAAATATCTTGTGACCTGTTGGTTCTCTCCTACCTCTTTCAGGAAAGAAAGTAGGAATAAGTCATACATTTGTGTGGCACTGGGAACTATAGCGTGCTGCTAACAATGTGGTTGTGCTGAATATATTAAGCCTACTACTACACCTCCAGTTTGAGGGAACAACCAAGGCCATGCCATACTCCCCTTGAAGCACTAGATGGCACTAAAAACCCTCCTGCAGCAGGCATGCCAACCTTCCAACTTTTCAAGAACTTTCCTTCTACCCTATTTTTGCACACTGGGATAGTTTCAAGGGTTACTTGCCAGTAGTGGCCATTCCCAGCCATTGCTCCTCTGCTATGGAGAATGGAGTTTAGTTTCCATGTCTTATCAGTCACAAGTGTCTTAGAAATGGAAAGAACGAGGCAGTCCGCTCTTTTCCAATCAACCTTGTGAGCATAATACAGCTCTGACATTAGGCAAGGGACCTCCCGATTTAAAGTATGCCTTTGAAATCAGCATGATAGTTTTCTAGCACATTACTTCCCAAAAACTAAAATAATTATGTAATTACACATTCATCGTTGATCAGAAAATTGCTTAATTTTGTTGACACTGTTTTTTAAAGGCCGGCAGGTGGCAAACACACAATTTCCTGATGGTTCTGTTTTGTAAATGTAGTAACTAGATGTGCCTCTTCTGTTGTCCCATTTATCAGCAGCTCAAATAAAATAATAGGGAGTGGTTGCAGGAGACAGATATCTAGTCTCATGCGCTCCCAGAGGCATTTGGTGGGGCCACTGTGAGATACAGGAAGCTGGACTAGATGGGCCTTTGGCCTGATCCTGCAGGGCTCTTCTTATATAAGTATTCTGAGTCATTTAAAAAAATTCATATCTCTGAAAAGAAGATGGTATCGTAGGCTTAATATGATTCAGTCTATACCATTTTAAACCTAGTACTGATCACAGAGAACTCAGTACTCTTATTGGACTGCTTCAGAGCAGGAATTTCCCCCTTAAGGTTTGTTTTCTTCTCCATGTTTTACATTTAATACTTTTTTCCTCACAGCCCACCACCTGTTGATATCTTACTTTCCCAGAGGGATGGCACTCCTTTGGCTGCACATAAGGCTCAGCATCCAAAAAGCAGTTCACTGTTAGTGTCTAGAGCAGTGGTGGCAAACCTTCGGCACTCCAGAGATGTTTTGGACCACATCTCCCATAGTCCTTTGTCATTGGCAATCTAGGCTCAGAATTGTGGGAACTGTGGTCCAAAACATCTGGAGTGCCAAAGGTTCGCCACCACTGGTCTAGAGGATGCTTACCCTACCTTAACAGTTTTATTCCTTCTATTTGTTTGTGGTTAAGATGGGATGCTACTCCTAGACAGAGGGCTCGGTGGATGATCTGGTTGTCTTAGCAGGGTGTGGTACTTTCATAGCCCTATTATCAGTTGGAGCAGGGCTGTGAGGCAGTGGTGGCAGCCTCCTAGGTGTTCCTCTAATTCCCACTGCTATTCCCTCTCTCTGCCCTCCCTTAAACTAGCGCAATGGCTAGGTGTATGAGAAGACACTCTTCCGTCACTTGTGGGAAAGTATAACAGAGCTGCCAGTGTGGCCAGCTTTTGTGTATAGAGGGAGAAGTACTGAAAGTATTACCTTTTGTTCTTCACCTCAGGCGGCAAGAGGTCTTGGGCCAGCCCTGTTCTTCATATCCTGTTTGTATGTGTTTCTTCTAAAGATAGGGTTGAAATATATGAAGAAACTCAGTCCAAAAGCCATCTAGTCCAGCCCTCTTTGCTAAAGGACAATCATGTATGCCCAAACAATCCCGAGAGAAAACTAAAAATGTTTTGAATCACAGTTCTTGCCATTTTTGACTTTTGGTGACAGTTGCTGGAACTGAAGGGCATTATATTCCAAACTTCTATGGATGCTAAAGTTGCTGGCCCAGTTTCAAATCCCTGCTGAAATATGGAGGCTTCACTTGAGCCTACCTCACAGGGTTGTTGATAAACCTGGAAACCTCAGAAACCAGGCAGTGATGTAAACAGAGCTTTGTAAGCATGAGAAATGGGAACTCATTACTTTATGTAAAATAAATCAATTATATTTGAAATATACCCAGTCCAAATAATCAAACAACTCATTGAAGTCAAATGGTTTCTGTGGCACAAAATTTGCAGTATTTCATTGATGATCCCTGGCTTTTTAAGTGCATTGTATGAATGGTCTTATAAACCGTTACATTTCTGTAATATGGGAGAAAATGCAGTATTCACTTTGCTTACATTACCTCTAGATTCCACCCTCTTGACAAGTATTTCCCCTCCTCTCCCTCAGAGAGAGTACATCTTCCAGACTCAATCTGTGCCTTACATATGGCCTCCGTGATCCTGCCACTTTATTCTGTACAATATAAAGTAAAGAATCTGAGGTTACTATGTAGGGAAACGGCAGGCAAAGCTCCCTCAGGACACCTGAAATGGTAGAAAATGAAAGGTACTTGCTGACTGCTGTGGGGAAGAAAGGGGTGAGGGCTGGAATCCAGATGTTCAAAAGGCTCTATATCCAGATGTCAGCTGAAATATTTAGCACGAACATTCTTAGTGTAGAAATAGGACACTTTACTGGTGGGCCCACAAGGCCTCCTTTTGACTGCGTTCTCCAACATGTACTCTCCCTGTCTCTGGAATCTCACTCAACTTCCAAGCATTTGAGAAGGACTGGCACTATAAGTGCATACCACTCTATACCAACTGAAAAGGATAACCCAGCCAAACTCTATAGTATGTGAAAACAGTCTGGACCATCCAGATCAATGCCTATGTTCCCTGGAAATCTGACTTCGCCAGCACATCCCCCTCTCCCACACACCCTGACTAATGATTCAACTACTCACCAAACACCACCATTTTGTTGCTGCTGCTTTTTCTCAGACAGACTTGTAACAGTCCCTTAATCATCATTTAAGAACTGCAGATTGGAAGGGACCCTATAGATAATCAGGTCCCGCCCCTGTCAAGGAGCTACAGTGGGGAATCACTCTTCCAACCCAACCTCTGGTTCTGCAGCCAGATGCCTAAAGCACTCGAGATATACAGCAGTTCATTCATTTCGGCAGTTTTGGCTGTGGGAAACAAAAATCCTACTACATCTTCTCTAGATTCCTTAGATATCACCACCACCCCTTTTGCCCCATGAAAATTTTTGGTCAATTTTAAAAGGATTTTAAAAACTTTTTTTGAACTTCCCTTATGTTTCTAAAAATATTTTGCCCAGATGTGTCCCTCTTCATGCATAGATACTGTATACAGAGAGAAATGCAATGGCAACTCCAGTTGACACTTTTAAATTTTTGGCTTTATTTATGATAGCAAGCAATCCAGTATTGTCAGTTCTGTTAAAAAAATAATGAAATAATTTGCTATGAATTAAATCAATAAATAATAATACCCAAGCAAGTAAAGAGATTTTGGCATTTCTCCCGTAGTGCTCTTCTTGCTTAGAAACACAAGATGTTTCTCTCCTACTGAAAGGTTTCTTTTTCATGTTCTTTACCTATGTATTCATTCTCTGCTCCATCATCCATCCTGTCCCTCCTGTGCCAAGTTTGGAAGAGTTCCTCGGTAATGCTGAGGAGATCTTTGGGAAGCGCTCATTCCATCATTTCCTCTAATACCTTTTTGATTATCATAGCAGCAAACATTTATCTTAAGTTCTCTATCTCTGTACACTTTATGGTTGATCGTTTTTTTTTTTTGCTTTGTTTTGTTTTGCATCTTCTTTTTAAGGTAAAAATGACTGCTGATGTTTATGCCCTTGTAATACATTATGTATTATTTTGTTTTAAGCACTGTCTTTTTGCAGGCTGACAGTAATAATAAAATGTGAGGATGGGGTTCTTAATACAGAGAGAGTGATGTTCACTGTGCATGCCACCCCATCATTTCCTCCCTTTCTGCTCTCCTAAGCACTTTTCAAAAGGCTCTCTTTTATATACCAAATAAAATTAGAGCAAAAGACATCGATTTACTGGAAAATAGGTGTCTGCTTTTCCAAACCCCTCCCCTGTGAGAAGCAGTGTATTTTGTGTCAAGGAGAATCACTTCATTGCATTCAAATGCTTCAGTGTTTCTCTTTCTTTCCAATAATAGAATGATTTTAAAAAATAAACTTTGTCCTAGGCTTTATTTAGAAATTTCAATGTATAAACATTTTGTACAAAACTGAATAAAATATTTCTTATCATGCAGGTCAGTATGTTTTTCCATGTTGTGCTTGTGCAGTATAGGGAGATTTGCTCAACAGTGTCAGATGCGACATTAGTATTTGATGGATTTTATTTATAATCATAAATTTATTCACTCATTAGTACATTTTATTTCCTCATATGTTTGCCTATGGTTCCAGTTTATACATCTTACTTGTTTTTCAGCCTCAAGTTCTTTTCTTCCCTTTGGTTCAACCCATGTAAATTTGGAGTTAAGTTTTTATCAGAAATTAAACTGAACAAGATTCTCAACTATTTGCATTAGCCACATTCAACAGGTACAGCTCCTCCCAATGTGTTTCTGTAACTGCTGTGCCATGTTGATGTTGAAAAAAGAGAAGCATGAAAGAAATAAAGTTTGAATACATACCAATTCAAAGGCGGACTTCTAAGAACCAACTGGTCGACTCTATAGAGTTGAATGGACAAATATGTCCATCTCATTTTCTCCCCCCTCCCAAAAACACACACATTCTAATCACATTTTCCTCCTATTGCCCTTATTTCAGAGGGGGGATTAATTTGGTGAATTTTTTGTTGAGAGAACAACAAACCCATCCCTATCTGTGGCTGACTCTACCCTTGTTTTGTCCCTTGCGAATGCCTGCCTGTGCTTTCTTTTAAAAACCAAGAAAGCTCTCATGCCATCAAAGCAATTCATTTTCCATGTGATTTGGATGCTTTTAGAACCTGGTCGCTGCGCTTTAGGGATTTTAAATTTCCGGGATATTCACATAGTTAAGGGATGAAAATAAAATCTCATCACACTGATTTAATGAGAGAGAGAGAAAGAGCTGAGATTGAAATGGCAGAATGAGTTGTAGGGGGGCAGAGAAAAGCATTTTCCCTTGTAACGCTCCTATTAAAATATTGATTCAGGCACTTGGTTACAGGGTAGAAATAAGTGGTTGTGTTAGCTTTAAAAATATAGCAATGATGACTTTTCTGTGGAGGAAGAGACACCAAGTCAGAGAAGAACTGGTTGCCTTCTGAACAGACGCAGAAAACAGTAGCTTTACTTGTCAGGGAGGCCGAGTAGCATGGATACCAGCTAAAATATAAAACCTGATGTGGGTGCCTTCCAGATTAGTCAGTGCTGCTGGCAGGATTTGCTTGGCTACCCTGCTATCTTTCAGGATCTCTTCTGATTCCAAAAGTGCAAGGTCTGAGGACAGAAACTATGTTTTGCCCTTCTTCTTAACCACTTCCCTTTCTTATTGCAGCCTTCCCCTCACTTTTAAACAATAACATTTTGTTGTCGTTGACCTAAAAGTTATATGGGGCATGCAGAAGATTGAAATGCACGCACCCCATCCCTGTCACACATCCACACACAATAATGGAACTTAAAGTGAGTCAGTAAAATGGATGGGCTAAAGATTCAAGATGGGCAGCAGAGATTACTTCTTGGCATGGGGTGTATTTTCAGAATTCACTGCCACAGGATGTGGTGATGCACAGCAGTTAGAAAAGCTTTGGAGAGTGGACAAATTAATGGAGGATGAGATCTTTTAAAGCTGTTTATTGAGGATTTTTCTTAGCTGTTCTGTAAAACTTTTTCAACTAGAGTGAATTAAAAAGAGGAAAACAAGGATACCAGCCTGGTATCTGTATATTACCTCAAGTATCAAATGCAATATGCCTTTGTGTATTGCTCTGGAACATGTATGGGAGAGTTCTCTTGCACTTAATTCCTGCTTGTGGGATATCCAGAAGCATCTGGTTGGCCACAGTGAGAACAGAATGCTTTTCTAGATAGGTTGTAATCTGATTCAGAAGTGTTCCTCTTATGTTCTTAAAACACAAGCTTCTAAGCATAATGCTTTTGCATTTAGCTACCATGACTAACACCATTAAGAGACCCATCCTTTACAAATTTATCTAATCCCCCTATAATTGGGAGTTTTAAAAGCTCATGCTCTGGTGTCCCAGAAGCTGCTTCTGCCAGCCAGAAGTCATTTCTCAACCTTTTTTCCAGCCAACTCTAAACCTCAGACTCTGTCTCCTCTTGCCAAATGTAAGACAAAGGCTGAGCGGAAATGCATGGTGCATTTAACATAAACATTGACCTTTGCAAAATGCATACACACTTAATTCAAAGTGTTCAGAGAGGACCATGAAATGGCCTGCAAATGGACATTCAGAATGAAGGCTGAAAGTGTGGCCCTTACTCTCATTTGACTTTGTGGTGTGGCCACACTTCCAAATGTATCGTAAAAACATGACACCATCATGCTACATTTGGAGTTCTTAATGTGCAGAAGTTGTAGATTTCAGAAATAGACAGCTAGAAAATAAAAATGGTCAGTGCAAATTTCGGAAATTAACCCAAAAGGGAAATTATCTTCCTCCAGCACCCTCTATTTATCACCAGATTAATCATATAGAAATTTGACTCGTTATGTAAGATTATTCCTATCCAGTAGGTATCTGGGATATGACTTACTTTCCAGTGATTTGGAATTCTAGTGCCAAATGGAATTCTTAGCCATCCCTATTTGCAAATCTAGTTTCATGACATCTGCCTTCAGGATCTGTGAACTCCTGTGGTGAGGGATTACATATCACTGAACCATAGTAGCCATAGTATGATCACTAGAACAATACACCGAAATCATAATACAAATCTGCCTACAGTATGAGATTGTGATATTTGCAAATTAAAACAAAACAAAACAAAGGGGATTAAATTTAATGAGATCTATTTGCATAGCTGTTTTGCCATGGCCAGAGGCTGGCTGTGGTGTGTGCAAGGCAGGATCCCCTTTTGTGTCATTGCTCCACAATCAAATTCTTCCCAAGAGGAGATTCGTTACAAGCATTTCTGTGTCACTTTGTGAATTCCCCCAAGATCTTTGCCAATCCATTAAGAGCCAGGGAAACAGGATTGGAACAGAACAGAAAGAGAAGCAAGAAAGTGGGTTGCAGTACAGAAGAAAATGGCTGTGAAAGGAAACCAAAGAAGAATGCTTTTGAGCAGCAATTTGTTATAAAGCAGTCGGCACTCCACATTTTGGAGATTCATTTGTTTGCTATCAATCTCTGCGCAAACGAAGAAGTTGAGAAAATTGTTTATTTGGCTTGAGGCACAGTTGGGAAGGAAGAAACCATTTCTTCCATGCTAAAACAAACATGTTCTCATTCAGTATCAAACTGTTAACTGCCACCTCCAAGACAAAGACAGAAAAATGTGTCAGGATTGCAAAGGGTGTTCCAGATGTGCGATGTTTAGAAATGTATTTGTAATCCACACACACGATGAAATACACACCAGCCTCCTGCAGGCTGTTCCTAACCCAAACAGATTAGCAGATTTTTCCAGCATGGATTGTATGGCAGCCTGTCACTAGAAATGGAACAATGTTTGTTTAAAATCAGATTTTGTAAGAATTTGCCAAACTTTCAAATTTAGGAGCAGGACCGGTTAAAGAAGCTAGCTTAAAGGAGACCGAAATAAATGTGAATCACTACAATCAAAATTGGAACTTTAACCAGATGCAGCTGTGAACTGGCCGAAGTTCTGAAATGCTGCCATATTGACATAGCATGCCTTCAAGAGACTAGATGGAAAGACCAAAAGTGAAGGACATTGGACATGGTCATAAGCTTATTTTACCAGGCATCTCCAACAGCAATGGCGTTGCTGTTGTCATGAGTGAGGACCTACACACCCATATGCCTGAGGTCCAAAAGGTCACCACTGGCACCCGCATCCACCAATTCCAGGTTTTTCTGCCTATGCCCCAGAAACAGAACTTGAAGAAGACACCAAAGATTAGTTCTGGAATGAACTGCAGGCCAAAATATCTGCCTTTCCTGGAGAAGACCTGCTATTCCTCTATGGCGACTTGAATGGCCCCAAGAATCTTAGTTATGGAAACTGTAGCGAAGATGGATTACGAATCCTTGATTCTACAGAAGCAAATGATCTTGTCATCTGCAATTGGGGGGAAAATGGAGAAAACCGAAAGAAGGTGGATATCTTCTGGTTTCTCGATTCCTATCTCCAAGGCGATGATGACATTGATGACATGTGACTGAGGATGAATGTGGCTTGGTTGTCCTTGCAAGAACTCACCGGTGTGCTTTGCAACAAAGGAATGCCAATCCACCTCAAATCCAAGCTTTACAAGATGATTGTCTGCCCAGTTGTCCTTGTACGGCACAGAGTGCTTGACAGCAACAATGAGCATAGAAAGCCACCTCCATGCCATGGAAATGTGTATACTTCATTGGATATTGGGTATCTTCCTACTCGACCACATCACAAATGATACTACCTGACAGCAACTAGGCATGTATCAATAACAGAGAAGATTAGAGAAAGCCAGCTCCACTGATATGGACATGTCCTCAGAGCAGCACCTTCCACCATCACCATACTACCAGAAAATTGATCACCAGCAGCCACATGGGCAACCAAAACAGAAATGACAGGATACTGTCAATAAGGATGTGCAAGTTATTAGTAGAGTATTTATTACTGGTATTTTGAATATTTTTACCCCAGGTTTCTCCTTGGAAAAGGACCCAAGGTGGCTTACATTAATGAGGGACAATATACAGCCCCAAATATTCAAGACATATTCAAGTTAAGAACCAGGAATTAGAAGAGGCATCTTACAACATTAAAAAGTAACATGGAAATCACTGGTTTTCTTATGAAATTAGTCAATGCGGTCATGTATGGAAATCCATATAAAAGTCACGTAGCAGGTCGTCCCTCATTCATGGAAAGCTTGCCTGAAGAGTAGTGCTGCACCCAGCATGCCATCTGCTGCTCACGATCCTAGATGATCTCACCTGAAACCGTCTTTAAGGGTGCAGTTTTCTTATGTATTGGCCCTAAGGCCTGTTTAATTCCATCATACATCCCCTTGATGTTACCTGTATCAGCTGCCATCTGAATCCGAGAACACAGTTGCAGCCAGTAATCATTAGCACATTTCCTGGCAGTCTGCTGGACTTTATTACGAACAGCTCGCAGGGCCTGTAGGTTGCGTTCACTGGGACAAGCTTTATATGCAGTCAAGGCTCTCCTCTTTTCCATCCCTGCTGAAGTTCTGAAGTGCTGCAAAGAGATCATTGCCACTGAACTGTACGAAATCCTCTGCCTTTGCTGGAGGAAAGGGGGAGTACCACAGGATATGAAGGACGCTAATATTGTTACGCTTTATAAGAACAAAGGTGACAGGAGCGACTGTAACAACTATCGTGGTATCTCTCTTCTTTGTGTTGCCGGGAAGCTGTTTGCACGTGTTATACTGAAGAGGCTCCAGATACTTGCAGAGAGAGTCTACCCAGAATCACAGTGTGGCTTTCGAACCAACAGGTCCACTACTGATATGGTATTTTCCCTCAGGCAGTTGCAGGAGAAATGCAGGGAACAAGGACAGCCACTTTTTGTAGCCTTCATAGATCTTACGAAGGCATTTGATATGGTTAATAGGGACCGATGAAGCTGTTTGGATGAACAGCGAAACGTTTCTATCTCTCAAAAAAGAAGTCCAGTAGCCATGACTCAACTTCCAGATAAACTCACCTGGATGACTGAGAATCTTCACAGACATATTAATAGGGACGGACTCTTTAAAATACTCCTCCGGGTTGGATACCCACCCAAGCTCCTTAACATCATTAGGTCTTTTCATGGGGATATGAAGGGCAATGTAGTTTTTGATGGCCTAGTGTCAGATCCCTTCAACATCCGAAGCGGAGTGAAGCAGGGCTGTGTCCTTGCGCCAACCTTGTTTGGGATCTTCTTTGCTATCATGCTGAAGTATGCTTTTGGAACTTCAACAGAGGGTATCTATCTCCGGACCAGATCAGATGGAAAACTCTTCCATCTCTCTAGATTGAGAGCAAAGTCTAAGGTACAGGTGAAATGTTTGCGGGATCTCCTCTTCGCTGATGACACCACCATTACTGCTCACTCTGCCGAAGATCTCCAACAACTCATGGATCATTTTAGTAAAGCTTGCAAAGATTTTGGGCTAGAAATCAGCCGGAAAAAAACACAAATAATGGGCCAGAATGTGGACGCTCCTCCTCGCATTACAATTTCAGCAAAAGAACTGGAAGTTGTCTGTGACTTTGTGTATCTTGGCTGAACTATCTCAGATACACTCTCACTAGAGTCTGAGCTGAATAAACATATAGGTAAAGCAGCTACTATGTTTTCCAGACTAACAAAGAGAGTATGGCTCAATAAGAAGCTGACAGAACATACAAAGATACAGGTCTATAAAGCTTTTGTACTGAGCACACTTTTGTATTGCAGTGAGTCTTGGACCATCCATGCCCGACAGGAAAGAAAGCTTAATACCTTCCATATGCGCTGTCTTAGGCGAATATTCAACATTACCTGGCATGACAAAGTTCCAAATAGCATAGTCCTGAATCGAGCTGGAATCCCTAGCATGTACACTTTATTGAAACAGCGACGCCTACGCTGGCTTGGACACGTTGTGAGAATGGATGATGGCCAGATCCCAAAAGATCTTCTATACAGAGAACTAGTGCAGGGAAAGCGCCCCAGAGGGAGACCAGAGCTGCGGTATAAGGATATCTGTAAGAGGGACCTGAAGGCCTTAGAAATGGACCTCAACGGATGGGAAACCCTGACCTCCGATCGCACTGTCTGGAGGCAAGAGATAAAGCATGGTCTACATAAATTTGAAGAGGCATTTGTCCAACAGGTAGAGGAAAAGAGGCAGGCACGGAAAGAACGAAACTCGAGGACCGGGCAAGAAACAGAATACATCTGTCCCCAGTGCGGTAGAGACTGCCATTCCCGAATTGGTCTATTTAGTCACACCAGGTGTTGCTCTTAGGATCTCTACTCCAGGCATGATACCATAGTCTTTCGAGACTGAAGGATGCCAATGCCAATGCCTGAAGAGGAAGGTCTTTGCCTGCTTCCGGAAAGACAACAGATGGGGCTGTGCAAAGCGAAGTTGTTGGCCTGTGCCCTGAAAATGCAGTCAATCGGGCAAAAGTGGCATTTTAGGACCCAAAATGTGGACCCTACAGCTGCTAGAAAATGAAGAAATGAGAGAGACTTCCATTGCAGCCTGTCTTGAAATAATTTACCAAAATGTGCAAATGTCTTCATATTTGAGGTAGAAATATTTAAAGAAATACAATCCACGTTTTTATAGAAAGTGACAAATGAACAACAAGGCAAAGCTGACAGATGTTGCTATCCCTGACTATGGTACAAAACTCACTTCAGCTACAAGTGCCAAACTGTTTATATTAATATACGCTTGTCTCTGGAATTCATCTTTCTGTTTGGCACTGTCGTCACTCTGGCACTCTTTGCTGCCAGTCTCAGGTTAACGAGCTATCAGGCACCAAGGGAGAGTGATGCTGGGTCAGACCAATAGCAGGGTTCCTGCTTCTTCAGGACCTACATTTAATAATAAGAGGACTCATTCCTGATCATGGAACATGTTCTGGCTACCTGTGACTGTTCAGAGCCTTAGGCTGAGAACATCCTTAATGACACCGCATGTCTGGGACCTTGATATCCTTGTACCACTAAGGCATACCCATTACCGCTAAGTTAAGGTATTGTCTTTCCGTCTCCTTTTCTTCATGGCCTCACACAGACTTCCCCTGAAGATCTTGCAGATGCTAAAATTGGGCACAGTGTCCTACCAGGCACAATTCCAAGGAAGACCAGTCTTCATGGCTTTTACAAAGGAACATTTCCTTCCTGAGGGAAACCTAACAAGAGGCCTTCACTCAAGTTTTAGGGTTCAGTCATCCCCCCCCCCCCGTAACTGCTGGAAGTTAAGCCTCCCAGCGTAATCTTCTGATCTGAGCTCTTGTAGGCAATCTCGGTGTTCCTATTCTCCCCATTAAAACACACACACACACACACACACACACAACACACACACACACACACACACACACACACACACTGCATATAAACCCTTTGCTGCTCTGCTACTTCATTCAAATCATGGCTTTATCCAAACTCTTCTCTTGAGCAGCCTGACACCCCATTTTTATGCCAGTTCTGAAAGGAAAGAAACCCTCTGCAGTGCAATTTCCGATGGGGAATTTCCTTCCTCTCTGTTGTGAGTGTGTCTCTCTGTGTGTGTGTGTTATGTGTTTCAAATAAATTTTAAAAAAGCATTTTGGTTTTGTGCACTAAGCACTTTTGAGGGCGGTGCGGGGCCCCGTAATACGAAGGTTTATAACCTCCTCAGCTAATGCTCTCTGACACTCTGTTCTGATATCATTACTACATTATACCCACCATTTTTGAGTGAAAAAATACAGTACTTAGAGAGTCGAAATTCATAAATAAATTCATGTCAAACCGCACTTAATATTGATTTTGTTAGTGTTCAGATTCAATAATAAGGTACTGCGTGCATGAATATTTAAATATAATCATCATTTCTGCATCTCCTAATGGCCTCTGCTCTTCTACACTCAATTTAAACACAATTTAAAAACTATAATGTATTGAAAAATACTAGGATTTAGCAATAAATCACCATTGGGTAACTCCAAGCCTTTTATAGGAGGGCTCAATATCGGCTTCTCCAGGGACGGCACAATTAGATTCATGTTTTTAAACTTCTCAATTATCCATATACCATAATTTTATGTGAAAGTTTGTTTCCCTTCCTCCCCCCCCCACTACTCTGGCACTCCACCCCAGCCCTTCACCATATATTGCCCTTATCCCTGCCCCACCTAGATTCTCTCCCAGCAGATAGGGGAGAAATTGCTAAGTGTTCTCTTAGATGGGTTAGTATAGTAAAAAGGAGTCAAAGGTCACCATCCTTAAACTGAATTACAGCCAGAGACTGCTGCTGGGGGAGAATGGAATGCTGACTCACTTACATTATTTGTGGAGGAAAAGAAAATGATATCAACAGAAGAAGAAAAAGAGAGAGAAAATGACTCAAAATGAACTCAGCGGAAAGGATGTGGAGAGGGGTTTTCCTCTTCAATATTTAGTTTAAGTGCCATATTATTTGTTATCTAATAGACAACGAGGACAGCTTGGGGATGGTGGTTTCTTGGCTGGACTTCAGCATGGTTGCCTGGAGAAGAGAAATTGTGTCTTCCTAGAAGAGTCAGTGCTCTGCTCACGTGTCCCCTTAAGTGTCATGTGTAGAATTTGCTTCAGGTTTGAGAGGTGGGGTGGCCACATGCTCTCTCTCTCTCTCTCTCTCTCTCTCTCTCTCTCTCCCCCCTAGTGAAGAACAGTCCTGCTTTTGAAGAGTTGCCATAGGGAAACCCCTCCTTTTGTAAATATGCTCCTTTGGAAAGGCTATCCAGCCCAAGTTTGATGTAAACATAAAGAATTAGAATGAAAAAGGTCAGGGACTCTGAAAACTAGTTAGCAACACCAGGTCAGTAGGCTCCCTGGCCGTAGTCTTTTTTACTCTAGTGACTGGCTAGTAATTATGTTTAAAATATCCACACTAACAGTTTTCTAATTTTGCATCCATAAATTAGAATGTGCCTTATATGCAAAATAGTATCTAATTCTGTGTTTTTGTTGGTAAGAATTTCTTCCTCTTTGACGATCAGTCAACAACCACCCTAACAAAAGGACTCTTAGAACAATGCTCCCTTGGCACCCTGTACTGTCCTAGAGTGAATTTCCTGGGAACAACAAGTAGAAGACCATCTGCTGTCAAGTCTTTAAAAAATAGTGTATGCATGTTTTAAACTGAGAAGGGGAAACGGCAGGTGGAATAAAAAGATGAAGATAAATGAAAGGAGGATGTCAGTAATGGGGCCTTGGACTCTGGCATGTGCTCAGCCTGCTTTCTGCATTTGAATGCTTCTTCTTTCTTTCAAAATACCTTGCTCTTTCTCATTGATTGGTGCTGTTATAACAGAGCTCAGAACAGGCCCGACATGAGAGAGATTACCTGAACGCCTGAATTTTCACAGGCCATCTGCCAGCTGGCATACAGCAAGCCCATCCTCTTTCAGAGCTTTCCTTAATTTGTTGTACCAAGGGCTGGCCCTACTATTAGTGAATTGGTTGCCAAAGGTAGCAGGTGCTAGAAAGAGAACAGTATGCCAGGCAGCCTGCTATGTGGGCCTCAGCTCAGTCACTACTTTTAAGAGGTTCCCAACTTGAGTCTCCAAATTCTCTTGGACCACAACTTCCAGAAATCATGGTCAGTGCAGCTGGTGATTAAGGCTTCTGGAAGTGTTTGTCCAAGAAATCCTCAAGACTGGAAACCATGGACTTAGAAGTCAATGTCCCAAGAGTAGTGTTGAGGACATTATTCATCTGAGAGACCAGTTGGCTTTAGTTCAGTTAATAAGAGTAGATGCTATCTTGTCTTCTGCCTTAATCATGGCACGGGCCAGTCCTGGTAGTAATATAAAATAAATGTCCACTTCAGAGTCTCTTGCAATCTCAAATCAATTAGTAGCTAATTAATAAAAAGATGAAAGATCCTTCAAGAACTGTAAAAATGTTGGAAAGATCATATTATAAAGTAATTCTCACCCCATCCCTAAACAAAGGGATGTGTTTTGTGTAAGTCCCAGTGTATGCATACGTACTACATTTTATTTAATTGCCTCAAAGTGGATACTTGTTTTGGCTCACCTCTGCTCTGTCATGATATTTATGTAGTCGTTTCCCTTGCTGTAGCTTTGGAAGTGGGAGAGACGGAATTTGTTATCCAAATATCCGTTCTAGGCAAGGTCGGCTTTACCTACTATGCATTACCATTTCCAAATGCCTTAAGCAAGAACTTAAGCAAAAACTTGCTTTTTATTATGTTTTTATTATTGGATTGTTTATCTGTTGTATGTCTAGACTGATATTTGTTCAACCTTGTAAACAGCCCAGAGGAGCCATGCAGCTAGACTGAACAGTATATAAATTTAATAAATAAATAAATAAATTTAACAATAAGGGTGCTTTCCTCTAGCCCATGTCATTTACACTGATGAACATCTCTGGTTCTCCAGGCACTTGTACAGCCCTACTACATGATCTACTTTTAAATGGGAGGCCTGAGATTGAACCTGGACCTTTAACGCACCAGGCTATGCTTCCACACACTCAGCTAGGGCCCCTCCTCAGAGAAGAGGTCGGTCAGCTAATGCAAAATTCACTCACTCTTGACATTTGAACCACTGAGCTGATAATGAAAAGCCAGCCTGTCAACCTCTAGCAAAAGAAAAAGTGCCATCCTTGGCTATCCCTGACCCATCATTACCCTTCCACGACTGCAGTGATAGCTGTAGGTCACCCTTCTCTGTGTAGCTGAAGCGCCCTTTTCCCCCACTCCCCTTCCTAGGCTGCCCTTAAGGTTCCTAGGGACTTCATCTTGCTTTTGGTTCCGTGGTGATGAAAAATTAATCACCCTTTGTTACAGCCTCACTTCTGTCACTTTCCATCCTGGGGTCTGTTTTTTACGGAAAACAAGCTACATTCATCAAAAATGACAGAACACAGACTTAATGTAATCATGTATGGAAACATGAATTGCAAATGTGGAACACAAGCACTAAAATGTATTTTCCA
Organism: Phrynocephalus guinanensis; assembly: GCA_037367245.1. Lineage (NCBI taxonomy): Eukaryota > Metazoa > Chordata > Lepidosauria > Squamata > Agamidae > Phrynocephalus > Phrynocephalus guinanensis. Next base: position 2,020,498 of record CM074753.1, read on the forward strand.
TTACTGCCACAAAATGAAATAATCATGAACATTTTCCCCAAGAATGAGAACACATGTAGAGTTACACTGACACCTCAGGAAAAAGAAGGGGGAAAATAAAACTACTGTACCCCAGCTATAGGTAAAGGTGTATCAACTCAAAAGGAATGGCAACATCCTGCTTTGCAAGAAGTGGCAGAGAGAGAGAGAAAGAAAGAAAGAATGCAGTACTAGGCATTGCTTGAAAGCCAGTACTTCAAGTGTGTTTTACTACATCTAAAGGGAGCATCCCTAGTAAAGCACAGTCTTTGTCTTCCAAAGGATTGCCTCTGATATGTCCTTTGTTGGGATGGGTGCCAATGTGACCCAGCCCGCTTTTTATAACATCCTTCCAAAATTCACACATTTCTTCACATTTGTAAGAGAAGGAACATGAGGTTTGAAAAATCTGAACGTCAGAAATCCCCATGTATTCAACAACGGGTGAATCTCCAACCATATTTGCAGTGCTGAGTGAGGGTTACCATATCTCTTGCTCTCTTTCCCTCTCTCCCTCTCTTTTTTTTGAAGAAGCTCCCTGTGACACCTGTGCACAATATGATCCTGGTCCATCCCGAGAATAACTGTACCTCTTGAATTGGACTATTGCAGATGTCTGAGAGTTTCCATTTGTTCTATTTTTAGAATTTTTTTTAAAAAAAATCTTAATTTAGCTATTATGCATATTTTATTTAAAAAAACTTTACCTAGTATACATTTTGCATGCTTTTTAAAATCAAAGAACTGTGTTGAAAAATTCAGAGAAGTGCACAATCCAAAGGATAACTCTGTTCTGTATATTAGTTCAAGAAGATTGAATTAGCTTGGTTCATTTAAATTGCGGGCTGAACAAAATTCAACCCAATCCTGAGTACGAACCCTTTGGTGTAAAGGCAGAAGGCCCAAGATGATGAACTTAAGATGCAGGCCTTGAGGGAGACAAGTTGAAGGGAAGCAAGTCTGAGTACACCCTTTGCTTCCACCTTCACTAGATTCCAAATATTTTGAAATTGATAACCCTTTCCTGAACGCCCCACACTATGGTAGCTTATGCTGTTGACAGAATAGAGGCAGAGCTACCAGATGTACAACTGATGCTGTCTATGGTAATATCTGGGTTCCACAGAACATTTAAAGAGGCTGAACAGAAAAAGAGTAAGTCCATATCTTGAGTAGAACAAGATAAATTACATATTATTGAGTTGGACGCCCCCCCCCATCTGTCCTGCTTAGAAGGGGCCCACTGAATCAACGGGGCAAATTACGCAAGCATACAATTAATTCCCATTGATTTTTACTAGGTCTATGCCAAGCATGACTAAACCTGTATAAAACCTACTGAGAACATTTGCATTGCTAATCCTTATTTACAGCTCTCAAAATGCACGTAGTTTGCCACCCAGATGCAGACCTGAATAGATGATGGCCATTGCACATCCCTCCCTTTTGCTGTATTGCACATCCATGAAATGTATCTACATGCAGCCATTCCATGGGCCAATTCACACAACCTTTATCTCATCTTCGGTACATTTTCATACTTTTTTAAATATGTGAAGCAACCCTCCAGTAATGAGAGGGAGGATACCAAAGGAACTGGAATAGGGAGTTCTCCACTCTGCCAGCAGAGGGGGCACTTCAGAAAAGCTACACAAGCACCTGTGGGTTGGCCTTAGGCAGGCATAGCAACAGAGCAGAGAAAGGTGGCATTATTCTGTCATTACAAAACTGTGTGTTTTTCACTTCTGACGAGAGCAGATCAGATTATAAAAAATACATAGAACATATAACCCCAACAGCTGTAAAATCTGAAAGATGCATACATACAAAAATATCCAAAAAGATTTTTGTCACTTTTGTGCCATTTCTGCGAGTGGTGGTGGGGGAGGGTTGCCTTTTATCTCTTCTCCCATATGTTTATCCATCTTGGGCTACATTCTTGTAGTTTGTTTTTGTTTCTCTATGCCTGATGTCATCTTGTGGTCTATTTTCCCAAGGAGAATGAACTTCTTTTTTAAATGCTAGTATGCTCTTAAGCATATGCAGAGATATTTTCTTGTCTGAAAGAGCTGCTTCCTATATATCCCCCCCCCCTGAAATCTGGTATTGTGTAACTTGCCTGTGCAGTCCCAATACAAAAAAAAAACCTAACCACCTCCACTGGGGTTCTACTTACTTTGTATTTTCTGCAGTTGCAAGCGCAAGGTTGCATATATTTTAATCTGCTTGCCTACTTTATTTTCCCAACTACCTTATGAGGTAAATCAGATTGTGTGAGAGAGACTGGCACAAAGGTATGCAGTTGTGGGACTCACATTCAAATCAGACTTAAGTTGCACTGGCAACTCAACTGAAACTTGATTCATTTTGTTTTTTCCCCAGTGGCTCAGACTTGACTCAAGGCTCAGAATCCTTCCACCCTCCCTTTTTTCTGAGGAAAAAAAACCCTTGTTTTTAACAGGGACTTGGACTTGATGCCAAAGACTCAAACTCAGACTTGTGACTTTAGATCCAAGACTTTCCAGCATTCTTGGTGGCTTGCGTGGCTTTAGAGTAGATAAGAACTCATATCACCTGAGATGTAGTTCAGCATCCCAACCACAACACCACACTTGCCCTCTAACTCTTTGGTGAGGATTCAAATCAAATTATGGTGGTTCTTTCTTTCTTTTTTTTAATGTACTCCTCAAAAGAACTGCCAGTGGTTGATGAGTTGTCTGCTTCATTGACTGTGGACTCTGCCACTACAAACCGTCCACCTTAATCTAATAAGACTGAGACAGCCACCCCTGATTCTTACCATTCTTGCTTTTAATTCTCCATATGGTCATATTGCCTGATTTCCCTCATTAAAATCAGATAACAGGCAGTTAAGTGTCAAATGTCTATCTGTACTTGTAAGCGTAGGGAAAATAGATGTCTTTCCATCGAACAGCAGGCCTCCCGGAAGAGGGCACTTGTCTCCCAGGAGAAAACAACCTTCTTTCAACTGATCACTCCCAGTCTTGTACACCTGGGCATTTTTTTTAATTTTCTTGGCCAACTTCAGTTGAACCGTGCCAGCGTGGAGTGAAATATTAAGGCAGGCACCTGAAATTCAAAGTGTTTCCTTAATTAATGGGTGGATGCCACAAGATGATCCAATGCAGCTCTTAAATTAATCTTAATTACATGGATTTTGAAACTTTGGCATTAGCCAGCTACTCAAAATATGTATTTCATAACCCTAGAAACTGGCAAAAAAGACAGCAGCAGCAAAGTCAGCCGATGATGTTATCACCGTCCGTGGCTGGGGGTGTAAGTGTCATCTGGGTGTGGTCTGAGATTTTATCTGAAGGCTCAAATTAATTTGCTCCTGCAAATACCAAAACAAGCTGTTTTTCCCCACCACCTTTGGTAGGGGCAAAATGATATACAATGCTTATTGTGTAGCTATTTCAGCTCTGACTCTCTGTGCGATCAGGTGCTGATAGAATTAGAAATCAGATGTGGAGAAAGAAATTGACAGTGGGGTGGAAGTCAGACTACGTGTTTAGGAATTATCACATCAACCGCACATGGGGTTCCAAATGATTTTTATTTCCCCTTTCATCCCTTGCAAATGACAGTGCTGTTGCCCTACTTCAGGCAGACTGAAGAAGGTGGAAGACATGGAAGGTGGGGAGAGATTAGTGGTAGAAAGTTGAAAAGACCGAGCAGTGTATGCCACATGCCTTCCATCTGCCCCCTCACACCACTCGTTGCCTTGAGACAGATATCTAGTCTTTTGTGCTCCCAGACGCATTTGGTGGGGCCACTGTGAGATACATGAAGCTGGACTAGATGTGCCTTTGGCCTGATCCAGCATGGCTCTTCTTATGTTCTTATGAAGAGCAGCAGAGAATCATGTCTTGTTGAAAAAGTCTGGTCAGATTTAGAAAATGTTATGAGAGTGGTGTGCCATCTTTTCCTTTGCAAAATGACTTGGGACATCCTGGGCCCGAGATCTAATGTTTTTCACTGCCACCATCATCCCAGCATTATACAAGATAGTAACCTCTATTCCTACCCACTCATCTGTGTACTTCGTAGATTTCACTGTGGTCCTAGCCATGGCAGCTTATGGTCTCTGAAATGCCTCCCTCAGATTTTCAAGGCAGGGGCTTTTTCCTGATCCATCCGGGAGCCCTCTGTGTATCCCAGTGAACTCATCCCTTATAGGTCAGTCAGTACCAAAAAGCCCCAGCTGCGTCTGGAGTATTATTTTAGTTCCACATGTTGAAGCAACACATGTTTAGATACCTGGAGAGAAAGCCCATCTCTGAGCATGTGCAGTGTGCACACCATGTGGTTTCCTAGGGCTTAAAAGACACTCCCAGACAGAGTGTTGACACCTTTTCCTTGTCCCCCCCTCCATTTCTTTTTAAATGAAATAATGTCCAAAGCTCTGAGTGTTGTGAGTGTCTCTCACCTTAAGTCATTATGGTGAATGGAGTGATACGTTCATGTACTTGAAGGTTGCCCAGGCAGAGATGGGTGTGTGATGTCTGTGCATCTTGGCTTGCTAGGCAGCTGCATAATAGACATATTTTCTCCTGTTGCAAAGAGGTAATTCAGAGACTGTCCTTTTGGGATGCCCCAGAGTGTTAGCCTTTGCCAACTTCCAAATAGATTGTAGTGCATGCAGATAGATTCTCCAGGAACGTACATACAAAATGTGCTGATTCACCTCAACAGCCTCTGGACAGCCTTTTCAAAGAGGAAACCAAGAGGACCCTCTAGGGCAGCAAGGAGACAGCCTTAGGGACTAGAACTGCTGCCTATAGAATCACACCACTCATTTGGGCATGCAGACCTTAAAAGGAGTTGCATTGATCTGACTGGAAGCCCTAGGTGCTCATCGGTCTTCTCTTCCCTCACAGAAACAGAAAGAGGCACTAGGGAGTGGGGTTTCAGGCTGGTTGGATTAACCATTATGCTAAGTATTGTCTAGAGCAGGATCCTTGGCACAAACAGGATCGGTAATTTAACATATTTCCTGCATGAGGAATGGATCCTGCTTCCTCCTTGAACTTGGTTTCTTGGATACTCCTCGCAGCTCACAACATGGTACCTCTTTGCCTTCTACAAGATGATTTCACTGTTGGAGGGAAAGTGCAGCACCACTAAGGGTATTTTAATCTGTGTACCATAGGCATGGTACTGGATGATACAGGTTGCTCCGTTCTGTGCTCGACACTTAAGTGTTTACTATGGCAGCTCTTGCTTATGAATATGGATAGATAACAATGTACAAGAATATACAGGCAAGAGGTTCAGATTTAGCACAGCAGAAACCATCCTTACAACATCCTGGAAGGCAGAACGAGATGATGATGATGATGATGATGATGATGATGATGATGATGATGATGATGATGATGATGATTGTGCCTGGCCCTTGATAGGAAAAACCTAACACCAGGCTATCAAGGATTACACAGAAAGAATAATGTATACTTCCTATAGGAGAGGACAAGGATGAAGTACCTGTGACCCTCCAGATGTTAGACTCCCACTCCCATCATTCCTAGCTAATATAATCCATGATCAAGGATGATGAGCATTTGGGGCCATGAATCATTCCCAGCCACACCTCCAGGATTTGCCTATTTTCCAAAAAGAGAAACAGAGTGAGTCAACGAAATTACAGACAATAACTTCCCAGAAACTTAAAGGCTGCATGGCAGAAACTTTACTTTCCACAGTACATGTTAATTTTTTCCTAACCACTCTGATCTGTGGGCAAACAGGTTATGCAGGATTTTTCTAATACTTACCCACCTGCAGCAACACCAGTATCATAGAGCCTGGCTCACAAAAACACTTCCCAAATTTTTCTTTCTTTCTTTCTTTCTTTCTTTCTTTCTTTCTTTCTTTTTTCTTTCTTTCTTTCTTTCTTTCTTTCTTTCTTTCTTTCTTTCTTTCTTTCCGAGGTAGAGGCAGAGTCACTCCAAAAATCTTGCCAGCAGTTGTTGTTGATGATGACAATGAAATAGCTGCAACAACAATTAATTCATTCACTCATTTATTTTTCTTATAGTTACACATCTCTTATTAGTGTGGTGGAATCTTCTAAGGCTTCCAAATTGTAAATGCTGAAATTTGGCAATTCTGGGAGAGGGAAACATGGTTAAATCTGATGCCAGTCTGCCTAATTGATTTGAAAACCTGATTGGACTCAGGGAGGCGTAGCTTTATGAATAAAATGTTCATCTTTAAACAAGGTGATAAAGTCAAGCTGATGTCAGCAGTCAGCAGGGCCAGCCATACAAGCATGAGTTTTTGAAAAGGCCTAATTGATTGAGACACTCCATTTTGGTTGAAAGTCAACCATGTTGTAGGAGAGGAATCTGATGGATTTTCAGTGGGAGTTGAGTTGGTGGGCAGTATAAGTAGTAAATTTTCATCATAGACAGAGCCTGCCTTGGCTATTAAGATATGTGGGTATATGAGAAAACATGATAATTCAAACTGTGGTCCAGAAATAAAAATAGTTTTAAATACTCCTTACTTCCTAGAGCTGCAAGAAGTTCTAGGGGAAGAATTCACTGTTTTGGGCACATGAATCATTGGAGAGATATAAGCAGAATCTACAGGTTGGTTTCTTATTAGGACCAACTAAAGTGCAACAAAATAGTATAGGTTTTCATATTCTAAAACTTTTCATTAACTTGTATATGACACAAACAAAACTGAGTGACAGGAGGAAAAAACTGAGTAGCGCTGACGACAATTGGTAGATTGGAGCTGAGAGGTCTGTCCACTGCTCTAGATAAAGCATATAAGCTACATCTTGAATTTATGGGGGTGTATGAGGCTTTTTCTAACATTTGGTTTATGTGCAGGTATGGCATGGGTGTGTAGACAATCAGCATAGCACTCCTAGGAGGGCAGTTTGACTATTACTGGCTAACATCAGAGTTGTAAAGAGAACTCAGTCCACCCTGCTAAATACTTTAGGATCAAAAGCATTTTCTCTGCCTTTTCCAGTGCCGCTCTTCTCATTGCTCTCTCTCTCTCTCTCTCTCTCTCTCTCTCTCTCTCTCTCTCTCTCTCTCTCTCTCTCTCTCTCTCTCTCTCTCTCTGATTTCTACATCTGTGTAAACACATACTTGCCCACTCCCTTTAACTGGAGGAGTGCCCTTCACATGGATGGCTTTCTCCAGATGTCTGGAGAAATCCCTTTAACAATTTTTAGGGTGCCTGTAGATGGGGACAGGGAACCTGCTCTTTGTTTAGTTTATACAGGAAAGTTTAGAACAACCCTGTGGAAAGTGGAGGTCAGGAAGGAATTTGAACTGCTGGGAGCTCTTGAGTAGTGGCACTAGCTTTGCTGCCAGGTTTAGTCTTTCCCTAGAAACTTCTGAAGAAGCTGTAGCATGTCTCCTCCTCAAGGATGCTTTAGGACAGCTCCTAAATGTTCTGTAGGTGACGTGATGTCACATAGCATGTGGGTTTACCTGCATGATTGGTTACAGCCTTGTGAGTCTATCTTTTGCTATTTGTGTGTGGGCAAACCATTAGTCTGAGGTATACACGGGATGAAAAACAGCTCCTGTGCCTAAATCAGACAGCTCCCATATAATTAAAGATTAGAGGTTGATGATCCTTCTGAAGAAACCATTAAAGACTAAGCATTTGGTGAGGAAGGGCTTTGAGGACTCCTAAACTGGAAAATGTTAGAAAGGGGATATAAAGAACAAAGCCTACAGTGCAAATGCAGAAATGGATTAAAGCAGAAAGAGAACAATGGGCGTTTATACACGACCCCTAAGCTCCGCCGCAAATGGCTGCAAGGTCCGGACTTTAAAAATATTTACCCACCAGCTCCGGACTTTGCAGACAATTAAGTGCGACCCCGCCCACTTTAGCGCGACCAAACAGCAGTTTTCGTGTACCTGCTTTTTGGAGGTGACAAATATTTGATCCAGTGTAAGGATAGTGAGTGCGGGGCTCTCCTGGCTTCTGTTTGTTCTTTTTTTGCGCCCCGCCCCTTTAAGAGATCTGAATGCTGCCGGGAACAAAACGGAGGTAAACCGGCATTCTTTTCTTTCTTTTTTCTCCCTCCCTCAGGCAGCCAGCAACCAGGAAGTGCGGAGGGGGGTGGGGACAGAGGAAGACAGAGGAACCCCTAAGATCTCTGGTCCGAATTGAAGTGGCCAGCGGATCTTAGGGGTCGTGGGAAAAGGCCCTATATTGGGATTCAAGAGCAGGTAGAAGTGAAGAGGATGCTGCCCCTCAGGGTAGAGATATGTCGTGAAGGGCTTTTTCACTGGTAAGATTTATGGAAGGAGTAGGTCTACCCATTAACGGACAAGGAAAGCAGGTGAAATCAATGGCTGGAGCAGATTGGCTTGAACTACTTAAGGTTTTGTTTTTAATTGGTTTTTAAAAAGAAAAAATATATAAGCAGCTGGACTTTGAGCCATTAGGAAAGAATGAAAACCTTGGCACGCAGGCCTTTGGTGAAAGGCATGTGAGAGAATGCTTGGAAGAGAGCAGATAGCTGAAAATCTGCTTCACAAATGATTATGCATTCAGGGGGTTATTACAGGAACTGGAAAGATGAACTTCCTGAAGCTGCTGAGAGATAGCTGTGAAAATTCAGTGTGAGAACAATGTCTATGGCAGAGTTCCACAAGAGAATCCTAGGAAAGACAGGGGTGGACAGCAATTCCAAGCAATTTTCCCTCCTTTTAAAAAATCATTTATTTATTTATTTATTTATTTATTTATTTATTTATTTATTTATTTATTTATTGGAAACATTCAATACCCTCTTTGCTTCATTTTAGATTTGGAATGATGACCCTTTAGGGACATTAATTCTCTAGCTATCAGAAGGTCTGAGCCAGTGTGCTATGATGGTTTGCAACTGGAACATGGATGTAGCAGATCCAGGTTCCAGTTTCAAACTGTAGTTTATACTTAAGGATAGTTGTATAAACTTATTTTCCCTGTATCCATGTCCCTGTATTAACCAGTTATTGTGATGTTTGTGGCCAAGCTGATGCAGCAGTAAAGCCACCTTTGTGAAAAGTTAGTTGCTGGGGACCTTTCTCTAGGACAAAGAGGGAGAATTCCTGTGCAGTTAATTTTTTAAAGGAAAACTTATGAAGAAAACCTAAAATGGGGTGAGATTGTGGCATGTGAGGTAGGATCTTTGCAATTATATTTTTGGGTTTTTAATGTAGGATAAATCTTCATTGTTGTTTAACAATATCACTGTGTTTTTTCCACATGGGATTTTTCAGGGTGCTTCCAATACTAAGAAATATTAGTAACTGGTGATTTCGGCTCACTTTCTATCCAAAATGATATAATCTGTTGCATAAGCTTTGTTGCCTTGTCTCTGTCCCATTCTTCTGTGTGGATGGAATGAACAAGCCTTGATACACAGATGCCAGCCCCACCATTCAAGGGTTGTTCTACTATACAAGGTGGTTACACTGGTGTGGTGTCCTTAACATTAGTGTAACCCCATAAATATACATAAATTGGTGGTGGCACCAACATGAGTCCCCTAACCGCTTCTCAGCTTGCATTACAGACAGATCACAACGGAGATGGAACTGCTGCTACCTAGCTTTATGTCTGTTGGGTTCTGGGAACACAGGACAGACAATCCTTTTGTTAGAGAAAGGATCACAGACTTTCTTCACAAAATCTGCTTTCTTTTTATTCTTGGCTGGCACATGACTTCAGTGTGTAATCCTAAAGGTTCAGCCTCCTCTAATTATCAGGGATTCACTCAGGCGCTCATTAGGTGGCCTCCCTCCACAGGGTGTGCCCTCCTTGACCTCCTGGATCAATACTTGTTCACTCAAGTTCATGCATTTCAGCTTGCTAAATACATCCACGGCGGTTGTCTTTCCTCCTCCCACACTCCCCCCTTTCCTTGCAACTATGCACAAATGGATCTTTCTGGCATTCTTATTTAGGAATGCTCTGGGTTGGTTAATGTCTTTTGAAGTATGTAATGGAGGGCAGAGAGACAGCAGAGATCACCGTATCCCTGAGTCGTTGATACTTTGACTGTTTAGACCTCTCTCTCTCTCTCTCTATCTATCTTTTGCTTTGCAAAATGTATTAAGGAGATGGGTGATAGAACAGTCAAGATCTACTTGGCAACTGCCAATCCACTCACCTTCTCCAAAAAGAATGAGAGGCATCACCCTCTTGCCCCTTGCCTCAGGCAATAAAATGTTGCAGGTGGCATTTAGTCCTCACCCTCACCCTAATGCGTTGTGGCCATGTTTTCCACCAGAGAACACTCAAACCCAAGAAAGCAAAACTAAATAAACTGCCCCTTTGGATCTGCTCGGCCTTTGCCCATGACGAACATGTTTGTTGGTTTGCTGGGTTCATGCCCCATTGCAAGAGAGACAAAGATTACTGTCCCTTCTCATCTGGTCATTTGATTGCTTTCTTGGTATAACTTCAGCCCTGAACTTCAGGGAAGCAGTGATGAGCCATAAAGAGGATCAGTCATCTTAAGAAAACGTGTTATTCACTGACATCTTGGAGCCATCGTTTCTGATATGGCTTGATTGATCAATACCAAAAGTCTGTACCACCCAAGGAATGAAGTCAATCTAGATGCCACTTCAGGGATTATCAGGGGCTGCTCCAAGTTTTTGTGGAGCTTGAGTAAGTTACTTTTTGACCTGCAACTCTCAGAATTCCGCAGTGGCATGAATGACAAGGAGTTCTGGGAGCTGAACCTCCAAACAACTTTTCTAAGCTATGCCCTTTGTTACCTGAACTGTCCTTGTCCTGGGTTTGTGGCTTCGGTTCCAGATTATAGCCAATCTTCTTTCTTCAGCCTTCTCCCTCTAGCCATTTTGCACCTCTGCTTGTTGGATTGTGCATTTCATGTTAAGATTCTCGTTGAGCAGTTTGTGATGATTATGGATTTCTGTGCTGTTTTATTCCAGTTATTGTCTTTAGTGTGTAAATTTGCAAGCCAATGTAGACAACTTTATAGTTGATAGGCAGAAGGAAATATCATAAATAAATAAATGCATCAGTCTGCCTGTGGTAGCAGGTGACAGGAAGCAGATACTTACCCTACCACTTCCACTCCAAATTAGTATCAGGAGGCTATCTCCTTAGTTGACTGTACTCTATAAACTGGTTCTTATAAAAGATGACTTAATAACCCTTGCATTCACTTCCCAGTCTCTTCCTCTAAAACCAGAAGTGGGGAACCTGCAGCCTTCCAGATGTTGGACTACAGCTATCAGTATCTATCTGCTATGCTGGCTAATTCCATGCCAGAAAAGCTTACTGGGTTACCACAGGGTCAAGCTGAAAGATTTTTTTAAAAATGTACACACTCCAAACAAAGAAGCCACCTGGGCACAAGCGAAATAGCTCTTCTGCTCCTCACCCCAAATATTTTCCCTTTCCTTTTCCATTTCAAATAATGTTGCTCTGTTATGAATTTTTAAATTAATGTTTTAAATGATTGTTGTTGTGTTTACCAGACAATTACCAACATTTTTAACATGAGCTTTAGGAGTACGCAGTGCATTAAGAGAAAATAACAAATGCCGAGAACGTTTTGTAGACAGTTGACGATCACCAAGTAATGTAATACTTATTACAGAAAGTAATGATTTGTATTCAGCTGCTACTGAGATTATGGCGATAGTAATACTAATAATGTCCATAAGAGCATTTATTCAGAACCTTGTCCCAGTGCTAGCTTTTGCATAAAGGCAGTCATTATTGTCTACCTGTTTGTTGCTCTCACATCCTTAGGGCTTAACAGGCAATCGAGGAGTTCAAAGCAAGGCGTTCCTGTTGTCTCAGAATCTGACTGAGCTGAAAGTCTGGTATCTCTTCCTTCTTTCCTTCCTTCATTCCTTCCTGACCTTCACATCTCCTATTGTGCTGTGTTGAAAGTCACATTTCTCTATACCCTTCCCCTCTCTCTTCACCTCAACTGTCCCTTCTCATCTGGATAAACAGCGTTTTTAACTTCTGCCACCCTCTTCCTTATTCCTCTCTCCCTCCGCATCAAATCCCTTGCACTTCGCCAGAATTAAATTCATCATTCATTTTTTATGGTTTTATACATAGTGGTAATTTATGTTTTCAAATAGATTGAGGTCAAACTTTAACAGAAAAAAAGAGTGTTTTATGTTTAAATTGAATGCATGTTCATTCCATTAAAGGGAGATGTTTTGGATCATTTTAAAAGGCTTAAAAGTAGTAGAAAGTGGCATTAAAATAAAATTTGAGAGATGTAATTACACCTAATCGTACCATAAAATAATCAATACTGCATTACATTATTTCTGACTTCCCTGGTTATAGCTTTTTTGGCAGTGGGGGTGGGGGAGCTTCTGAATATTGATGAGGTGAGAAGGGTCACGTCGACTCTTTGAGGTCTAATGAAGGTGGAATTAAGGTGATGTCCTCTTCTATTATATCTGTGCGTCAGGTGTACTTTCTCCTTTCCTCCATCCAGAGCGATAGCATGGCAACTGAAGCCAATACCACGGTAACATTTCTTGAGCTGAGATTATCCTGTCAGTAAATGCTGACTGGGAAAGCAACCTCAGATGAGCCACTCCATTATACACTTTCAAAATACAAAAGAACTGATGTCCGTGTCAATAGAGATCGTTAACAGCTCCAGAGACAACCCAAGCTGGGGGAGTTTATTTTATTTATTAGATTTTTATACCACCCACCTGGCAGCGAAGTCCACACTGAGTGGTTAACAACAACAAATAGAAAGGGAAGACACCAGCAGCTTCTAGTTTGTTTAGGGTGCATTTGGTTTTGCTCTTTTATGGGTAAGCCAAAGGTGGAGTAGCAAATGGTGACTCTTTCTCTGCCTTGATAAGTAAACGATGTAATACCCACGTTATTTTGACATCTGAGGGAGAAAACCTCACAAACTCTTCTCTCAGCTCTCTGGCAGGAAAGATACCAAAAGAATAAATGAAACAACTAATCAAGATACCCCAAATCAACTGCTTTACTCCACCTAATGGTAAGAGCAGCTTTCCTTCCTTCCTTTCCTGGAGCTTTAGGGTAGATTTCCTACATGCATCTATGTTTGCATCATGTGTTTGTATCTTTTAATTATGCCATTAACTCAAGGCTTCTGAAGCATGCAGAATGACTCACTGTTACCAACAGGATGACAGAACAGACCCATTTTGGCTTGATTCAAGATGATGTTAGATACCATTATCTTAGTGTCCATTAGAACCTACAGTAAAGCAGGCAGGCTTGTTCAACAGTCGTATATCTTCATATATCTTCAGTGGCTACTGTCATAGTGGCTATATTCAGAATGCTGCTTATTAGAGGACAATAGTTGCATCAGGGGCCACCCAGCAGAGGCATCTCTTGGCCTTCTTGAAAACAGGATGATTGCCTTGATTAACTCTTGATCTGATCTTGTGGGATGCTGCTCATTAATCCAACAATGCATTCGTTCTGCCTACAGATTCTGAGTCATAGGAAATAATAGTTTCATTTGATACAATATTATTCAAGCCACACTTGTTGGAGTACCATGGCCAGGTCTGGGTTCTGCATTTCACAAAAACCATTCACAAATTAGATCCCCCCCCCTTGAAGGTTGCAGCCATTTTAGTCTGCTGGAACAAAGCCAACGAAATGTCTCTAAAACTTACAGTGAGTTAGAGAAGAGACATGATGATGATAAGGGGGTCTGGAACCTAGGTCCTGCAAGGAAGAAGATAGCAGTCCTCTGGATATCTAGTAAAAAAATGTTACATAGAAAATGGAAGAGAGCTGTTCTGTGTGGCTCTACAGAACAGGTCAAGAACCAAAATATAGAGATGACAGGGAATAGATTTCAGCTCAACAATAACATCTTTACAGCGAGAGTTTTTCTGCAGTGGAAGAAATGCTGCAAAAAGTGTAGAGCTGTCCTTCGCTCAATGTATTTGAGCAGAAGTTGAATGGCCAATTGGCCATCTTTCACAGATGCTGTAGCCATAGACCCTGCACTGAGGTAGATGACTTTTAATATGCTCTCCAAATCTATGAATCTATGATATTTGCAATTGTTAGATGTATGTGAGTAACCTCCCATCTGCATATCATTTTCTCTGTTCTTGAGTAAGTATTTCACTAATTTCTTGAGCCGAGGCCCCATGGCTTCTCAGATGAAAAAGTGCCACCACATCACTCCATAATCCCTTTCACTTCATGGTTTCTCTCCACATTGAAGCATACACAACAGAGGCCTAGATAATGAGCACCACCCATATCACTAATACAAATAATAAAGAGAGAACTTAATGTATTTTTAAAAGTTTCCCTTAATGCAATATCAGCACAGTGCTCCACCCAAAGTAAATGAAATTATTGCCATATCCCCAAAATACAGGGCAAAGGGGAAGAAAAATTAAATGAAGATCATTGCTGGGAAGAAGGTACAAGAACCCAAAAGTTCCCTTTTTAGCCTCTGCTAAGAAACCCTTCCATGACCTGAAGCAAGCCACTATTTTGTGGCCACTGCAAATTTTGTCAATCTTTAAGAGGTTATGAGAACTTTGCCAAGTTTTGGGAAAGGAAAGGAAGGACAAAATATTATCATTATTTGCTCTCAGTTGCTGATCCTAAGTAGCCATTCTAAAATAAAATTACAACAAAATGTGGCTGGAAGGCAAAAACCACTAAGTTGCAATATGGTGAAAAATTCAATCCCATCGTTTTTTGTCTTGAATCAAGACAGAAGTTTGTTCTTTTTTAAACCATGTGTGGCATAGGAATTATCTTTCCAATGTCTTGATGTCTGTGCTATGGGAAGCCTGTTTCATGAATGGCTGGTGTTAACACCACCATCATAACGAATTGTGTTTCCTTCATTTTGTTTCCTTCTCACCTTTCTTCCTCGCAAACTCACATATCACCCACGCACATACACAACTCTGTGTCTCTATGTGTGATTCAGTATTACGTTTTGTGCACCAGCTGAAGCAGGCTATTTGTTCTACAAAAGCTTGCATCACAGTATGTTTTATAATCATTCAGATGTCATAGGAGTCTTAGTTATTTTTGCTGCAGCAGACGAACAGTCTCCATAGAACTTGCTGCCATTGTTAATCTCTGGTGATCAGCTTGCTCCCCAGGGTTCATGAAAATTAAATCTAAGAGTAGGAGGAATAAGATGGCTGTTGTCTCTCACATGCACACGAGTAAACATGCCAATATATTAGTATTAAGATATTGTGCAATCTATTTCAGAGACTGGTGAGGCCATTTTGAGCTATGGGATATGTATTGTATCGAGGGGGCTTCTGTGACTTAAAGTAGGGCTCCTCAACGTTGGTTCACTAGAGGTTTTAAAACTCATATCCCAGAGGCCACCCAGCCAGCATAGCTAATAATAAGAGATCATGGGAACTGAAGCCCAAAACTTCTGGGGAGTCAAAGGATGAAAACCAGTGGTTTAAAGAACAAATGCTTCCTCTACCTTTAAAAACAATGCTGCATGGTTTCCAGGTGTGCCTGCCTATCACATGCAGTGACGGATATTGCAAAGCCCCAGAGGAAGTCATCACCCCAAGGCACCAGAGAGGCAGAACTGACTTGAGAAGAAGGGAATAGTCCATGTTCTTGTCCCTTCCATAGTTTGACTCCCTTTCAGTACTGTATTCTGTGTGGGAGGCTTCCAGTGCTATCAGACACCCGATACAGCAAATGTCGGCTTTCTCTCTAGGCTTTGCAATGTTCTCCGTTCGATTTGCAGAATAGATGTGGGAACTGTACAAAAGTGCAGTGCACCCTCTGACAGGAGTGCTTCCTCCTCTTGGCCTTTGTTTATGCAAAAGCAGCCTTGGATGCTTAAAATGACAAGAGGAGATGCATGTCAGTGCGCTGGCTGAGTGGAGAAGGATAGGTTTATTAAGCCAGGCCCTGACACAGAGGGAGATAAACTACCTAGAGGCTTCCAAAGGCCACCGCATAGATCGGGTGTCTCCGTTTAAATAGAGATCCATCTTCTTGGTCAGGGCCAAATAGGCAGGTGCCCAAAACTAAAGGCCTCTGGGCCTATTAGGGACACCAAATGGGGCTTATTAGCCATTTTCTACAGGCAGGGAAGAATGATGGTCTCGTGTTAAATAATAACAAAGGGAGTTATTTTATATTGGGTCATATCCTTAGCCTGTTTCCTCTGCATGGTTCTTTACTAACTGAGAGAAGCACCCAGGTCACCCAATAAGCTTGCCTAATGAGAGAGGAGAACCAAGGAGCCAAAGGGACCTTAGGAATCCAGCCAGCAGCCAAGGCAGCTGCTTGCTTCTGTGAATGAACTATCCATGTCACATTGACACTCACAGCTGGGAAGTCACAGTTTCTTTCAGAGCACAGGAAAGGTAATTATTTATTGATGTCCTGAGTCCTGCCATCTTTCTGCCTCACCAGGCTAATAAACATGAAAGTGGTGGTAGCTGAGGCAGCGAGGTGTATGTGCAGTAAAACATTGTCTGAACATGAGAGATCTGGAACCCATGACTCTGTGCATGAGCAAAAAAAAAAAAGTACTGTATATTGAAGCCACACTTATGTTAAAACTGGCCACTAGTAAATTTCTGGTCTGTTCCCTTTTCTGCTTGGGTCACTCCATCCACCTCTTTCTTCAGGTCCACTCTGGAGATTCTGAGTAAGATACACAAAGAATATTTGCCTATAGGAATGTGAAAACACAAATGATTAATAAGAAGAGGTTCTGTTGTGACTGTTATGCCCTGGCTTGCCTCTTCTGGGCCTCCCTCCCTCCATAGGCTCCTCAGGGCAGGAACCTGGATCCATTCCTGCAATAAGACAAAGCAGCACAGTGTGATAGATGGAAAGATCTAGTCTGGGCTCAACTAACAGCAGAAATCAAAAGGTGTGGGGATGTGTTCTGAAGGAAATCCTCCCGTAGCTTCAGAATCATGGAAACTGTAATGGTTAGAGGACATGGGAGATCTGGATTCTAGTCCCCACTGAACCATGAAAGGCACCATTTTTTCTTAGCCTGGCCGATCTCATAGCATTCTTGTGAAAACAATACGGACAGGAGGAAAGCCAAGTGCACAACGACTTGCTCATGCTGAAAGAAAAGGGGGACAGGCATGTTACCCATAAACAATACATAGAGTTGGATCCAGTTTTAAGTGTATGGACCAGCTAAGCAGGCCTCCTGTCCCATACTTCCAGTGGCAGCCCTCTAATTTCCCCATCCAAATGCTACACAGAATTGCAAGACCCCAAGGAATGAGGTGAGCTATGTTGTAAAGCCAGGATTCCCAAAAGCCAGGTGAAACATGCTTTCCATGAGTCTTATAACCTCAATAAAAACATAAATGCTGGGCTTAAGGAACATGACCAAGGAGGGAAAAAAAGCCAAGTTTGGGTGGGGCATGACATAGTAGGGAACAGATCAGGGTGTAACTGAAAGGTGTAGGCAGGAATGGAATTCTGCATGGAATATGCATTGGGATCATCTCAGGATAGGAACAGAAAGCTTAATATAAGAGAGAAGTGTGGGACACAGTGCTTTTAAATGAAAATGTTGATGATCAGGGAACTTCTATACAAATTATGTACCTGCGTGTGTCACTCCATTACAACACCCTATATTGCCTAAGACCTATTTATGGGCATTCTCCCAATGACTCCCTGTGCTTAAAAATTTAACATCATACCATTAGAAATATGACCAACATTTTGAGAAACACTGGCAATAAACATTCACTATTACCATCTCCTACTATTGAAGAAATTGGGGACCTGGTGTAGCAGTGGTGTAACGCTATAGAAGCTTCACCACAAGGTGCTTCGATAACCCAAGTGGAATAAAGGGGAAGGGGGAACCTAAAAACTAAGTATTGCTCCTTTTTCCCCTCCATTCTTTCGTATTTTTGTATCCGTATATTATCATTAGAACATTGGAAAGCAGTGCATACGGTCCTTCTGCATTGCTCTTCCAACATGCTAATTCCTAGGAATTAAATTGGCTGGATTTTATATCAGCTGCTGGAAGTGACTTCGTTCGCTCAGTCTAATGCTAGAGCTGGCCGTGCTTGGTGCCACTGAGATGGGGTCAAGCAAAATGGGGCCATTCCTTTTCCAGGGCAGGTGACCTTAAAGACCGAAGGATTTTGAGAGCTTGGTTCTTTGTAGTACATGACAGTTTGCATTATTTTAAATGTAGCAGGCTTACTTTCGTGTCTATTGAAGCCTGTGGGTCTTTTTGCTGGTGTGAGCATTTCACAAAGCAGGGGGAGGGGGAGGGGGAAAATTGTCTAATTCTGGAACAATCCCAAAGGGCCATTCATTTCCTTTCTCCTGGCTCCACTTGGCAAGTGCAGTTTGCCAAACCTCTTTTAACTGTAGCTGTTTCCCATTCACTCCTTCCAGAGTTGTAGTAATGGACCAAAATAGATTACATCCAGATCCGACTTGGCCCTAGTCACCCTGGCATTATATTAATAAAGGAGTACAAAGGAGAACAATATTCCTGTAAAGGGCTTGTCGATGGGCCTCCATCATGCATTTTGTCCAAGTACTGGTACAAACAGCACCTGAATATGCCATGCTCATAAATCAGTCAAAACTAACATATTGATCTGGAATATTTATTTTCAGAGACATTCTAGTAGCCAGATTCTAAGCCAGAGGCCCAACCGATGCACAGGGATGCCACATCAAGCCTGACATAGGCTATTTATTTATTTATTTATTTATTTATTTATTTATTTATTTATTTATTTATTTATTTATTTATACCCTGCCTTTCTCCTTGGAAAGGGCCCAAGGCTACTTACATCACTGAAGGACAATGTACAACCAAGAAACTTTAAAGACAACATTCCAAGTTAAGAACAATGCATTTTGAAGAGGCATCTTACATCATTTTTTAAAAAGGCAGTGTTAAAGCTAAGAACAATAAGTGAAAAATTAAAGAGGAAAATGCCACTTTGAGAGATGGAAAACTAAAAATGGAAAACACAAGTAGTACAGTCCAAGTAATCATGCATAACCATCCATTGAAAAGTCACATAACACGTAGTCAGTCATTCTTGACCCCAGGACTTCCCTCTCCCCTACCTCGTCTACTCTTAATTGTTCAGATTAGGACAAAGGTTTTTCTCCATAGTACTGGAAATGGTTCAAAGTTGAATTACCGTTCATCCTATTCTCTTTAAACAGGTTTTGGGGTTTTCCTGTTAAAACATGTAACCTGCTTGACCAAAGGCCACAATGAAAGAAGAGAAGAGTTAAAAGAGCTCAGCTTCTCTCTCCCAAACTACCCCCCCAATGCTTTCTAAAAGTTAGTGTTTTGTTTGCAGCCTTAGCTACTTTATTCTGAGGCAGGCATGAGCAAGGATTTCCTTTGGCGCATGTCAGTTAGCGACTTGTTTCCATTTGTCCTTGTCGTAGGTTGTGCGGAGGAGAGTGTGTGGCAGAGGAGTCAAAGGAGAAGGCTGCTGCAACCTGTGTTCAGAATAATTAAGTCATTCAGTGTTTCATCCTGTCTATCAAGGAGGACTCTGATGGGTCAGACCACTTCTTTGTTATAGCCCAAGGGTGGCCCATCTAAGAATGTTTTTTTCCCCCACACATGCAAAGAAAGCCTTTTGGATAGGACTACCTTCCTCACCAATTGGGTGAATGCTGGACAGAAACTTCAGGAGCAAAGGCATTAAAAGTTGAACATTCCCCCTACAACCAGAGTGTGGTTTTTCTACTTGAAGTGCAGAAAATAAGCAAACCGGCACCCAACCACAACTTGCAAGCATCACTTCTGAAAAATGCCCATCTTCCTGTTAGCACTAGAGAGGGGCACAAAATGATTCTTTTTAATTTTGTTTTTCATTTTTCGTTTCATTCCCTTACAAAGAGCCTTTTCACACGACCCCTAAGATCCGCTGGCCACCTAAATTTGGACCAGAGATCTTGGGGGTTCGTTGCTCTTCCTGTATTCCCACCCCTCTGCACTCCTAGCTGCTGTCTGCGTGAGGGGAGGGAGAAAAAATGGAGAAAAGAATTCAGGCTCACCTCCGTCTGCCGGTTGAAGCCGCCCTGAGCCCCGCCGTCGTCCTGATTCCTGTCTCTTGCAAGCGGCGGGGGGGGGTGGGTGTGTGGCAAAACAACAACAAACAGAAGCAAGGAGAGCCCGGCACTCACTAGATTACATCCGCATCAGGGATTTTCACCCCCGGAGAGCACGTACCTGAAAAGTGTGCTAGGACGCGCTTAGGTGGGCGTGGTCACACTTAATTATCTGTAAACTCCGGAGCTGGTGGGGAAACAATTTTAAGCTCCGGAGCTGGGAGGCATTTGCTGTGGAGTTTAGGGGTCGTGTGAAAAGGCCCAAAATGAAAAATGAAATGATAGCACACATATTTGGCTTCTTGGCCTTGTTTTATTTAAAACGAACTTTCCTTTACTGTAAAAAATTAGAGGGGAAATTGAACTGTTCCAAATTTGCAAGAAGGCCAGATACTAAACTGTTAAGATATGAGTTTCGTGGATGGATACTGGGACAATACTGGTCTTTGTGAGTGAATTTGGAAGACAAAATCTTATTTACTGAAAAGTGGTGGGATTTGAGGTTCACGCTTATCTTCCCTTTCTATTTACAAGTTTGCTCAGGGCTGTCAATTAATGCAGCCTTAAGGCCGATATGGCCAGTAGGGGGCGCCTTCGTTATGTATTATTTATTCCATGAGGCGGTCTATATATAATGTACAATCCCTGCTACATCTCCCGCTCTCTCGCTCTCATTCAACTAAAAGAACAATCTGCCAAGGAGATCTGGTACAAGCCATCAAAATATTTTGGCAGCCCTACAAAGTGACAGTTTAAATGAACACAGGAGGGTCTTTAACCATGTAGAGGCCAGAAGGGAGACACAAATAAAAAGAATGTTTTGCCAATCCAAAGGGGTGGGTGTTGAGGAATGCTAGGTGAAGTCTGGTACTATTAGACACTCTCCCTCTCAGTTCCGAACCCCCACACAATACTCTAATTCGGGCAGAAAAAGAGGCGCAACAACCAAATCACTAGACTTTGTCCTTTTGCATTTTGTTCAGGTTTTATTAAGTTTTCCTATATGTCTCTTACAAAAGCTGCCGAAGCACATCCAGTCTCGCCTGATTTCGGAAGCTAAGTAGGGTCGGCCCTGGTTAGTACTTGGATGGGAGACCACCAGGGAATACCAGGTGCTGTACGTGCCTGGAGTAGGAACTGGCAAACCACTCCGGTATTCCTGCCAAGAAAACTCCATGGATATAGAGGAGTAGAGACACCAAAGCTGTGAACCTGAGAGATGTTACTTTCCCAATTCTACTGGAGATGCTGCTAGGGCCTGAACTTGACCTTTGATTTTGCAAACTAGGGTCTCTCACTGAAAGGTCTGATTATGTCCAGAAAATGCTACAGGAATGTCCTTGTCTCCTAATATTTTAACATTTCAGGCTGGGGGAGTGTGGTCAGAGTCTGATACATGGGTGGCTTCCTCAAGTATTTATCTTACTTTGATGTTGTTTAAGGTGTCCCTTGTGATAGTTGGACAAATGCACAGGTGAGAGTGGCAGAGAACCTAGAACCTGAATTAAAGTTCTCATTTGGCCTAAGAATTACAACCTAAGCATAAGAAGGAAAGTACAAGATGTGCTGCAAAGATCATTTGTTCTGAAGTTAAACATATGTATTATAGAACAGACCAGCAGATTCCACTACAGTAGATCTCTAATTAGTAGATCTCAGAAAGACCTCTTTCATAAACGTTGGACAGCCAGGGGAGGCAGTTTTCCGTATTTGCCAATCACAGTAACCACCTCAACATGCTTATTTGTAGGGCTAGCCTAGTATTCTGTACACTGGAGTTAATGTGGCTGGACCTCAGTGCGATGACCCATTTCCCATTCTGCCCACGTTATGTGCCCATATTTCCATTTGGTTTGTGCCCACCCTTATCCCTTCACCCTTCCTTTTTATAGACACGATTGAAATTGTGATAATTTGCAGCATTCTCTTTGAAGTATGTGGATACACATTGGAAAAGGTCAGCCTTGAAATGTGTCAGAAGGTACCTCCCACTGGTAATGTCTTTTAAAAAGAAGTATTCATTTGATATCGGAATTCAGAGAAGACCCATACTCTCACTATAAAGTTTAAGGGAAATGACACTAGCACATCACTATTTTGGTTGTCACACGTTGGCTTCTTGGAGACTCAGTGCTGCTCTAGATTATTTTATTGGCACCTGTCTGAAACAAAAGGTCAAAGAGCTGATTAGGACATAGCAGCCTGTAGGTACATAGGGAAAACAAATATGTAAAAACTGAAAGCAGGCCCATTGTATAGTTTTTCATTATGGATTCCCCCTCTTTTGAATAACCATTAGATGGTGAGCACTCTTCAGCAGCTCTTAGAGACCACCATCACCATGACTGGCCAAAGTTTATTACCTGACTCGAGCAACAACCTAGAGGGAATGAAGATATCCTGTGCTTGAAATTTGATAAGAAATAAATTGTAGCAAAACTTTAAAATTTTGTTAAAGAATATGAAAGAACAAGATCATGTAGAAGGATGATACTCTTTAGAACCATCTCAAACTACTGCTCTTTTCCTTTCTTTCCTTTCTTTTTTCTTCTTTTTCTTTTCTTTCTTTCTTTCCTTTTGGCACTATTGACAAGACACAAAGGAATCCACTTCTACTAAGCCAGGACTTCTCCTCTGCTTTACAGCAGTGGCTAGGGGTGCCCCTTTCCCCACCAGATTTTGGAGTGGTGGTGTGAAAGCAGTGCTCAAGGGATCGACATGAAATGGGTAGACTGACTCATTTATTCCTGCTCTGAAAAGCAGCCGGTCTGTGCGTAGTCCAGTGTTGGATTCAGGGTCACAATTTGAGTCAGATTTCGTATCATTTGCACAAAGACACCTCGACGCCCGAGCCTAATGAACATCAATATTCTTAATGACAAGGAAAAGATCTCTTTTATGGGATTCCAGACAGGCAGTGTGTCTCCGTCTTCCTCCTGCAGAATTACAGAGAAATGTACCTGTCTCTCACACAAACGTACAGGCTTCCGTTCTAGCTATGGTGAAACCCCACAGCTTGGGGGGGGGGGGAGCTTCTGAAAAAGAACAGCCCCTTCTGTTGTTCAAAAGTTTCTTCAGAGAGGGTAGTTTTCATTCCCCTGTCCTCTCTCCTCCCACTTTAGCAGTCCCTTTTTTTTTTCAAGTCCTCTTTGAGCCTTTTGCAATATGCTCCTTCAATATATCCTTTTCTTAGCTGGTTTTGATGACTGTATGGTTTCTTCTCAGGTGTATCTGTGTGTATGTGGTGAGTTGTGGTGATGAAAAATGTTGCCGTACCAAATATTTAAAAACAAAAACATAATTCAGTGGCATGGAAATCACTTAATTTACAGATAAAGCAAAAGTTAAAAAAATAAATCCGACTAATTTAACTTTGCCATTTTTCCTTCCAATCTTGGACATATTTTGTAAATATGTATTTTTGTCAGATGCATTCCTTTCTAATTTCATTCTTTTCTTTCCTATTTTTTGCATTTCCACCCTCAGCTCTTTACATCTTTGGCTACCAGATGTGTCCCACATTGAAGAGTTATTTCTCCTCCCTAGAGTGGAATAAATGCAATCAATATGAGTATTGCTCTCAGGGCCTTGAAATATTACATTAATGTTCCATGTGGTGACATTTTAGCTGGAATTTTCAAATACATTATGATGGTTCAAATTAATATTTATCAGATCAGCTTTTATATTTTGCAAAAGAGGAAGAGAGCGTAAGCATTATTAAAATACAAAATGCAGATGAACTCCAAAATCGATGGTCCATTTTACCAGCACTTTCTAGGGCTGTGTTTTGCTTTCTGGTTTTCTTTTAAAATTTATTAGTTTTACAGGCAAATCTATTTATTTCCCCTCATTTATTTTTTTCACCCTCTCAGTGTTTTCCAATAGTTTCTCCTCCCCCGTTTATTATCCTGAAATGTAAATTACGACATTAGCCAGTTTTCTTTAATTTTCTTCCCTTTTCAATGATTAAATCTGTTACATGACATCTTTGTCCTTTCTATAAATTAAATCATCTTTCCTTTCCACCTTTAGCCACTGCCAGAAGCAATACTCTGATTGCCAGCAATAAAAGTCCTCACATTGCACTGTCCTTATTCCTACACAAAGCAAATTCCTCCTGTTCTTCCTCTTTCCAGTATTTAATACCAGTTTTCCATTATTGGGGGGCACACTTCATTTTTCATTGCTTTTCCATAAGCAACAAATATTTGCAAAGTGATTGGGGAGGGGGTGCGTGGTTCAGAACTATATTTCATCTTATGTTCCAACACATACTATTGTTTTGAAGAGGCTGTAGGAAACTAATATAACAAATATGTTTGTTGATTATCTCTTCCTCCTCCTCCTCTCCCACTCTTCCTCATTTTCCTAATTCCCCTACTTTATCTTGAAAGCTGAAAAACATTTAAGGCTAATTATTCCCCCCACCCACCTACCCAATGCAGCTTTGAAGACCTATAGATCATCAGTGATCATTCTTAGTATAGATTAGGAAAGTGTTGGGGTAATTTAATAACTGTATGTCCTTTGCTACTCAATCTTTGCTAAAAGGCAGTTCTCAGTCACAAAGGGTTAAATATCACACTTTTAAAGTTTGGTTCTCTCTCTCTCAATCACACACACACACACACACACACACACACACACACACACACACACACACACACACACACACATTTCCTTTTTGGTGTATTTCAAGCTCATGGTTTTGTTGTATGTCATCAGATGCAACATACAGAGAACTATCTATATCTGTTACATATGTTTGGCTCTACGTACCCAAGCCTGCCCTTCCCATTTTCTCGCAGTGCTGATCTGCGCAAAAGAACGACAGGAAACTTAAAAAAGAAAAGGAGGAGGAATCGATTGTTCGACCCGCACTTGAACTCGCCTGAAAGAGATAAAGCAGAATTTTCAATGGGTCCCCTGCCCTTTTCACCAGGAGGGAAAGAGGAGAAGAAAAACAAGATATATTTATATGACAGCAGCTGCTGAAAATAGCATTTCGGAGCAATAAAAAAAGGCAAAAGAGATTCAATGGTAAAGGGGGGGGGGAGGAGGCAGAAAGTCACTTTTCTGCATCTCCCCAACTGGCAAGCTGGTCCTGGAAAACACAAGCCTGAGCCCTATAGATCTGTTTGAAATTATAGTTGTCATTGAGAGTGAATTTATGCTTCTATTGATCTGCAAAAGGAAAATATTAAATGGTTTGGTTTTGATCTTTAGTTGACCTCAAGGTCAAGGGGAGTCTGAGATTAGTATTCATAGAATTCATCACCAAATTGTAGCCTCCGTCTACTTTATGCAAACATAAGGAAAACATACAGAGATAAATACAGAGCAAAATGACAAACAATTCCCTTCTCATTCTCAATTTCTCTCTCTCCTTTTCTCTCTCTCTCATATGCATGTATCCCAAAAGGGGGGGGGAGAGGATGCAGAAACAGTAAAGACAGCAAAAGGTGGAACCAAGAAAACATAATTTACAAATGTGGAAAGGAGAAGACATTGCAAGTGTAAAAAGAATGACATGCAGAGAGGAAAGACACAGACTAAAACAGATATGGTATCGTTTGCATCACAAGAAGACGGGAGCTGTGCAAATTTTCTGACACACAAGCACAAGAACCTACTTCAGAGCAAGGGATAAAAGTGGTACAAAGCAAGCGAGACATAAGAAAGCACTTCCCTGTAACTGCAAAGCATGTAGAGGTGACTACAATGACTGCAGCTGAGGCACAAAGAAGAAACTACCAATCTAGACCTCATGAAATATGGTTTATATAAATATGATGATGATGATTGGGGTAAACAATTGTGACCAGCTAAAAAGACACAACTGGAGCCAGTGTCTGAAATTTGTCTCTCATTCACCAGTCAAGCAAATGGCTTTGGTACACACGATGAAGCCCCATTCACAAAATCCCGTTTGGCAAAGGATAAATGGATGCACTTCAAGCCCTGTCATTCACAGACTACAATGTGCAGCCTCTGCAAGCAAACTGGCGACATAAAGGTGTGTCATGTCGAGGACGCTTGCATCAGCTTTCTCACTCTCTTCAGGATGCATCTCGAGAACAGCTGGTATAGTTAAGGCGGATACGGACAGAGTGAAGTCACTGGCTAACAGCAGAGTAATAGTATAATAGTGTTCTGAAATCTAGGTGACTTATTGCCGTCACTTCAGGAAGAATAAGCATGCGGCTGTAGTGGTCCGTAATAAGTACAGCTATTGTGATATAAGCAATGGATCCAAAACGTTTCTTATATAGCTGAAGAATTATAAATTCTGACAGAGATTGTTGAAGGCATTTTCTACCAAACCCAGGAAACAAAATATTTCTCCCCATTCTATGTAGAAAAACTGACTATTCTTGACGGCGGCAATTGAACAGTGTCTTCAGCTACACTGGAAGGCAAGCAGGCTAGCCTAAATGGGACCTATCACTCACATTGCCCTTTCCTTCAGTATTATGTTGTTGCTATGTGCCAACCTTCAAGGCCTGAAGAACTGTGCATGTTTCCTAATGGTAGAGCTGGCCTGAATCTTTGGCAGAAGCCAAAAAACAATGCAAAGTCATTTAAATTTGCCACATGTCTATTACTCCTGCAGTAGGCTGAGGTTATTCTAAATCTTGGAACAGAGGGATTTGCTCTGTGTATTAATGTTATCTGGATATTTACGTGTGGTGTGGAATCTGTAATGTTTCTGTGAGCAATGAAGGCTCTGCAGCTATGAAAGCCCTATTGTCGCCCACCGCCTGATTTTATACAGCCCTCCCTGGCCCAATTTCCATGGCGACATCCAAGTAACCAGTCGACCAATCTACTGAGAGTAGGTGCCCTGCCTGCTCTTCACAATTATTGAGGTGATACAAAGGCTATATAAAAGGTGACCCACTTACTTTTGGCTCAGGCCCTGCCTACCTGTGGATTTAGCCCAGCCCACATGGCTGTCTGCATAAAGAAAGATTTCTGCTTCTTGATGAGGAGGAGAGACTCTTGCCAGGACATCATTTCTAGGACAACTTATTCAGTAGAGGCCTCAGTTGGTACAGAAGCACTTTGTTTCTGCACCCAATGCAAGTAAAAAAAATGCTTCGACTTTGGTGAGGCAAGGCAGGAAAGGGAAGGCCCCTGTAGTTCTGGGACCTGAGTGCAATTTTCACTGTTAAGTTCTAAAATGAAGACTGTCATCATGATTTTGACATAAACTTCCAGTAATTCACAAGGAGAATTTTAAAAAGGCAAAACTGCTGCATTGATTCACAAACTACATCCTGTGTTTTCATTTTCAATAAGAGCAGGACTTTTATGAAGTTAATGGATCCTGATTGCCCATTAAAGATGACACTAGCACAAACTCTTTTACACTGCAATAAGAGTACCTTCCAAAAATGTGTTTATTGCTGGAATACCACAATGATACCTCAACAGTAACAGCTAAGCCCAGAGGACACATGGAAATCAGGAAGGAGAAGAAGAAGCTAAGGGCGTTTTTGTTCCCAATTATCAAAATGTCCAAGTCTTTTGACCTGATGAGTTGTGCCCCTGCTACAATTCCAGACCATTCCTCTTTCTCCAGCACAGAGGAAATAAAAGTATGGAACATTCCAGTTAGTAACACTGATAATAGTTTTCTGTAACCTTTCATGAGACTACCCGCTCCCACCCCCAACAGCTGTACCCACAGGGTACATGTGTCTGCATTTTGACTCTTGTGCAGAGGAATCATGCAAGAAATGTATCAATGGAGCAGCCACTTCAGGAGAAGAAAAAAAAAAACAAGTATAGACGGGGAGAGAGAGAGCCAACTTCCTAAAAGGAAAAAAAAAGACAAATTCTGCTTTGAAACAAGGAAAAGGTCTCATTTCATGGCTCCTAGAGATCTTTATATGTTTTCTTTCCTCTCCCCTCCTCCACCTCCAAAAGAATTTTTTTTCAGCTGCCGGAGAGGAGTGGGGGCAGATGCACTGTGAATTATTTTGGCTGGAAGGGGCAAGAATGTGTCAGCAGAAAACGGCCCTGTCAGCCAGAGAAAGTGAGCTGCAAATTGTCCATTTCTAAAACGATGTGTTCATATGACACTCACAGACTCACCAGCCACCTGTTCAGCCATCAGTCACCGAGAAAGGAAAATAAAGCTTTCCTGTAAAGGAAGATTCTGACAGATCCCCCCCAAAATGTTCTATATGCATGTTTATGAACTCACGTACCAACCTTTGCACAGACTGGGGCGCAGAACAGCTAGCATCCTCATTTTCTTGACAATACCCTCTGGGTTGTGGTAGGAGAAGGGGCTGCTTTGCATCTGAGTTTTAATCCATCACCATGGAATTGTATCTTTTCTCCCTAAGTGGAGACCAATGGGTATACTTTGGACCAAAGCAATCACCCTAAAAATGTGTTTGTAGTACCAGCCTTGGAAGGTAGCTAAAAATGTGCTTCTGAGCATATGCAGAGTGCCTTTCCTCACCTTTATAGTTAGCCATAATCTGTTCTTACACTCTTCAGATTTGACTTTTAATTAGGGTTAGCAGGGCTCAGCAGCCTCACGAGGCACATTTATCTCAGAATTCCTTTAGTTCTAGCAAAGTATGCCACAACCTGAAGAAAACATGGGAACATGTCCAGATTCGCCTAAAGAAGCACCCCATAGGAGAGAGGGGGAATTGCCCAGGAAGACACGGTTGAATCTTTCATAACAAGTGGGATTTTATCCCCTTTAAAGATCATCATGTGTCTTAGCGAACAAGTGGCTCAGTCCTTTGAAGTCTCAAAAGTTGAGAGCAGATTAGTAGCAGGATACTATCCCTAGGACTGCCATTCACGTTTCCCAATCAAGGTCAAATTAAGACTGGATGAGACTCCAGCTCTCCAAACTAGACTATATTAAGCCAGCAAGGACTTTCTTTGCCCACCTCTTCTTTCCTCTTTTGGGTGGGGAAGGCGGGGGGGGGAGGATGCATGCTTATGGAGTTGTGTCTAATACTAATTTCTCAACAGGAAAATGGCATAGGAGTTGCTGACAGAGCTGTGTTTTCCATGAGAGCTTCTCCCAGCCGGCACAGGGGCACATGGCCCAACGCGCCTGATCAAATAGCTTGTTAATTTCATCATTTCAGACTTTTATGGTTTTTCCAGTTGGTGCTGCTTTTATAAACAAGCATTTCAGTGACCTTCCCCTCCGGACATCAGCGTTTTCAGCGCTACAAGAATCTCAAGCTCTGAAAGTTTATAAATAAGCCTTCTATCAAGTTCCACAACAGGTGTGACCTCCCCCCATGTCCTAAAACTGAACAGTTTCAACAAGCAAATAAAGACAGCAGTCCTGGGCTTAAAGGGGACGTGCATCCAAAGAGAATCACACTGCAAGACTTTGATGCCACCCATCCTGATCTCAAGAGCTGGGCTAAGATTGTTGATGGGTGATCTCGTGTGCAACTGGTTACTCTGGATATCAAATTTATTTATTTATTTGAAGTCAAAGAACTGGTTGTGTAACTGCAGTGAAGGTATAACGCAATTTAAAAAATCTATGCATATTTGAAAATAATCTTAAATATTACCAAATGCAGCTTGGGAGCTACTGCCCACTTAGCAGGTATCTACAAGACCCACCAGAGCTTAATAATCTTGGAACTTGTTTCATGATAAAAACATTTGTTCCCTACCCCCAGGTTGTCAATAAAATCCAAATGTTGGATCAACCTGTGGACATAAATCATACACTTTTTAACATTCTGATGAAAGGATGACATCAAACCTGGGAAAACATGAATAACAGATTCAGCATCTGAAGAGTTACCCTGAAGAGCACCCAAGATATGGTCATCTGTTCATTGTATCTTATAGTGATCTTCTTCTGCCAACTATTTACACCTCAGCATTCAACCTTGGGAAAATATTTGTTTCATTCTCAATGTAAATGTCCCACCCATTAACTCAGTGGGCTCCCACTGCCGCTTACAAAGACAGGAGAAATACCCCATGTCTGAAAAATACCATCTTATGGTGTGGCCTTACAGTTGCTTTGTACAATGGCATCATAATATTGGCTGGGGTTCTTTTTAAGTCCCCTTTTTCTAGACTGCAGCTTCCAAAGGCCTCCACCACCAGCTGTGGTGAACTGCTGCTCTAGAACCATCGTGACATACATTTTTCTGTCTCAGGTGACTTACATGGAGGACAGAACAGGTGGACTAGGATGAGAAGAGCCCTCGTGTTGCTAGGCCAATGGCAGGAACAAATGTTATAAGTAGGCTCCCAATAGAGCCGAAAGCACACTAGTGTTGGAGAGACATGATTCAGGCAAATGTTTTCAAGGACGCCGTGCTTCCAATTCAGAAAACAAGGAAAGCTAATTTCCTAACTCTGGTAGTTGAGAGAACCTCCTACCATGATACTTGCACCCTATCCGCCTTAAAGATTTTCTTCAACTAATTGCAATGCAGCATATGCCAAGTCTGTTTGTTCTGTTAGCCTCAGCTGGAGGACTCTGGGTCTGTAAATGTAGAGCAACATCCTTCAGGCAGATGAGAACTGAATATTCCTGTAGACCTCAAACAGCAGTCCCATTTCTGACATACTATGGAACAGTTTTTTGGTCCTAAGAACATCCTAAGTGCCCTTCTGAGAACAATAAGAGGAGCCATTTGGCTCATGGCGAGTCCCTCTTAATGTACTTGCTGCCTCCCCTCTGGGAGACATCTAATGACTTATCCAACACAGCAAGTTGCAACAATGGATACATCATGCCAAAACCATCCAGAATCAGCACTGCTTGATGGGATCCATCATCCATAAAATTATTGCATCTTGTTTGTTGTTGTTGTTTTCAGCGACACTTACAAGAAAACATTTTAGTCGTCTTCGCTACTTATGGTGACTGAATTTGGAATTCATTTTATCTTGCCCTGAGAGATGTTTGAACCCGGCTAGAGAAATGTCACAAGTTGAATAAGCTTTCGAAGACATCCATTAGGTTTTGCACCTGGTGCGAAAGTAGACCCATTGAAGATTTCTTAATGCAACTTGTAAAGCAATCAAGTATCAAGAGACCTTGCAAATTTTATTCTTCAGACAGCTAGAATGGAAAGAGTTGGAAAACTACCTAGCCACCTCCACTTAATCAGTGGATGGAAACAGGCTTTGATGAACGAACTAATGCAACAAATCTTGGTGGCCAATGGCCTGGCTCCATCAGATGCCTTCATCAAGTAATGACATCCATTCATTTCACACATTAACCAAGAGCCTTTAAGGAGATTTATTATGGAAATCCACAAGCCATTTTGGAGAGATGTACTAACCTTGTAAAGTATTTGTCCTTCCTGAGATCCTGCAATAAGGCCAAGACATAATTGTCTTAATCTGTTCCAGCATAACGGAAAAGAAAAAGTCTTGTAGCATATTTAAGACTAACTGATTTATTTTAGCATCAGCTCCTATGAATTACTACCCATTTCTTGAACAGTACAGGGTGCCATTGCTTACAGGCTTATATGAAAATATTCACAGTTGTGGGTTTTGTCTTGCTGGATATTTAAGTTGCCACAGCTTATTCACCCATACCATAGCTTTGTGGTTGTTGTTGTATCATGCTGAAAAACATTTTTAAAATAGTATAAAATGTAGCTTTTACACATGCAGTAGACTTGAGACTTATCCCCCACGCCACCTTCTTCTGAGTTCTTCAGATGTTTTGCCTGAAGTAGAACTTTTCCTTTTGCTGTTGATGAGTTATTGGGGTATTCAAATTCCAGTGCAGCAATAAATCTGACAAATGGTTGTGTACAAGCCACTGCTCCTCAAACCCAAGTTCCTTAAGAAACGGGCGATGATAATAGTGATTTAGTAAGGTCAATATGTCTTAAATGTTCTGGGCTGTATATTGTCCCTGGTTATTGTAAGCCACCTTGGGTCCTTTTCCAAGGAGAAAGGTGGGGTAAAAATATTCTAAATAAATAAATAAATAAACAGTCAAACCAGACACATTATGAGCAGTGCTTTGCACAATTAAGTACAGTTGAGCTGCAATTTCCAAAAGACATATTTTCTGAAGAAATTTCTGAGATATCTCAATTTTTTTCAAACCCAAAAGAACACCAGAAAGATATTCCTCGTTATTTTCTGTGTGTGTTGATTCTACCTAACCTAATCACCACCAACCCAATATCCTGTACTGACACTGGGGTGGAGTGGGTGAAGATTGTATATTATGCAAAACGATTAAAGGCAAATTTCACTCCCAGTAAACTATTGGAGAATTCCGCCTTCAGTTGGAAAAGAAAATGTCTCTCCAGTTTCTTTGTTCAGAAGGTAGAGAATTCTGAGAAGCCATTTATGCACACTAATGAAAAGATCTATGTGAATAATTACATTTAAGGCTGCACCAATGTGTGGATGGAAAAAAGGAAAAGAGAATGTTCTTCCTTTTGCACATGCCAGTGTGTACTTTGACAGCTGCCTCTTTGGGCTTAATGTTCAGCTAAACTGGAAATCAGAAACATGTTGGTGGTGACTGAGCGCATTTTACATTGAAGAAGATGTTTGCCTTGTAGGTTGACTCCTTCAGTCTTGACCCACTCTGACCTTTGCTGACCTTCACTCCATCTTGGGCTTGGTGATGTCACTTTTCCTTCCTTCTCACACTTCCCTCTTCACCCTCTGTGGGACAAGGCAGAAGAAATGCCTTGCCTTTTGTCTTGATAGGCTTAGGAGGTGGTTCCCTTCATCTCCACCTTAATAGTTGACTGGAACTTGGCCTACTCTTATCTTGCTGTCTCAGTGCGTTTCTCTCACAAACACAACAGCTCTCATGTTCCTAGAACAAGAAGTGTGAAGGCGGTTTCTTTCCAAAGGGAGACGTGCGCTCAGCTAATTTTGATTCTGAGGGGCTGGATCCACCAAGTTAACTGAACTGTTGCTTGCTCTCCAAAACAGGCATAACTTTCGTTGTACCTTAATTCATCTAATTATACAGGTTCATAACAAGAAATGGAGGCTGACAGATATGCTATCCAGGAAAAATTGTTTGCTACCAAGCTGAAAATAGCCAAACATTTTAAATGGCCAAGAGGAAGGTTGGCAGCCAAATACTTTGTAGTGGACCTACTGGGGAATATCAATTATTTCCCCTCTTTACCCCACTTTATGTGAGCGAGAGCCAAATTGCAATGGCCTGAATAGCAAGCAATTCAATGGGTACATCCCTGAAGGAAATCTAATCGTCTCCCACTGATAGCAGCGGCAACCGTCCAGAGTGGAGAACTCTGGGTCTAGGGAAATAAAAGTATGCTCTGGGGCCACTGCGCGCCTAAATCTCTGGCTACTTGGGGCAAGGTGCTTGCAAGCAAATATAGACAACAAATTAAAAATGATACCATTTTTGACAAAGTCCGCAGCGGTCACTGAAATATAATGAGGCCCTTGTAGAGAAATGCCCCTCCACCAAGCCAGCATTTGCTGGGCGGATTAGGCGGCATTCCTTCTCCTCTATTGAGTGGTGTCACAAGTTAATAAATATTTCAGAATTGGCTGTATTCAGTCCAGCCCTTGTCCCGGTTGACGTCTGTTCTCTCAGTTTTCAGGAGGAGACAGGTGCAGAAGGATGAAAAGGGATTTAATTACTAAACATCCCCAACTCCCAGTCACTCCCAAACACATGCTGTACTTTTTTTACTGTGCATCCAAAGATGCATGCACACACAAACACGCACGTTCTTAAATATATAGGCACCCCTCTATTGTGTCCACATGCACACACAATTTTGCACGCAACTACGTCTACGGTACCATGTTTTTGTGCTACACACTTTGCATCCAAGTATAGTCCACAGTCCTGTGCTAAATAAAAACACGGTGTCGTACTAGTTATGAATGTTTGCCCTATTTTACTGTTGGGTAACTGCCTCTGGACTTCAAACTCTCATCTGTTTTACAAATTCAGGAGATAAATCATACAATGGGACATATGTTTATGAAGAGGGGATTCTTGTGAGATTTTGCTTTTCTTGTAGAATTTCTGCTGACTTCCCTTTTAAACATAATTTTGATAGCCATTTTAACAGTTGTCAGAATACAGAGGTGGGTGTGCCCTGTGGTTGAGTCATTTTACCAACCTTTTGGTTGGTAGGCTGTGTCTGGATGTAAGTAGACATCCAGCTTGAAAGGTGAGCTAAAGTTGTCTATAAGGCATCTAAGGCTGTGAGCTGACCACTCCAAAACTAATGTGACTGGGTTGTTTTGCTTTGTGACCTAATGGGAGGTCTGTCTTCCTTCTGTCATGTCCCTTCCCTGCTTCTCCTCCTGTAATATGTCTTAAGGGGCCAAGAGGGGCTTTAGGTTAAGCTTTACCACCACCACCACTTAGACCTCCACTTCCAAGTCTACTGTTTCGATATCATTTTTTTTAAAAAAAAACTCGGAAAGCGTTATCCATTTCAGTCAGAGATACTTACTCCACTGCTCGTGTCAGGGATGCCTAGGAACCTTTGGGACTGCAGGAGGCTACTACACTTGGCAAGGCACTGTACAGCCCCTTGGTCTCCTCAGGCCTTGGACTGATCTCATCCACTCTGCCTAGCCATAGATTCCTCTCCCCACCCCTTGACACATATGAAGGCTTTCTGTTCCAATTAAACCTTCCATGAGTATCTGAAGTGCACCTGACATGTCCGTAAACCTTTGGAGTCTTCTGTCCTGACTCAGGGTTTCTCTTGCGATTCTGGATTGTTGTTTTTGGCCTGGCTTGCCTCTTGATCCTGTCTCCTGGGTTACTCTTTGTTTCTGACCTGCTCTTTGGTCCAGAATTATTGGAAATCTAATTAAGCACCACAATCAGACTTGGATACACAGGAATTCAAAACCAGACTTATGAGCACTCGGGATAGGAAGCGTGTAAAGCCCCCTGTCTGGATGGGTCAATCTGTCAGTTTAACTTATTCTCACATCTTCCTGTTTCAAATTACAAGGCCTTTGTCTCAAATGGTGGAATTACTGTGAGTTTTTGGAAAATCCTTGCCCAAAGCCAAATCAAAAATTCTCACCCATCCCAAAAGCCACCTGCATTTGCTAATGCCACACAGGCACCAGGAGAAATCAGAACAAGAGCTTAGTTCCTTACTTGGACTTATTAGTTCCTCTTGCTCTGCTGGGCACATTGGGCAACAAGAACTTCGGATCCCAATTCCAAACCCATTAAAGAGGGCTAGTTCTGATTCCCCTCCCTTCTTTCTCTCTTAATGGGTTGCCTTTGCGTGGGCAAAGATCTGGATCTGAGAGCTGGTGCTTGTCAGGATGACGCTAACTGCTAAAGAAAGTACAAGTGATGGATGAGTAGAGCAGATGGTTTTGTGTCTGGTCGAAGGAAGAGAAAGTGTCACTCAGGTCCAATAGAGAATAGCATCGGATGCAGATCTTGGTTAATTAGTACATCGGAAAATTGGGGAAGGAGGAGGAATTGTGTCTCTTTTTAACAGGGGCTTTTAAAGATGCCCATGAATTATTAAGGAGGGAAACTGCTTTCTTTTGTTTTATTGGAGTTAACCTTGGGAGAGTTACCAGCACGATGGGTTGGGGGGCATATGTTCTCTGTTAATAAGCAGTGGATGGCACGAGAAGGCAGATTGTACTGAAATGCTGGTAAGGTGCCAGAATTTATACCTAAATCCCTTTAGTGATTGCCTTTTTTTATTTATTTATTTTATTTATTTATTTATTTATTTATTTATTTATTTATTTATTTATTTATAACAAGGGGGAGATGGAAGAAATGGCATACCTTGTGCCCAACCCCTGCTTGGAGTCTTCTAAAGGGAATGTAGGAAGCTACCTAATATAGGACCAAACTTATTTGTCCATTTAATCTAGGATTATTCACTAACTGGGGAGAATGGGGTGGAAATAACTTGAAATTTTAAAAATGGAATGTGGGAGGTGCTGAAAATTAAATATTCAAAACAAACAGGAAGCAAGACAGGAATTTGTTCTGTGTGGATGGATTTATTTGTCAGCCCTATTTTACATCTTCCAAATATGCTAAATCTTGGAGTCCAGTGAAGAATAATGCAGATACATAAGCCTAAACTTTGCCTTCCCTAGAACCAAGTTTACATTCATATCTCAGTGAGTCTTGCTTGAGGACCGGTAGATGACAAGGTCACGTTACCAACATTAAAGAAGATTCATGTGCTAGTTTACTTGGCTTTTATACACGGGACAAGCAAAGGCATAGTTGTATTCTTTTCCTTACATTGCAAAATGTTTTGGGACAGCCTTGGTTTACAGGAGGTAAAGGGACAGAATTTCCCTCCCCTCTGTGAACGTAACATTTTTATTTAAAATTTGCACACAAATACTGTTACTGGCTCCAAATGATGTCTGTCTGTCTATCTGTCTCTTAGCAATGGCTTCAACACTACTTTACTTGATTGCTCCTGCTGGTTGCCTTTGGCTTATCTTGTGGGGCCTGATGAAACTGAAAATTCTGAGAAGTAAAAAAGCAAGAGGGAACAACAGGACCGGGAGGAGATGAACCTGTGATTTCCCTGTGTGCTAGGGTAGATGTTTTTGTTATTATTCTCCTCCCCACCACAACCCCACCTCCTTCTTGGTCTGCCGGAGCTTCCAACCAGACAGTTATTCTGGGAGATGAAAGGGCAAACCATCTCCCTGCCTCACTCTCTCCCCCTGCTCCTTCTCCCCCACCTTTTTTTGTACTTTTCCAGGAAGCCCATTGGCTGCTGCCTGAGATATCCTGAGAGATGCAGCAATTAATTTTCTTTTAATCAAGGTCGGATGAAGTAAATTGGTGCGGCTCTGCAGCCCCTCATTTTCTGTTTTTGCAGTGATGCAAAACAAATATGATCAAATTATGCTCCTTCTCACCTTATTGAATTAGGAAGCGTGACTGATCCAGAAGAGTTGAGATGTTATATACTGTACCAAAACCCACACCATCTCCCTCCTGGCTACCATTTATCCAACATGGCCAACCTTCCTCTTGTCCAAAGGCACTAGAAAAGCTTCTTGCAGGTTTTTATTTTTCTTCTAGGACAACAAAAAACCAAAAACTCCCCCCCCCCCCAAAAAAATTGTGACTGCTTGTCCTTATGGTACAGTAGAGGCACATTTGGACAAAGACCTATGCTTATGAAAATCAAGTACTGTGTGTTCAGTGTTGCTACAAAGATCCGAGAAGGTTTTAGCCTACTTTGGTCATGGGACTGTGTTGAAGATATAACAAGTTAACCGTCATCTAACATCTTTACCTCTTTGGATTGGCACAATATTAGTACCAGTAGTAGTAGCAAGAGTGCTAATAACAGTCTTCATTATACTAATTATGAAACAATAGTGCTGTTTTTCTCTGTCCTGAAGATAAGCCTTACCTGTTCAATGGCAACATTCCCTCTTCCACATCTGTATTAAAGATATAGGAAGCTCTTTGCCCTGTCAATGCCAGGATACAGAGTTGAGCACTGGCCAGTTTTGAGTGGAAATTTAACAAGCAACAAAAGTAAAGTTTCAGCAACTAAGCCCTTAACCTGATCCAATAGCTCTCAAGAGCTCATGTGCAGAGAAGCACAAGTCACTCTGGATGATCAACCAGATTTGCAGATGGTTATTACGACCCAAAGCATCAGTTGTGGCCCAAAACATGAAGTTGGGAGAGGCTGATTGTATAATTCATGTTTCAGTCCTATGCACACTTAGCAGGGAAGGCATTCACTTCTGAACACACAAGAGTAGACTGCACTATGAGCATACAGTACATGCCACCCTATTTGCCCATTCTCCAAGAACAGCAGCTTTAAGATTAAGAGTAGGACACCGCGCTAAATGACACGGAGAGAGTAAGAATAACAACCAGACAACAGCCAAAAGTTCTCCACGTAAATTGATTAAAACTATACTGTTATGCCTCACTAGTTTTGGCAAACCATTCGGTGTAGATACTGAAAACTGGGACCTTTTGCTTATAGGGCGGATCCCTGTCTCTGAGCAGTGGTCTCTTCCCCCCAAAAGGAATATCTGTCCATCCTAGCAAATGCATTAGTTTGGAACAAGCTATGCGCATATTGTTTTCCTCTGCACTGCTCTTGTTTCATGAGTAAAAAATAGGCCCCAGCTGTTACATAGGCAAGAGTCTCGGACCAATTCTAGCACAACCTGCCATGAGGGCAATATGCCCACTGCCCAGTGGAGATGTTGCAAATTGTTATTGTGTTCCCTTAATCTAAAATGAATGTTATCTGATTGAAGGCATCTGTTTGCTTGTTGTGTCTGGAAAACAACTCAAGCCAGCATTATTACTAGCTGAAATCAATGTTTATAGACAGAGCCATATGTAGGGTGCCATTCCAAAACTGTTGACCACAAGCATGAAATCAGAATTTGGGACATCCCAAGAGTCTCTTGCCCCTCCTCTTTCTTCTTGATTTGTTTCAGGGGCCAGATGTCCTGCTGGTGGTGGTTAAGTCTCACAAGGCAGAGCTTGTAAGGACCTTGGCAATGTGTATCCAAAGTTAACAGCTGAATATCAGACACAGCAGTACATGCACAGGCTACCTTTTTACAGACTAATCCATATAGTAATATGTCCCCTCTTTCTAAATATCATATGCAAATATAAAGCATTATAGCCATTACTACCACGGAAGTCACCATTGCAGTAGACCCTAGGAAGAATACGCGAGAAAGCCAGCTCCACTGGTATGGAGAGTGGCACCTTCTACCATCTCCCAAACTGTGAACCAGCTATAAATAAATGGCTGGCAGCCACGTGGCTGACGAAACCAGAAATCACAGGACACTGTCAATAAGGACATGCAAATTATCAGCCTACACCCTGGAGATGCAATGAATTGGGCAAAGTGGTGTTTCAGGATCTGAAAGGTGGACCTTGCAACTGCCGGAAAATGCTAGGAAGAAGATATGCAAATATAATGCAGATCTACTATGCCCCCCCTTAGGTGATAAGTTTTCCCCTTTTTGGTTATGTGTATGTGGCCACCATTAACATAATTAAATGTAAAAAAAATTGTACTATTTGCATAAATATATGTAGGCAGGTTGTGGAATCAAGGTAATTTACATCATATTAGGGCAAGATTTTGATTGTGTGTGTGTATATATATATATATATATGTGCTTGTACATATGCAGCTTCTAGGTATACATTCATTAATGTGTGTATATGTGTTATTATTTCTTACATTAGACACAGCTTGGTGCTTTCACTTTCCCTTTGGTGAAATTTCTTGATTGTCCTTTGGTTGATGGAGCACATTGTGTACACGCTACTTGGATTTAAATAATCTCAAATGTTTTGCAAGCCTAAAATTGATTTGGACATCCTCTCTGCCCTCAG
Organism: Phrynocephalus guinanensis; assembly: GCA_037367245.1. Lineage (NCBI taxonomy): Eukaryota > Metazoa > Chordata > Lepidosauria > Squamata > Agamidae > Phrynocephalus > Phrynocephalus guinanensis. The sequence continues at coordinate 2,060,015 of CM074753.1, forward strand.
CTTCATTCTAGTCACCAAGTCCATGATCAGACAATTTCTGCCGAGATGCCATAAGACTGCCCCCTCGTAGCAACCTAGTTTACACATTCTGTTCTGCACCACCTGTCCTTGCTCTGGCACCCCGTTCTGCATCTAACGCAGAGCCTTCCCTTCTTTATGATCCTATATCATTCTCCTCCTCCCATTCCCTTCACGCTCGGTGTCTTTTGTGCACCTGAATCTTCATGCCATGTCAAACACATCCTGTTTGTGCAAGGCACTGCTAGAATGGAGAGAGGAGGAGGAGGAGGAGGAAGAGGAGTTCCAAGATCTCAGCTCAGCAAAAATTGCCAGCTCTGGCATTTTGGCACAAGATGTTACTCCTGTTCCCATGAATCATTGCCCATTTCCACTCCTGATGAGTGGTCCAGATGATGCTTATGCAGAATCTTTATCACTCTAAGAACAGAGAAGTAATGACCCAACCTACCAATCAAGCTGACTGGCAGGATGGGACTCTCCCGAGAGTCGAGGTCAGTGCAGTTTTAATTGTCTCTGAGAGATAGCATTTTCTTTTCTTTTTCGCGTTTCTTTTTAAAAATACCTTCTAAATCAAGAGCCCATTCTAGCCTTTTACTTGATCAAAAATCCATAACTTCTTTGTAATGTCTTATTGTTGGAAAAGATGAAAAATTTAAATTTTGGGAGAGAGTAGGGTCCCTTTCATCTTTGCCATTCTAGGATGATGATGATGATGATGATGATGATGATAGATAGATAGATAGATAGATAGATAGATAGATAGATAGATAGATAGATAGATAGATAGATAGATAGATAGATACGTACACCACAAGTACAGATCTACACATGGAACTTGGGTGAAACTCATCATCCCCTCTTCAGCTGTAACGTATGAGGACTAGGCATGGGTAGCTCTGTTCAGGCCATTTCCATGTATTTCCACCCTCCCATCCTGAAGACACCAAATGCCTTCTGATTTCATAATTTAAAAAGGGGGGCTGGTTATTAACTTGGATGGAGACCACCAAGGAATACTAGATTTGTAATGGAAAAGGGTTGTCTCTCCCTGGCAATTTAGAACAACTCTTTTCTTTTTTTAAAGATGAAGGCGGAAGGCAGCAAAACTGCCAGATTTATCCACCTCTAGATTTAGTGAGAAAGTCCTCTGAAAGAGAGATTGCACAAGAGGGAAGCAAGCCTTCTGTGGGCAACCGGCAAGCAAGCACCAAAGCAGTTGGCAGCCAGGCCATGGTTGGAATAGAAAGTCTAACACTTAATGAGCAAACTGCATGCACAGCGTTACTGTCTTGAAAAATCCTTCCCTGGGGGAGGGGGAGAGACTTGTCTCTTGAAGGGGGGGATGTCTTGTCTTTCCTCTTTGGAAGAATGCCCTTCACCCCCCACACAGGACTTCTCTCTTGTCCCATTGAGAGTGGGCTCAGTGCCACTTGATACTTTGGAGGATCATTAGCAAAAAATCATTAGCTGTAATACAGCCTCACCCATAAATCTTGCCCCCTCCCCCTGCACCTGGACCACTTGTCCATGCCTAATTTCCATCTCCCTAATTTTATGATTTGTCCCTCATTTGATGAGAGTCCTTTCCATTAATTGTGTAGTAAGTGCTTCCAGGGAGGGGGAATAAAGGGGAGGCTGTGGGGCTGACCCCATCTTGGAAAGACACCGATTTGGTCTTCCTCAACACCCACCCCCTCTCACCATTGAAGAATGGAAGTTTGACTGGAAAATACTGTATAACCCTTTCTCCTTCAAAAGGGCATTGTTCCAAATCTTAAAGGGACAGTGGCACATATTCTTCTCGCTAGGGCTGCTGTAGCACAGACAAAAATAATCAGGCACTCTGTCCCAGACTCCCTGTCAAGTCCTGGGATATAGGCGATATGTTAAGGAAGCCTGACACCACAACTCTATGCTCAGTCAAATGTTCAGAATGTTTTACTGGGTGGAAAGGGGGGGGGGGAATAAGGAAGCTCTGATAAGTACTGTTTTTTAAATATTTTGATTCCATATCCGGCTTGTGATTAGAAGGGGCTGGGAATGTGTGTGTGTTGGTCAGCACTTCAGTAATGTGGGGATTTCAGGTCTGATACTCATTCATCCTGTACTGAATAAGACTTGGGAACACATTGAAAAAGAAGGGCAAGGAGTGAAGGAGGAGAGGATAAAGAATACTGGATTTTGAGATCTTGTAGAGAGGGAAAATGCAAAGATTATCATACACTTCAGCATTATTTCATTTTATTTCTGGTTCGTTATCCCACCTCCTTCCTCTTATTAGACCCAAGCCATTTTGTTCTGTGATATTCTCATAGGTATTGATGTCAAAATGTTTCTGTCCCAGTATTTGGCTGAAGGTAATCACAGCAGACAGTAGAGCTGAAATATCAGTACATATAATTCAAATGTTGGGAACTGTATTATAATGACTGAACCCATTGGTCTCATTGGCTCAGTATTGTCTCTTCTGGCTAGCAGTTGGGGAGTTTTGAACTCACTTGGAATGCCAGAGACAGGACCTGGGAACTTCTGCATGCAAAACAAGCAATCCATCATTTAGTGGTAGGGCTTTCTCTTAAAATAAGCACCATTCTAGAAAGCACTGAAGACCATTTTGAATCAAATGGTCTTTACAAACTTGCTACTGAAAAACTACTAAGTCCTGGAATGATCCCTTGCCAGGCCTCAGCAATGGGGTCCTTCATCTGAAGAGGGGCAGAGGCAATGGGAGCACAGCCTAGATGGCACCCTTGAGACATTGGTGTTTGCCTATGGGGTTTTGTGGAACAACTCAAGTACTGGTCCTATAGGGGGCAAAATGCACAATCCTGATGCTCAAAGCTCTGGTGTGAGACCATGGACATCCACATGCAAATGATATTGAAGGATGTGATGGTTCCACCCACTAATCCGTGGAGGAACCCATTATTTGAATGAAGAAAATCCACAGTGACCAAGCAAATCATCTTGTTTCTACTGTCCACCTTGACATAGACGCCAACGTTGTGCAGCATCCATGTAAGCAATAAGGAAACATGCAAAATGCTCTGATTCCTGGCACACCGCGATGCCTCATGAATGTACACAGTGCCTGATGTTTATGTGAATTCTTTGTTCAGCCTGTATCAATTAATCACAACTGGTGTGTATGTGTGTGGAAGGCAGCAGATTCTTGTGAGCCCACATCTTCAGTGCTTTCCTAGCGGTGTGACTGGTTTTCCTCACCAGAACGTCAGTGGCAGGAGTGGCAGCAGCTGCCAAGAGCCAGCAGCTGAGGCTCCTGAACCAAGTGAAAGGAGTCTTGGTTTTTCACCCTGCAGTTGCCAGTTGCTGACTCAGTGACTCCTGCAAAGAACTGGGGTTTGCTTCCCCCAAGACAACAGACAACTTGGCCCTAGAACGATGTGTATGCCAACTCTAATCTTGTTTTGTTAATAGACGCCCCCTGTCCTGCCCCGAGTGGGTTCCCTGTTTCAGGACATCTTGAGACGTTCTTCCCAACTAACATAGGGAGCTACGTGTGATATATGAGATCATTTGCAGCATGCATTTATTTATGTTTTCATTTATTATCTTGTGGAAGGGCAGCTCAGAAAAAAATGCAAGGTAACAATGACATCAACTAAATTATTAAACCCACAAGGCTTAAAAGCAGTCTGAAACAGGCAGCAACAGCTCTGGACCAAACCAAATCATTTACCTTTTAAAAAGAACATAACAAGCTCTTTGCCCAGCAATGAACCCTAAGTCAGACCTGCTATTCAGCAGAGTTGCCTCATGCCTCCCTGTCCAAGGGCGCACATGCCTGTCGCTCCTGAACACCTTAGCTACAGGTCTTCTTTCTTGGAAAGCATAGCTATGTTCTGTCCTGGATCAGTTAAATAAGCCTGCTACCACAGGTGTGCTGGAGAACACTAGGCCATCGCCAGCACTGGAACGAGTTTCCATTACCTCTCCACGTTTTAAAACCACTTTTCCCAGCATCTATAGTGCCAAGTGTTACGGTCAGCACTTAGTGTGCACAGTTTTCCAGATGGCGTTGAAAGGGCATCTAGAGGGTACTCTGATAAAATAAATAAATAAATAAATAAATAAATAAACACCAATAAAAGGGGTATTCTGCCACCTCAATTAATTCTGAACACGTCTTTAGTTGTGCTTGGTTTTTTTTTATCATGAGTTCTCTTCTCCTGGTCATGAGGACAGTGTAGCAAAGAGCTATGCATCACAATGAACCAACGCCCTCTCTGATTACTATAGATTTTCCAGAGCCACTTCTGTAGCTTCAGAGATTCTTAAGCCATATCTCAGTGTGTGAGAGAAAAATCTCCTTTACACACAGGAGGGCCCCATCTTTGGCACTTACAAATTGAGAGGTTCAGGTAACAAGTAAGGGGAAATATTGCCATCCACCTGAGCCCCTCAAGATCCATTGTCAGCCAGAGTAGACCCTACTCAGCTAGATATGCAGATAGTTTGACTTAACATAACTAACTTAATGAGCTCTTGGTTAGTAGTCAGAAGACCAAGTGGGGGGGGAGGGGATTTTAAGAATATTATTAGAATGTTGAATTGTGGATTCAACACATGCTTAAGACAACAGAATTAAGCCCGCTTTCTGATGGCAGCTAGATATCTGAAGCTGAAGGCTAGTGTGCCAGAATTTGGAGTGACATCAAAATGTGGGAGACGAGAGTCAGATAGCACTTGTGGGGCTAGCCAGCTTGATGGGGGGTGGACCCACACAAGCAGTAAAAATAAAGGCTGGGGTGACTATAGTGGGAGTATTACTGAACTGGATGGGGTCAGAGCACATAACTCAAATTTGCTTCTATGTGTTTAAACCCACAAATTCCATTTTAGTAGTCAGAAGGTGGCCGTGCATGTAGCTAATTCCTGCTATGTCTTTCAGTTCACGTGTGTGTGTGTGTGTGTGTGTGTGTGTGTGTGTGTGTGTGTTTATTTCAAGTTATCAATATTTCTCTATGTATGGCAGTGGGAGGGGGCAGGACAAGAGTGGGAATGGAAAAATGTTATTTGGACCCATTTGAAGGTCAGGTCTCCCCAAGGTTATCTGCCTCCCCCCCTCAAATCTGTAAAGTAATGGTATTCACACTCAGTACTTGAGAAGTGTTTCTTTTTATAGCCCTTCCAGATGACAAATAATCCCTCTTTTTGAAGTCCTTTTTAAGGCATTGTTCCTCGGGTGCAGAGAGCACTTTGTTGCAACCAGCTTTTCCTGGAAAGGAGGAAATTCCAGCCCTCTCACTGAAAGCGAGGGAGAGAAATGGAGGCTGTCTCCCAGAGACCAGCATACCCCTTTCCTAAGCAGCCCCCAAAGAGGGGAAAGTAGGAGAGTAGTCTCTCCCTTGCAGCCTTGCCCTGAGGCAAATACAGCGGGGTGGGTGGGGTGGGGTGGGGTGGGGGTGGTCAGCCCTTGGGAAAGATGCTTTTTTTAGGATGGACACAGTTCCATTCCCAAACATGCAGCTCCTGCAGGTTCTACTCTGAGGTCCAAATTCCCTTCCTTTCTTTTCTCTATTATTTGCATTATGTTTCTGCAATATACAACACAACAAAAATTTAAAAGAAGGGAACACAAAGCCACAAACAGAGAATATACATTTGTACCCCCCACCACCACACCCGATATTAATAATATATTTTCTAGTTGGCTTTTTGCTTAACAGGGTAGCCAGCTCAGTGTTGCGATACTTGATCAATGGGCATTCTTTCCATTTGGCCATTGGCTTTGCTTTACGATGTGCCCATTCTACTGCACACACTGATGTTATTGTGTCCTCCTTTTTCATTTTTATTTTTCACAAGCCAAAGCCTTGTTTTGTGATTAACTAGTAGATGGAAACAACAAAACCTTGCTGTGTACACTGCTCTCCTTTAATTATCTAGCTGGAGGAGAGCATTACAAAATCCCATTCCGTCTTTGCTCCTGACTCAAGGGTGTAAGGAGGTTTCCTCTAGAATCTCAGCATTCCAGGATGAACAAGTACACCCAATCTTCATTAAGCTGTTCCAAAAGGGGTCCCCACTACAGTTCCCCCCCTTCCTAAACATACTTCGTACTTTCAAAATATTTGCATTTCTCCAAGCCTTCTGATGCCTCCTTGTCGTGTGGATGGTACTGCCTTAGCTACACAAAGAACGGCAAAAGGCTGGGTTCATAACTAAAATATTACAAAGTTGGGGAAATGTGTAACATCTATCAGCTCCAGCCACTATAGTCCAGATCAAGGGATAATAATAGGAGTTACACTCAAACAAGGCTCAGACTTTCTGCACTCTTAATGGATGTACATATTTCCCTTCTGAAAGCTAGGAGCCCAGGACGCAACTGGGCCTCCAAAACGGTTAGAAGCTTAACATCTCCTTACATGCGCTTGAGCTGACAAGCAAATAGAACAAATCTGGGATGTTGGCGGGGCGAGATTCGAAGGAAACCATGGACCATATTGATGCATCATCTCCATTCCTTATTTCTACCCCAAAGGGGGCTTTTCTCATCCTTCCACTCCATCCTTTTTTTTTTTTAAGCAACCATTAAAAAAAACACTTTTGTGGAAGTTTTGCAAACTCTGACATGGATCAATTGATTAATGAATCAATTGCTTGAAAGCCAAACTGTTCATTGATCAAAACATCTTTCCTGAGCTGACAGCCCTAGCCTGAAAACACAAGCCTTTCAAGTGCCATTTAAGGAGAACCAGGCGCAGGCAACGTGATGGCAAGGGCAAGAATAAGGAGACTTGAATTTAAAACTCCAGCCACTTATGAAGCTTGTAGGATGACCTCCGGTATCCTCCCATCTCTCCACCAGTCCTGCCTCACAGGACTGTTATGTGGTTGGCATAGCATATTCCTTCATAGGTCACTCCAGGCTCCTCAAAGGAAGGGTGGAATGTGACAGAATATATTCATAACATTTAGCAACAGCTAAAGCACTTGCTGAGCTTTCATGAAGAACAGTTGCTTGTAGATTGCATCTCAGATCATACTTTCAGCTGAGCAAAAATTGCACCCCGCCCTTCTTTATACTGTTTACCTGGGACAACCAAATATTTTCCAGAGGAGGGCATAATTAATGTATATTATGAGAAACGCTTGGCTCCATTGGTACTGAATCGCACTCCATTTCTCATATTCCCCACTTAGGCAATATAGTTAGGAACCCATTAAAATGACGGAGAACACTGGGCAAGGTTTCAGGATTGACCGAGTTCTTCATCAGGGCAGGGAATGGAGGAAGAAGCAGAGGATGAAGAAAAACATACAAGCAAAAATTCCAAAAGCAGGCTGGCATAGAGAACAAAGGCCTTTGTGTCAGATGAGACGACAGTTGGCGAGTTGGTCTTACAAGAAGGAACACCTGACATCTAAAAGGCATTTCTGTAAAATGGGCAAGGAAAAGCAAAATCAACACAGCCTCAGCTTCCCCATTTTAAAATGAGACTGTAAGTTACCATTAATAATAAGTAAGAGGCTAACCGGGCAAGCAAAGAGAAGAGGAGGAACTTGCAGCGAGCAAAGTACATGATTGGGTAGATAAATTGGATTTCTCAGGTCTCAGGTCAGGAAACAATATCTCAAATGTATTAAGTCACATAGAAAAATTAGATAGCGTAAACTGATCCCTCCTGCAAGGGGTGCTGAACTTTTTCGAGGACTTTAGAAGGCCGTATTTACAGTAACATCAGCTCCCTGGCCAAGGGAAGCTGTGCGCTGTTTGGAAGAGGGAAAGAACCAAATTCCCACCAGTCCTTCTATCATTCCCCTGACACCGTCCAGAGTGCGTGCTGGCAGCTGTTCTCTTGGGCAACCCAGTTTGCATGTCGCTGCATTCTCTGAATTAAAAAAAATTCTTGTACTTTCCATTTTCTTAATTTCATCTTGGAGGGGGGGGAACTTATATACAGTATATGTATTTTGCTTATCTGTGTGATAACATTCACCCTTCAAAATGGAATGCAAGGCCATTTTAAATAGCAGTCAATTGCCTTCCCCACCCTGATATGACAAGGCGCTCTTGTCACTCTGAATTTCCCCCTTTTTATATTTTCCCATCCATAGTTTTTGTTTTCCATTTTAAACCTGGAAGGAAAAAGGAATGGGCAAATGTTTTTAAATATACTTACAAATGCCTACAGTTATTTAACAGGGGAAGAAAACTTCCTGGAGACTGAAGACATACTTAATTTTTTAAAAAAAACTTTAAAAAAACTTTAAAAATACCTGTTGCAGATTGTAACTGCCCTTTTAAATTGCAGCTTTATTACATCTATAAGAACATAAAGATCATTTCGTTTTACTTTATTTAGTGCATAGTATCTGATACTCCCTGAGCAGTTCATACCTATAACAACTCATATTTTAAAATTATATTAACATGCATTAAAAGACCTAGGCAATAAAAACATGCTCCTTGAGGGCAAAATGGATAACTAAGTGGGTAGCATCTGAGTTTTCCTGCAGGAATTTCTACAAGAGGGGTGCCATCACTGAGAAGTCTGTTTTTCTGGTTGCCATCCTCCCTTAGCTCAGTTAAAGAGTTCCTCTGAAGATGACTCGAATGCGCAACTGTGCATAGATTTCCCTACAGAGTCCACTACAGGTGTCATACAGGTTGACAGTAATGGCATCAGCACTTTTTGCAGTTGCAAATGTTACCCCTTAATTGAATGCTGCCTATTTTTCTTTATTCATTATCTACCCACTTTGCGTTCTTCGGTGATAACAGAAGACAGAGATGGGGTGGGGTGGATGATACTCGAGATTATTCCACATTCATTCTCACATGTACAGCCTTGCCACAACCTGTGTGGAAGTTTCCTACTCATGGTTGGCTTGAAGGCAGGATCCTCAGCCAGATAGATATACAATCTTTTATCGAAATCTCCCTCCATGTCAATTCTCCCCCTTCTACAGATATTTATGCATGCATTTCTGTTTATAGTCTGCCCTTCATTAAAGTCTCGTGGTGGGTAATAATACTGGAAACAATAAAGTGCTGTGGAAGTAAAGGGAAGCAAATATACAACCAAGATCCAGTCCGTAGGGATCTACAGAATCCATTGGTGATTTAAACTTTGTCTAGTTGACAAGACATCTCAGTGAAGATCTCTCTCCTCAAGGTCAGGGTGAGACAAGACCTGCTCTTCCCCGCCCCTTCCCCCACCAAAGTCCCATCCAATTCTATAAATTGCTTAAACCTCACAACTTGTTTTCTTTCCTTTTGCAAAGCAAAAAGGAAAAAAGCACAAAACCCTCTGCAGTGCTTCTCAGCCATAGTCCATACAACAAAGCAATAACCACCTTTGTTTTGTGCAAACTGTGCTACTTCCCTTAAAGCACTAATGTACCACAATTTTGCTAAGCTTACATACACACAAATGTTTCCTCTCATTCTGTTCTCTTGTCAGGAGTGCAATAAAATACCATGACCTCCCACAGAGTAAGAAGAAGAATTTTACAATTCCCTGTCCTCATTTGCAAGCACTAGACAAGCTAGAAATTATATCCCTACCAGTTATATATTGACTAGCCATTTGTAAATGGTCAGATAAATGGATAGGTTTTCGCCTACTAACAGGATGCTTCTAAAGGGGGCTGCCCGCTGTCTCTGTTTAAGAAAGGCATTCCAGAGTCAGGACGCTACCATGAAGAAGAGGCCAGGACTGCCCCGTCTCTACTATCTTTCCGAAAGCAGGCAAAGACCTTCCTCTTCAGGCAAGCTTTCCCTGAATTAGGGACTTCCTACTATGGGCCTTTTTACACGACCCCTAAGATCCGCTGGCCACTTAAATTCGGACCAGAGATCTTAGGGGTTCGTTGCTCTTCCTCTGTCCCCACCCCCCTCCGCACTTCCTGGTTGCTGGCTGCCTGAGGGAGGGAGAAAAAAGAAAGAAAAGAATGCCGGTTTACCTCCGTTTTGTTCCCGGCAGCATTCAGATCTCTTAAAGGGGCGGGGCGCAAAAAAAGAACAAACAGAAGCCAGGAGAGCCCCGCACTCACTATCCTTACACCGGATCAAATATTTGTCACATCCAAAAAGCAGGTACCTGAAAGCTGCGCTGGGACGCGCTAAAGTGGGCGGGGTCGCACTTAATTGTCTGCAAACTCCGTTGCTGGTGGGTAAAAATTTTTAAAGTCCGGAGCTTGCAGCCATTTGCGGCGGAGCTTAGGGGTCGTGTATAAACGCCCTATGTAACTTTATATGGATTGCCATACATGATTGCATTGACCGATTTCATAAAAACGCCAGAGTTTTCCATATTACTTTCCACCCCTCATAATGGATTTTTCTTTTCTTTTTGCCTGCTCTTAGTAGCTCTACTGTTACCATTTAATGTTTTAAGATGCCTCTTTTAATTCCCTGCAACTTGAATATGTCTTATATGTTCCGGGCTGTATATTGCCCCTCATTATTGTAAGCCACCTTGGGTCCTTTTCCAAGGAGAAAGGTGGGGTAAAAATATTCAAAATAAAATAAATATTCAAATAAATAGAAATACATTGTGTCACTGCCCAGTGTACAGTGCACATATGAGTAGTGGGATGGGTTATTTGGTAGGAAACATCCTATTAGATCCCCCTACCCCTGAAACCATCTCCGTATTTCTGTGGTCTCCTCAATCCCATGGAAATCTCTGTTTCTAGCCATGCAGTGGCTCACACTGGAAGAAGCGAGACAACTTGGGACAAACTTCTTTACTGTAAGAGTAGCATGAAAATGGAACCAGTGACCTCAAGAGGTAGGGAGTGCTCCAATGCATGGAGCATTCAAGAGAAGAATGGACCACCATCTGTCAGGTCTGTTTTGATCTGGATTCCTGCCTTGAGCAGGGAGGTGGACAGAGTGGCCTTATAGGCCCTTTCTAACTACATTATTCTCTGCTTCTATGCGAATTCCTGGCACACTTGTTTGATGGTTGCTGTTGCTGGCTGTTGAAAGCCTCCAAAGAGAAGCTAAAGAGAAACAGAATTCTCCCCTTTGTTTTAAAGTAGAAATTGACCAGACCCAGTACTGACAGTGTAGTGCCTGCCTCTCTTTATCCTTGAAAATACTTGAGTCAAAGACTTTGCGACTCCTCGGAGCCCTCAGATTGCATGAAGGTCTATGAGGTCCCAGCAGGTCTGCTTTGATTAGTATTCTGTATTTATAATATCTCTATAATGGCAAAACAAAGAAAAACAAGCCCAGAGAATGCATTTTTAATCATCAATCATTGCTCTTTGTTTGTTGTGAATGAGTGGCAAAGTAGGATATTGAGCCTCCAGTAATCTCTTCTTTTTGCCTCAGCTTCTGCAGCTGAATGTGCACGGAGGCAAATAATAAACAGCTTGGATGATCGAGAAATAAAATTCATGGCAGAGTCACTTTAGAACAAGTTATGTCTCAGGTGCAAGTTAAGTAGGAATGATTATGAGACTTCCGTCCAAAGCCCTCTCTCACAATTGCACTTAAAAATTTGAAGGTTGGAAAGTAAAGCAAGCACAGGAAGTAAGTTGTTGAGGAATCAGGCAACGGTCTTGAGGCCTTGTTAAAGCTAGGCGGGATCCTATGAACCCCTGTACATCAAGAGATAACTGCACAGCCAAAAATTGCAGCAGCACCTTCAAGTCAGAGCAAACAGGGGTCGGCAGCAGCTGCCTCTTCTGATGTGCTGTTTGTGGTCTGTGAACCTACCCATTCACAGGACCCTATAACTAAAGAGACTCTCATTCCCAAAGCTGCCATTCCCTTAGAGTTGATGAATGGTAGATGAATCCCCAGTTTCTCTCAGCCAGTCAGAGCTGGACATTTTGAAACTAAGAGCTGAAGGATGTCAGGCAGGGGTTCCATCTTAGTGACTCCTCCAAACCTTGGCCGGATGAAAGAATGATTACACTTAGAGCCATCTAACAGGATGGTTAGCTCTGTCCATTTTAGTTTTCTCCTGCATCCAGCTGTCCTGAATGTATGAAGAACTTTGCAAAACTGAAAAAAAGTTCTTATGAGAAGCATGGGCAAACCAAATAGTCTCACTCATCCCTAAGTGGGCATTTGCTGCATTGAAGCCAACTGCTCAAGGAAACATAAATCTGACTTTCCATGACATTCACCATCGCCTCCCAAAACAAATTAACCGGGTAGAAGAAGCTATTTTACACGCAGAACGCCCAGCAACCTCTTCATTTGGCCAGAACATTTTTTTGTGTTTGAAATCACCAGGCCCAGTCGGAGGAGAGCCACGAGCAATGCCCGAGGAAAAATGGAACAGGCATACAACATATGTACCCTATTGAAAAATAATAAAAAGAAAATGACTCTGTCATTATCCAACATTGGTTGGTCTGGATATAGGCTTTTCTCTCTCTCTCTCTCTCTCTCTCTTCATCCTGCTCCTTTATTGTTCATGCTATAAATAATGCTTCCAATTTAGCCTTGCAAGTAGCCCTATTCTCCTCTCCTGCCACATTTACTACCTTCTAACATTAAATCAGATATCAGAATTGAATTATCATAGACCACCACTCTTTGGATACAAATGGCATCGTATTCAGAGAATCTCTAGTGAGTGTTCCAGATCAGAAGTTAAAACATAAGAACCCAAGAAATGCTGCGCTGAAGCAATCAAAGGCATATCAATGCCCGTGTCCACTGTGACCAATCAGGTTTTCCCCCTGAAAAACCCACAAGAAAACAGGAAGACAGTAGCACTTTCTCGCTCACCTCCCCCAATATACCACTGAAGTATACTCAGTACTGAAGGTCATCTACAGCCATTATGCCTAGTAGCCACTGACAATCCTGTCTTCCATGAATCTGTTCCATTCCTGTTAATTTGTTTGTTTTAAATGTTATTTCGCCATCTCATGAAATCTATCAAACATTGTATCACTACTTGCTCTGTGAATAAATACTTTTATCTGTTCTTTTCTTCCATTGTGGATTACCCCATTGGCCGGAGGGGAAAATCTTCACTTTCTCCATTTAATCGTGAATAATCTTTGCCTTCCTGGAGGCATCTCTTAACATGCTGGGTGGTTCTGAGAGCATAAAAGGGAAGCCGAGGGCAAGACTTTTACCACGGTGACTCCTAGCAGGGTCCCCTAAGCTGGAATGGCCAAACTGTTATGCCTCCATCCTTTGGAAGGTCAGTTGCCTCAGAAGAAGAAAATTAACAGTTTCTGGATGATAGGGTGAAGAATCTCTTGAACAGCCACCCTTTTCTGCACCTGAAAAAGCTTTCTGGCTGAAACCAAGAGCACAGCTGGTCTAGAATCCTGTGGCAATCAGATGCTTCCAGCAATGACAAATGTGTCTTTTACTTACCAGCAACTAGTGTTCAAATCCGTGCTTTGGATATATTACTTTCCAGGAACCCACAGCTAATGTGGCCAGTTGCTCAGCTTTGTTTCAGAGACAGGCTGCCTTCAAACATGGAAGCTCCATTTAGCCATTATGGCTAAAATCCGTGGTCCACCCTCACCCTCCATGTATCTGTCTGAATCTGCTAGAAGCAACATTCTCACTGCTTTTCTTAGATCTTTTTTTTTTGTCCCACTGATCTGTTTGGCAAAAAAAATAAAAGGCATTACAATTTTTGCCACAAGAAAGAAAAGAAGGCCACGTTGATACCTTACAGCAAAGGAATAGCAGTTGAGACATCTTTTCTGGGTTCCCTTCTCTGCTCTGCCTGCTGACTCACAATACAGTCTTGAGCAATGATGTGCATTGTTTCCTAAACCTGTAAAATGGGAACAAACAATAAAAGCACACCCAACTCAAATGGGTGGTGCGAGGTCCTAATTAATAAGTGATTAGGCATAGCATTGTTGACTCTCTAAAGGTACACAAGGCTTCATTGTCACTGGACGGAGCTTTTCAAACACTCTGTCCAAGATCCCAACAAAATTATAATTGATACTTAACCAATAAGAATAATACGACAAAGCTGTGGACTTACTTAAGAAATGTAGTCATCATGAGATATGTATGTTTGGGGCGGGGCGGGGGGAGATAAATTAAAATACAAAAGGGAAAGGAGGAGAAAGACTGCATGCACATATTTTGCTGGTTTCAAGATAAACTTGTGACATGGGCCCCATTCTGAAACACATACCACGATCCCATCACAAATAATCTCATGCTCTGTGCTTATAGCAATATGGTGTTAGAGTGTTTCTCTGAGTGTGAATGAACTAGACATTTATTCATGTCTATTTGGCACCTATAAATCTTGTTAGATGCACTGCTTCACACTGCCTCTGGGATCAATGCCCTTGATTATTATCTCCCTGTGTTGTTGCTCTTTACTAGCTGTCTCTGTCTTGGCCAGCACATGGGAAAGTTAGGGTTAGGGTTTTGTTTTGTTTTAAATCACAGCTCTGAGATTCCCCAAACCAAGTGGGAGATTGTGGGGGTTGCAACAAGAAGATGGGTGTATGTCTTAATAGAGACATCTATCTATCTAGCTGGGTGTTAGTGTCTGGGTTTCCCAAAGTTCCCAGCAATATTTGCCAAAACCTAAGGAGAAACAGATTTGCACATAGATGAACAGCTTCTGTTTTGTTTAATTAGTAGGGTAAGCCTTTGTTGGGCTCCCATAGATGCAATGTTTCCTCTCAAAAAAATTAAATAATAATATTCATTGTACGGCTACTGCAGATTTCAGTACCTCGGTATTCTATGAACTACTACAGTTCATCTGCAGATATTTTAGATTCTAATTTCTTAAATTAAATCCCCTTCACTATTTGAAACGACCACATCAATCACGATCAAAAACAAGAACAACTATGTAACCTAGCATGGGTGTTAGATACTTTAGTTACATTCAGATTAAAGTATGTATGGAGTTGTTTTGGAAGCTGCAGTTGATACAGAACGTGGTAGCTAGAATGTTTGTGAAAATTAAGAATTTAAATAACAATGTATCCATACCAGTTATGCTTGTCTCCAGCCACTATTTAAGGTGCTAAGTTTTTTACTTTGAAGCGACTAAACAGCTTGGGTCTAGGGTAACTGAAGGGCTGCTTTCACATTATGACCTGCCCAAACTTTAGGACCACATCTTAAAATTGCACTAAGGTGTGTTTGGAAGACTTGTTTAATTTATGGACATTGCAGGCAGGGCCTTTTTCTGTTGGCCCCCATATGTGCACATCAGCATGTTTGTTCTGATTTTGAAAAGAAACTTGAGCAGTTTTTTTTAAAATCACACTTTGCAATCGATTTGTATGTTGGGCTTGACAGTGATAACTGCTTATAATTTTAATTCACAGTTTTTAATGGTAATTTCTTTCATTTTCTGTGACTTTTTGAGGTTTTCTCATTTTAATTTTGCAAACAACGTTGTAAGAGCAGAATGGTTACAAATCCGTTAAAGAAAAAGGCCAAACAGACCCAATTTCAGATTTGGTATAAATTGGCCTTGTTCCATCTATACAGTATTTTCATTTTTGCCCACTTTCATCTGTGGAGGCCATGTGTGTTTGTGTGTGAGTGTGCGTGTGTGCGTGCAGGTGAGAAGAATGTTAGCCTTTTGTGTAAATATTTGCCTGATCAAGAGTTTTCCTTTTTCTCTTTTTCTTTCTCTTTTTCTTAATAATGTGTAACCCAAGAGTAAAAGTTTCATGTGAAAAAATGGCACTTGGCAAACAGTAGCTCCCTGATATGCTCTAATTGCTTTTGGTAAATTGACAATGGGGTGGGTGGGGGTGGGATGAAAGCAGATATGACAACATTTAACGCTGAAGAGTGGCTGCTGCTTTTGAGCGGATCATTTGTATTTAGCTTTTTTTTTCCAGAGGAAAAGAGGGTGGGGAGGAAAAACTCAATAAGGTGTTTGTGTAGTGAGTAAACAGTGCGAAGAGTGAGACATTTCCCCTCCTGTTCCTGTATTTGATACTCTTGCAGTATAAGCCAGGCATGTTTACTCACAAGTAAACCCCACTGTTTTATGGGAGGCTTCCTCCCTCAGGAGTACTGTAGGTTTGGAGTCACTGCCTTGCAGACAAAGACCCAAAGCCAGAGATACTGCCACTAAATACAACGGAGGGGGAACCATTGTTTTGAAGAGTCCAGAAAAGCTGTCTCCTAAACCACCCACTTTCCCAGTGCCAACAATTAGGGTTTAGTGAGCGGCGAAGGAAGATCAGCTACTTCACTTCCCTCTGTTCCCAGAGCTTATCTGGGGCCATGCAAATATAGTCTGCCAGTGAAACCGGCATGAGAGAGATTCTGAATAGAAATAAGGTCTTTCCATGCAATACATAAGTGGCCACTATGAACAGTGGTGTTACAGCTGTGACCCAAAACAGTGCATCACCCTTGCCCTGGAACTAGAGGATGCATGTGTAGATTCCAGAAAGCTCACTTGCTACCTTGACTCCTTGACTTCAGGAACTTCCCCTCTGGGATTTGGTCCTACAATGACATTTCTGACTAACAGATAGATTTGCTGGCGTACTAAAAAGAAGGCCCCAAAGCAAAGTAAAAGCAAAGTGTTCTGCTTATATACTGTCCCATAACACTTCAAGTACTCTCTGGGTGGTTTACAGTTTAATTATGCAGGCTACACATCGCCCCCCCCCAAACCAGCAAACTGGGTACTCATTTTACCAACCTTGGAAGGATGGGAAGGGTGAGTCAACCATGAGCCTTGACGTGATGTCAAGTTCAGTACCTGCAAGTGAAAATACAGGGCAGCATTCTGTGTTTCTATTTTATTTTATTTTTAAAAAGAGCACCAAGTACAACCAACCCAAGATATTTTGCCTACCCACCCGTCCAAGTCAATTTGTCCATCAGTCAAGGCCAGCTAAAAGTGGCTATGGTCTAAGAGTCAGGAAATCCAGTAAGTACCTTTTTCCCTTTCCCGGTCACTAAAAAAATCCAACAACAAAGTAAGCAGCTGACAGGTTGTTGCCTTTTAATGGCACCAACCAAGACCTTCTGCCTTAAGTGCCCAACTCTTTCTTCCTAATGGTAAAGCTGGACCTGGTCTTGAGTAAACTTTTCATGGACCACAAGCAAGAGGGCTGTGGTTGGGTTGCATTTCACTCACATGAAATTGAGATGTTATTGCACTCTCTTGCAAAAGCCTAGTTAAGTGTCAATATTCAGGCCATGCCAAGCCTGGGGTCCCAGCCCCTTCTTGCTTATTTTACTCACAGTAGTAGCACAAGCAGAGGCCGATGTGTGGACTGCTACCCATTACCTGCTGCCTCCCTTGGGGAAGCCTCTCCCAATAGTTTCTGGGTGGCACAAGGCCAACTCTGGGGGAAAATCTTATGAAGGGCTTTATTTATTTGAAAGATTTCTGTGCCACCTGTCAACCAAGTTCTCTGGCGCATTCACAAACAAACAAAAATAATTAAAAAAAAATAGCTACAGAAGTGACATGGAGAAATTGAGGTTTATAAAATGTATCAGAAAGCAGTTTATCCTCTCTGTCTTCCACTCATTGGGATGACTATCAGGCAGAAAAGAACTGAAATAGCTTTTACAACAGGTGAACCATCCTCACTTGTGCCACTGCGGATCCGCTTTGGTATCAGCAAAGAACCAGAAGCCATCAGGCATAACCACTGTGCAATTTTTAATACGTAGCAAATGTTCAAGGCAAACGTCACTTTGCCTGCCCCAAGTGAAGGTCAGTATCCCACCCAGCCCAATAAGTTATGATGGTACCTGGGGTGGGGGAAAATCTCACAAGTTGATTCCCCCTGTCCTGGCAGTGAAAGCAAAACAAAACAAAACAAAACAATGCATTGGCAACGAACAATTTCCTGCCTTTTTTTTGGTGCCTGAGGAGGCCACCTTAGTCTTTCTCAGGGGAGGGTCAGCCCCACTGCAACAACAGGATCGCATTCCCAAGAACTCCAGTGTGCCACATCAACCTCTCTCTCTCAAGACCTAGTAAAATGTACTAGCACTTATTCAGAAGAAACGTGGCCGCAAGTTGGGCAAAAAGGAGTTCTATGCTAGGAGGGGTGTCTGGGCATCCCTCCGCCCAACGCTACGACGCTCAACTTTTTAATTTGAAAAACACGGCGGCGTAAGGATGGCAAGTTCACCCGGCAAAAGCAAAGCGAGGAGAAATTCTCATTAGGCAGAAGTAGCCGTCCACAAAAAAACCCCCCAGCAAAAATAATAATTAATGTTGCTAGGGTATTTACTTCCAGTCCGGGATTTACAGGCGTCCTTCGTTAGAGCGAGAAAGGTCCCTGCTTGCTTAGAAGCGAGTCCGTTCCGTGACTTTTCCCTTCTCTCCATGCCTGCTCTCTCTCACCCCCCCACCCCCAATCCCGCCCGTCCGCTTTTCCTCTTCCTTACTCCCTTTTTCCTTTCTCCGCGTCCAACTGCAGAGAGGGGCAGATGGCGTCTGAACTCCGGTCCGGGTTTTGCGCGCTGCCTGCCCGCCCCCCCCCCCGGTAGAAATAGGAAAATTCAATAATCAAAGCAAAGCAAAAGGCGGCGCGGGGGGGGGGGGGGAGCGGGCGAGCGAGCGAGCGAGCGCGGAGGGAAAAAAATCCCGGATCAGGGAAACTTTGATGGCGCATGCGTGCTTCGAGACTACATCCTAAACATACACATTTCCCTGTACTTGGAAAGTCACCCAAAGCAGCCCCAAGTGCAGGTAAGATCTTTCGCGCTCCTCTTCCCGCCCCTCCGGCGGCCAGTCCCCCGGGCCTTGCCCCCACCCCCACCCCACCCCGGGCCCACGGCCGGGTCCTCGCTCGTGCACTTCTTTCGAGGCTTGTCCCGGCAAGCGCTCGAGCGGGTGGCTGCTGCCCCAGGAACTCTCGCTCGCTCGCTCTTCTCTCTCTCCCCCCCCCAATTTAGTGCGCGCTGACGAGGCTGGGCAAGAGAGGGCGAGCAGCAGCGGCGGCGGCGGCGGCCGGGAGCAAACCGGGGGAAAGTTGGGGAGGGCAACGGAGATTGGAAAGTGCCTGGGGTTGAGCTGGGGCGGGGGGCGGGAGGGGGGGCGTGGACCAGAAGAGAGAGAGAGGGGGACACTTGCAAGGACGGTGGTGATAGTGGTGGTGGTGGTGGTGGTGGTGGTTGGGGAAGCGGTGGCATTCGCCTTGCCTTCTATTGTGCTCCCTCTGCGCTGCCTAGAGGTTAGGGGCGCTCGCAAAAGTGGCGGCGGGGCAGAATGAGAGAGAAGAGAGAGGCCAGCGCGCGCGGATCTTCCTCCGTGCGTGGCCACTGCCAGGATCTCCTCGTTGCGCTCTCTTTTTGATTTCGGGGGAGGAGGGGGCTCTCCTGCTGCTGCGATTGGTCTTTCCCCCCCCCCTCTTCGCTTCCTTCCTTCCTTCCTTCTTTCTTGGGGCACCTTGGGAAAAAAGGATGCAGGTGGCTCTTCTCCTTCCTTGTCCGGGTGTTGAAGGGGCTGGGGCTGGGGGGGGGGTAGCGGGGCAGGAGAGGCTCGCAATTCCCAGGACTCGATGAAACTGGACAGGTCCGGCGTGGCAAGGGGACGCGGAGGGGGGGGTGGAAGAGAGATGCGCGCGTGTGGCGTTGCGTTCCCTTTCCCCACTGGCCTCTTCCCTGTTCCCCACGTAACCCCAGTCCGGAGACGTCCCTTTCCGTAGAATCGGGGCGGGTTTGGGGGAGGGGGGGAGAGAGACTAATCCTTTTTCGATCTCCCTGGGGTTACGGACGCAGAAGGTGCCTAGTCGTTTTTCTGGAACTTTAAAAATAGCATTGGCGAGAGGAAAAAGGAAGGGGACGGAAAAGGCAGAGAAGAGCAGAATTTCCCACTTTTCTTTCCTCCCCACTTGGTGACTTTGGACCGCAGGTGCCCGACTTCCAAGGTAGCTTTAAACAGGCGCCCGCTCCCTTCCGTCGGCTCTCGACGTAAGAAAGTTGGCCTGGCAGCGGGGAGAAGGAAGGGCGAGAAGCTGCTGCGGTTTCCCCCGCTGTGTGGTTGGCATTGTCGTTGTTAAGATTGTCGCCGGAGCGGTTTGGGCGCCTGCGAGCGGCGGCCGGCGAAGTTCGACCAAAGTCGTGCTTCGCACCAAGGAGATTGGGGTGGGGGGGGAGCGTCGCACCGCGCTTCTGGAGATACGCACTCGGGGGTCCGTATGGGGTGGAATAGAAGGGGGGACCACGCTCCAGATTAGGGGAGCAGCTTCTCGGGCGGGGGCCACTGTTTCCTAACTTGTGTCTCCCTCCCTCCCTCTTTTAATGCCCCTTCCTCTCCTTCGTGTGCGCTTTTGGGGCGATCCAGGAGACTTGGTGCCTCCCGACTTGAAAGCAACAGGTTATTTTTACCCGGGGTGGTATTTGCAGAACGAGCAGCTGAATTGCTCTTCGGAGCCAGGAAAGGGGGGGGGGGGTCTCTCCCGCCCTCCTCGACCTCTTTTCGCCGTCCGTCTCTCTCTCGCTCGCTCGTTCGCTCGCTCTCTTTTTGCCCGTCCTTTAAAAAAAACAAAACACCACCACCCAACAACAAAACTCGCCTCTGCTTTTGAGAGTTTTGGGTCTGCTGGGGGCGCACCAGGGGTGAGGGACCTTGGCTACAGATGCTGCCCGTTTATGAGCGGGGCGAGGATGAGGGGCGGCGGGTGGTGGTTGGGGGGGGTGCCAGCCGTTGTTTTGGCCGCGTCTTGTTTGTGTTGGAGGGCGGGCGGGCGGGCGGGCGGGCGGGGTGGGGTGTGGGCTCGGCGGAGGGGTGGAGTTGGGAAGGGCGGGGGCGCCCTCGGAGGAGCGGAGGTTTTTGGTCAACGCTCCTCTCCATGTCTGGGCGCTGTTCCCGGGACGAGGGGAACAGGTGTCGAGATGTCAGTCAGAAAGTTCGGGCCTGCCGAGCCCTGGGGCCGGAGGGGGTAGATTCGGCGGGGTTTCTCTAATTATTTTTTTAATAACTTTGGTATTGTTTTTAAGGGAAGAAAGGAGGGAACTTCTGGGGTTTGTCAAACAACCAACCAAAGAAGGAGAGCAACATTTGGGTTCAGGGCAAAGTGGTTTAGAATGGCATGTCATTTTTCTCTGTGTCTTTCTCAGCTCTGCCGGTGCAAATTAGGAATCAGATCCAAATATTGGGACCCCCGGAAGAGACAAGGTTGCTTCCTCTGTGCTCTTGAGAGAGAAGTCCTTTATTCCTGCATGATCTCCCCCCCCCTTTAGGAGTGGAGGTACTTTTAATGTTGCCTTCTAGATTTTCTTGGCTACAACAACATCATGTCAGAGAGAGAAGTTAAGATTGGGTACAGGGGTGCCTTATTGGGAGAATTGGCTGCCCACTGAAAAATCTGGGCTTGGGCTCAAAGGAGTGCATGCAGGCCTCGAACGAACCAATATTTGGCTCCATCCAGACCCAGATAATTGGTGAGAGGGGCTGGAGAGGTGAGGCATGGGCTCAGAATATGAAGCCAATGGTACAGGTCAGGCAAGGTGCTGGAGAGTCATTCTCTAGTTTGGTGTCAGAGAAAACTTTTGTATTCAACTTGCACGACAGAGAGTTGATTTGAATAGCTGTGGTTGAGATCTCTCTGGTGCCTGTGGGAGAGGAGGAAAACTTTCTATGCACTTGATTAATAAACTCCATGTGTTCCTTCCTTTTAACATGCATATCTTTCCAGCTCCTTCCTCTAGACAATATGTAACTCCATGTGGGATCACCTTAATCTGTCCCCTTAGAGCACACTGGCTTATTCTGCCCCCTGCACATTTCCTACTACCCGTCTTTAGTTTCACCCTATGCCCACACACGTGTGCGAGCAAAAGAGCTCATGTTTGTTCTGCAGTCGTTTTTTGAATCCCTCTCTCTGCTGGCCGGGAAGAGTTTAGTTGCTGGTAATAGTGGGAAGAGAAAATATTGGTGGCCTTTACTAATCAGGTTTCCAGATCTTCTGCCTTCTGTTTAATTTATTAGGCTACTTATTTATTCTGTTGATAATAATCTGTTGCAGGTTTCTATGGAGATGTTAAACTGATCTCTTCGAGAAATCAAACCCCATAAGCACTAAATTGTTTAAAGAAGCAACATGGGGTTCTCTCTCTTTGTTTTTCAAAACTACTCTTTTATTTGTGATTGCTCAGCTTGTACTCTGTATATTGAGGTGTTTTTTTAAAAAAAATAAAGGTCCGAAGCTGGAGAGAGGCTTGTGGGGTAAGAAGCAAGCTAGGGGGTTTGATCCCCATTGCTTAAAACAGCTCTCCTGCCATCTGTGCATTTAACTGGATTTTGATCTTGCAAGGTTCTGCCTAGTGCCATAATAGAACATCAAGTTAGATATAAAAAGAGCTCTTCTTTATGTGCTTATGTTTAGTCTGAAAGTCCAGCCAGACAAATAAAAACTCACTTGCTACCAGTATGAAGCTGTCTTTTCCTCTCCCCCCCCCGGCACACTTCACATTAAAATAAAGGCAGACTCAAATGTACAGTATAAGAGCTTGGTGTGAAGGGAAGTTTATTATTATTTTTGTTTGAAGTGCAGAAGGTCAGGATCCAGAAGAGCTAAAGCGATAAAGATTTTTGTTTCTGTTTATATGAGTCTAATGGGAGTGGGGGAGAGTTATTAGCTAAAACATATTTTTATTGAAACAGATGCTGTCGGCTTTTGAATACAAAACTTTGCTTCCTTGTTTCTTCACACACACACACACACACACACACACACACACACACACACACACACCATGTTATGATAGGGTAGTGATCTTAGGGAGCGATTGTGCTCCAGACCAGTTTCATGATTATAACGACTTACGCGGGCTGTGTAGGTTGTGTGTTTTAATGTGTTCAGCAAAGCTGGAGCCAAGTTGGTGGCACTATCTCCTGACAGGCAGGGGGAAAGTTGTGCATTTAAAAAATATGTCTGTGGTATATGCCTTCTCACTTCGCACCAAGAGTTGCCACGTTATCTATTACCAATCCTTCTGACACTCTTTTAGTCCTTCGAACAATTTCTTACCTTTTTAAAAGCATGTTTTCTTTGTATGTCTGTACACAGGCACACACATTCGTACATACACATCCAAACTGTTGCAGCTAAAAGAGCTCTAAATAGACTTAAAAACAAGATAACTGTAAGCCTAAGTTGTCTGATGAAATCCACATCCTTGATTGCTTTTAATCTTATTAATTCTCCTGTGTGTTGTTTTTCCCTTCTGTATTGCTGCTTCAATGCAGTTTGATCATCATTCGGCTCCCTTCTTTTATTTTATTTTTCCCCCTTTTGTAAATCTGTTGAGTAGATGCTTGTCCTTTCTCCCTCTACCTTTTAAAAAAATTTGAATTGCAAACTGGACTGAATGACAAGTGGAAAACATCAACAGAAAAGCGAGCATGGCAGCAGAAAAAGCAACACTGTGGCTTTAAAGCCGGGAGTTTGCATATTCCCCTTGTATCTTTCCCCTTTGCTAATTATTGTGTTGTTTTCAGAGCAAATATGTCATATCCATGGCGACCGGGCAGGTTTATTGTCTTTCAGAAGCAATAGCTCACATAAGTAATTAATGACTTTTTTTTCCTCTGGCTTAGGTTAAACAGATCATTCAAGGAAAGTCATCTCTCTCCCCCTTCCCCCCTCCTCTCTCTCTCTCTCTCTCTCTCTCTCTCTCTCTCTCTCTCTCTCTTTTTAGCTCAGTGACATAAGAACATGAGTTAGAACAAGAAAATACTTTAACCAAGAAGTCAGGGACTAATCCACCCCTTTCTTTTGAAGACTTGTTTGCCTTCGTTTTCATATCACTGACATCGTCATTCATTACAGAAGAAAACCCTTCGTTCAAGGTGGGGGACAAAACAGAAAGCAGTGATCTTTGCTTGTTTCCTCCCGCAGTCCAGAGGGCTGGCGGGTGCTTGAATATTCCTTTACAAATTTCCGTGCGGCCTGGAATACTGGCCCCCATCCCCAAAATGCATTTTTTTAAAAGGACTGGCGAAAATATCAGGACCCTTCCCACTTGAGCTGGACACATGTGTCCTCTAAAATGCATTGTATCTTTCTTCCACCACAACTCTTTTAAATTAGTTTCTCCCCCCCTTCCTAAATAAGCACAATGGCTTATAAGATTTAGACTGCTGTGTAGGCACAGGTTTGGAACTCTGAGAAACTTTTCATTGTCTGGTTCAAAACCATTGTTCTGTGCCAGTGTTTTACCTGTTTAAATTTTGTTTTAAAATGTGTTTTCCATGCTTCTTCATCCTTGTTAATTTACCATATGCTATCTGCGAAGAACAGGAATTGGTTATTCCCTATAATTTACTGAAATGTCTATTTTTGGTCTAAGATAACAGTCACTACCACCCCAAAACACCCACTGCTTCATTCCCACCCCCCCACCCCCCAGGAGCATTTACACTCCATTCATATTTTTATATACTTCAGATATTTAGGGAAAGAAACTTTGCTGACTGCCATAAACAGAAGCCTCTTCAAGTGCATTTTTTATTTTTAAAAAGTGTTGCCATTTGATTCAAAACAGTGCATCTAGGAAGTCTGTATTTCATATTATTTCTACATGCACTTTCCATAGAATGGGGGAATAGGAGGGTTTCCTGGAATGGTAAGCACAGAAAATTATATATTCCCATTATCTGAACTCCTTCTTTTGTTTTTAAGAGATTTCTCTGTTCATTTCATATATTTTGGTTCCTGATTTGCGATGGAGTGTTTAGAACAGGAACAGAGCCATACGTTTCCATATGGAGGTATGGGGAGGTGGGGGTTCCTGCATGGCAGGGGGTTGGGCTGGATGACCTTTGAGGTCTCTTCTAACTCTAGGATTCTATGATTCTATTTAAATTGGGCTCACCTTCTGTCATCACTGTGACACATGCGTAACCTGTCATCACTGTGACACCTTTCGGGTGTCCAAAAAGAAAGTGGAGAACAGCAAACCACCTAGTTCCTGGATTTCCTGAAAAGCAGCCCTACTTGTGGAGGGGTTTGTCGTTGACCCCAGAGGTGTTCATGATGCCTTCATCAGAATATGAGCAGAGGAATAGGCGGGGGGGGGAGACAGATGGTAGACAAGCCCCTTGAAGAGAATTTTAGAAAACGGCCTTGATCCATAAGGCAGGGATGTTCCTGGGCAGCATCGTTATCGTTACCTTTCCAGATATGTTGATGTATAAAAACAAGTGATGGAACATGGGAGGAAGGTGTGTGGTGCAGGTGAAGACGTGGTTGGGGGGTGGGGGTGGGTTAGGGATAAAGAAGGACCTCAAATTAACTTGGCTTTGGTGGAATGCTGAAAGCTGAAGAAGGAAAAGCAGTCGTGTGTCGTAAATTTTGCTAAAATTAATCAACCGTTTAAGAGCTCCGTGTTAACGAGCCTTTCCAGGCAGGCAGGCAGCTTTCCTTCTTTCTCCCCATCATATCTCACCCCCTTCATTTTAAAGAACCAAGAACCAAGAAGGTAAAACGGGGGGGGGTATTTTGGACAGTGGGCAGGAGAATTAAGAAGGGTAAAAGAAGGAAGCAGCAGGTAGAGAGAGAAGCAATGAGTGCCGAAATAATAAAAGCATCCCTCCCTTCTCCCCAAAAAGTGGGGATAGAATATAAATCCTCAAGTGTCCTTGATCCATATTGCCACTTTTTTTTTTTTGGTCTGATTTGTCCTGTGTGCCTTTGACGGAAAAGGCACGTAGAAAGAGAGAGAGGGAGAGAGAGAGAGCGACAAAGGGGAGAGAGAAAGAGAGGAACGTGTTCTCAGCTTTGTAGCTCATTATCATTCTTAATAAGTCTTAAGGAATAAAGAGAAGCATTCAGTGTAAATGCTGGGTAATCCTAACACTCCTCAAGGTGAGAGGAGTCTTGAGGACACGGGTGAAAGAAAGAGGAGGGGGAATCTGGTTATGGAAAGGGACAAAAAAGAGCCCATTCCACTGGCCCCACAGTCTATGCCCCCCCCTCAGCTGTCTTTGTGCCTGTGGGGAGGGTCTCCTGTGTGGGGGGCGGAGGGGTGACAGCTGCTCTGGAAAAGTTATCTCCAAGTTTGGGTTGGAAGTGGCTTTTGGGCAGGTTTTGCTGTCAGTAATGTGGGATTCTTGGCTGCTCGGACGGTTACTTTTCCAAGCTCAGCAATTGGGAAGCGGACGGTTGCGTTCCCATTTCCCATTCTTTTCCAAGTGTCGCCCTGATGGACGAAACGCACGCCTGCGCTTGAACAGAAAGCCACAGTGGCTGGTGCCTTTCATTTGGTGCCAGTCCAAGTTCTTCCCCACATCTTCTGGTTGGTTCAGAGTCCGTTTCCCACTCCGTGCGGTGACTGACACAGGCAGAATCCCCGCGTCTGCCAAGCGCTATAGTTCCTGTTGGATTCTGCATGTGGGGTTGGCTTTGGCAGCTACCGGTACAGCAGCTGGATGTCAGTACCCTGAAGGCCGCCACGCTAGAGAGGCATGTGAGAGCAGATTTTTCCTCTCTGGATTGGATGTGACATTATGTGCATTTCTCCACAGTAGTTCCATAGAATAATTCTCGCAGGAGATGTTAATGTTAGAACGGCATATCAACCCAGATTTTGCATGAAAGACTTCCAAGGAGAATGTGAGCTGCCTGAAAGGGCTTTTCTTGATGGACTCCTTATAGTTTACCCATTCGGAAGCACATATTTACTCCCAGCTCTCCTTGGGTAAGGCAAAATGTAACATCAGAACTGGGCCAGTCTTTCTAGCTGAAACATATCTTCGTACTACCGTTAACTGTCTCCTGTGTCTAATTATTTTAATTCTTCTTGCTGTCTCTTGCTCTTTATTTTTAAAAGAATTTATTTCCAGATGCCGCTATCTTTATTTATTTATTTTAAAGATGTAACTGTAGGACTAGGACCCATGTCTGAGCATTCAGGTTTGGACACTAGGTGGCTTAAAGTTATAGGAAACAGTTCTCTGTGCTGCTTGGAAGAGAGACTGAGGGCTTCTGTTGCATGGACTCCTTTAAGTGATAATAATTATAATAAAAACCCAAACAGCGATCCATGGGAGAACATGACAACTGGAATTCGCTTTTACTTGAACTCTGCCCCCTATTCCAGCATTACCTAGGATGCAGAAAGTGGATGGGATAGCTGGCAAATTTGGCTGATGATGCTTACATTCTGGATAGACTTGGCTCCATCAAAGGACGGCTAAGTCCCTGAGTTCTGGCCCCTACAAAAGGCGTGCCCCTTTGGATGGGCGTCAAATTCTTTTCCCACCCCATGTCATTTCTAGGGGGGTACTAACAGACTTTTAGGGGTCCTACCTGCACAGGAGATAAGGATTAAATCAAAGAGGGCATATGCCCTGGACAAGATTGGAAAATGTCCCAGAAAATAGTGAGGACTCCTTTCCTAAGTGAATGGGGAGAGAGTCACAGAGGGGAGCTCCAAGGATAAGAGTCAGGCCACAAATCTGAGTTTCCCTTCTCCCAAAAAGGCCTGCAACAAGCTTGAGGGATTTCATCTCTTAATGCTGGGTTGGGGAGGAGGCAGTCAGAGAGATCATGGAGTCATTTTGCCCTAGTCCAGTGGTGCTCAACCTGAGGGGCCCCAGATGTTCCTGGACTGTAACTCCCAGAAACCCCTTCCAGCACAGCAAGTGCTGGAGGCTTCTGGTAGTTGCAGTCCAGAAACATCTGGGGACCCACAGGTTGAGAACCACTGCCCTAGTAGATGTAGTTTTGAGTCTCAGCCAATGAGCCTAGGTCTTCTGAAAGGCCAAATGTTTCCTTTCACAGCGTGCTTGAGGTGGAGTAACTAACTGTGTACTCGTTTAGTTGCCGGGAACTCGGTGGAGTGGGTGGAAGAAACCTTCCCAATTGCTTTTCAGATTTCTCCTTCAACAACAGAGGCAAAATGAGTCCCTTGGGTTGCCTTGGTGACTTAACCTGGTGTAGGGAAGAACATCTATAACTCCTGTGTTTGTGTTGTGGCCCAAGTGAGGTCCTCCTCGCTTAGCTTGGCAAAGGCCAACACGATTAGGTAGAGTGCAGAGTGGTGTTCACCGAATTTGGAGGAGGCATAATTTAATGGCATTGCACAGAAAGGGGCAGGCCTAAATGGGATGGGGTTGGCTTTTCAGGAAGCAGGCCACAGGCATAGTGGCAAAGAAGGAGGTTGGAAATGGGAAGCCAAAACCCAAGTTAGGCTATTTATTTATTTATTTATTTATTTATTTATTTATTTATTTATTTATTCTCTCTCTCTCTCTCTCTCTCTCTCTCTCTCTCTCTCTCTCTCTCTCTCTCTCTCTCTCTCTCTCTCTCAAATAAAATATTTATCCGCCACCTTACAAGCAAAGATCTCAGGGTAGCCGATTGTTTTGGGGAATATGTGGTCTCTCAAGTATTTATAGCCCACTTAGTTCGTGAGAGCAAAGGAGCTTTTTGCGGGCTTCGTGGTGGCTCCACCCTTAGAACCTGGCACCTCCCCTTTTGTGTTGCAATCTACAAAATTGAAACATAAAGCAAAGTGAAAGCTTCCAGGGCTTTTCCTTCAGTTATTTTTGCTTTGCCAACACCTCTAGCTGGGCACGTGCCGTCTTTTTGAAATATCCTGTTCTCTATTTGATTCCGTAACCTGGATAGCTTTCCCTTGCCGGGGGGGGGGATTGTTGTTGTTTGTTTGTTGCTTGCAGCTCTCTGCAAACCCATAACCTACCTACCCCTGCCCCAGGATCAAATGTGGTTTCCTTATGGGGACAGCGAAGAGGGTGATTTAAGGCATTGACATACCCAAGCAAGTGTTGGAATACATGCAAAATAAAATTAATGTTTAAATAAAGCAAGCAAAAAATGCCATGTTGTTATTATTTATTATTCTCAAGAAACACGCATCCACTCCCCCACACACCATAATCTGCTCCAACCGGGAAACTCATCTCCTTGAACAGGTTTTAAATCCTCCTGAGCGAAAGGTACTCCGTTGTTATGAGAGAAGGCAGTTTTTGCCAGGCTAGGAAGCCAGTCCGGGGTCTCTTCCAAAGGTAAAAATCCATGCTGAATCCCAGTCCCTCCCTTTGGACTCCTGAGAGGACCCCGTGTGCATCAACAGGGCCTCTGCAAGACAGCTCACTGGTATTTGGATCATAGCTTTTGTTTGCAGCCGAGGTGGTATGTTCCCTCAACGCTGCTGTGTTCCTGATCTGGGCCCTAGAATGGAAAAGTCTCCTGTCAAACCGGGCACATTTGCTGGGTGGTTTTTTTGGGTGGGGTAGAGTGGGGTGGGGGTTCTGGCATCAAAACCTCCTGGACTCCTACCCCTGGAGAGAGGGAGAGAGAGA
The DNA here is from genome assembly GCA_037367245.1 of Phrynocephalus guinanensis. NCBI lineage: Eukaryota > Metazoa > Chordata > Lepidosauria > Squamata > Agamidae > Phrynocephalus > Phrynocephalus guinanensis. Next base: position 2,089,261 of record CM074753.1, read on the forward strand.
GAGAGAGAGAGAATCAAAGGGGGTGGGTACATGCGGGGGGAGCACATTTATTCCAAGAGAACGAAGCGTCCGATATCCCAGCCGGTGTGTGTCTGTGTGTGTCCCGTGTCCCATTTCATTGCTTTGCGCCAAAACACACATCCTTATTTCAGTAACTGTGATCTTTTCAAGAGGTTAATTTCCATGACGAACTGCAGGCCACGTGCCCGGCGGATTTATCCAATTAGACTGACGCTTTTCTCTTTTAAAAAAGGAAAATTAAGCTGCCCCTTTGGAGGGACTTAAGTCCTTTTAAAACGGCGCAAAGCAGAAGTGGCAGCTGGCACCGTCCGTGCCGGAAGGAAAAGAGGCAAGGTGGTGTTTTTTTCCTTAACGGGAGACCCTACTTGGTTGACGTTGTAGCAGATTGTTAAACTCTCTCCCTCTTTCTTTCCCTGCTCCTCCATTCTTGATAAAGCCCTTGTTCCTATCCTAAATAGATATTATTAAAAGAAAAAGAAAGTATCTCAGTCTAGTACTGTATGCCTTTCCCCCTAAACATTCAGGTGTGTTTCTTTTCTTAACAAGCCCCATGAGTGTGATAACACTGTTCTGTTTCTTTCAGGGCACTATTGTTTCTAATATATTTACTTCCTTAAAACATTTGAAAGGCATATGGGGTATAAGTAATCAGAATCACCTAATGAAATGCAGCAGCAGAATCCTACTAATTATGGGGAAAATGCTAACTTTAAATAGTTTAAATTTAATCTTCCAATGTAAGTCTGTTTTAAATGACCAGCCAGTATCTACAAGAATCCAATCGCTCTGAGGCAAATGTATTTTGTGTTTCACAAGGTTATTGTTAGGACAAAGCAACATGTTTCCTTTCAAAAGGAGGACAAAATAAAAATTTATTAAACAAATAGAACCCAACCGGGGCTTGAGTGCCCAATGCAGAGTCTGCTCCACTAATGCCATATTATAGGCCTCAGTGTGGGCATTTTTGCAGCTGCTTCTGCATGGAAGTGTGCCTATGAGGTGACTATAAAGTAATGATTTTCCTAGGCGTTTACACATGTGAAACCAAGGAACCATAAAGCACTTCCTCTGTAAATTGTCTCCATGAAGCAGACTTTGTGTGCAGGCTGCTGCTTAGTCCATAGGTATAAAACATCTTCGTACTTTATGGAACGTCCAACGAGTATACGTGGGGCTTTACCCTGTGAGGTATTTATTTATTTATTTCTCCTTGGTAATGGACCCAAGGCACCTTACAGTAATGAGGGACAATATACAGTCCAGTACAATTAAGACATATTCAAGTACAGTATTGAGAACAAGGAATTGAGGAACATTTTACAGCATTAAAAGACATCATGAGTGATGGAAACTAACCTTGAAAACATACTGCCAATGCAATCACAAAGTCTATAAATACAAAGCCCACAAAACAGTGCCCCTGTGTCCTGCTTTTCAAATTTATTTATTTATTTATCTATTTATTATTTATTTATTTGATTTTTATACTGCCCATCTGGCAGCGAGGCCACTCTGGGCAGTTAACAACAATCAATGCAATGCAATATATATATATGATATGAACTTACATAATGAACTTACAAACGTCCACAGCTGTATACTCCTGCTCAGCAGTCCTGCAGTTCTGTCATGTGCAAGGCGTTCAGTGTACAAAACACTGTCTGTCCTCAAGAGAGACTGAACAGACCAGGGTTCCTGTTTAGGGGAGGGCCACTGAAATGAATGTGATTTTGTCCTCATGATTCAAGTTCAATTGATTTAAGGCTCTAAGGTAGAACTGGCATTTGGGTTATGCAGTGTCTCTCTATTTCCCTGGCCTTGTGGAGAGGAAACTGTAAAAGTGAGTCAGAAGGGGTGCTGGCAGCTGACACCTGTCGTCCTTTGCTCAAAGCCTTAGACCGGGGAAAATAAAATATACAATTCTGCTGTATTTGCACTTGCATTTCTCTCTCTCTCTCTCTCTCTCTCTCTCTATTTTGCCCTCTTTCAGTGGTGCAGGTTGATTTTCTTTCTCTTTCTCCCTTTGTTTATTAAGGTGAAGCAACAGAGAAGGCGTGGTGGAGGGGGAGGAGTGGGTGAAGGGGGGAAGCCAAGGAAAACCAGTGGGACAGATGAGTCCCAAGAACTATTCCAGTCTGTCAACAAACTTCCATCTGATTGGCTGGTGAAAAGAATGGGAGAGAAATAACAATAAACTACAGCAACCCTTTCGACCTTTCGTTTTTCCTTTGAACACTGTATCTGTATATAGACCAATGTTCTAATTTAAAGGGTTTTTTAGAATTAAAATTTATTTTTATGCTACACAGCCAGAGACAAGGCATGTTCCCATTAATTGGGGGCGTGGAGAAGTAATTAGACACACTGTCTCCTCAGTCTGATCCACAATGTATCCGAGCTTTATACATGTTTCTTTAAGTCTGATGTCCTAAATGCTACCCTTCGCCTCTTGCAGATAAAACAGCAACAACATTTTAGTTTTGTTTATTTTTATCGCTCACCCTTCTAATGAACTCAAGCTGGCCATCTCCATTCCCACTGTATCCTAATAACAACAACCCAGTGAGTTAGGCCAGGGTGAGACAAAACGACTGACCTCTCAGGCTGCTGGATGGAGACTTTATCCTGAATTTCTCCAGTCCCAAATCCTTAATTTCTACAGGACGTATTATACATTATTTAAAATTGAGCCATAGAAGGAAAATACAAAAGCAGCAATACATAATACATAAAAACTCAGGTCATGCTGGGTGCAGAATATAGCATCCTGAGGGAATCTCTGTTTCTGGTTTTTTTAAAACATGGAGATAGGTTTCTGGCCCTTAGGAATATGAGGTTAAGCTTGAAGGCATGTCAGCAGGAGCTGCTGAAACCTTGGAAGAGGGCGGATGACGGAAGAGAGATGCAGAGCAGGATTCCTGTGGTCAGGAATGTAAATGGCAAGCACTTGCTAGGTCATCCCTTTGCCTCAGTTTATTTGTTCCCTATCGTTTAAGGGTTGGCGTACATGATACTGTCAGGAGACACACATTTTTTTCAGTGCAGGTATGTGTCATGGAGTCCCATTTAGGAGTTTCTCTCCCCGTTTCCCTCTGTGTTGTGGCATCTTGCCTGCATGCCCGAGGTGAGACCTTGCCCAATCTCTCTGAAGAGGGCAACTCTTTCTAGTCATCATGTTCCTGATACGAATGTTCTGCTTCTTCTTCCACCCGTTTGGCCGCCTTGTCCAAAGTCAGTCAATGCCTCTGAACAATTGTGGCATCCTCTCTTTCCGTACATCATCTAACTAGGCCAGAGTGTGAGTATGATGTGCTTTTTAATCACTGGCGGTGATTTAAGAGCATCAACTCTTATGGTGGCTGGATCAGTTTGAAGCAAGGATGGTATGCTGGACCAGAGTTGTTCTCTTCTGGAAGAGATCACAGGCAGCTGATTTCGCGGGTCTGAGCGTTGCCGTAGGCTCCTGGAGAGGAGAATGCAGCTATGTGCTGAGGGAGAAGCTATCTTTCATGCTAGCTGGCCCTGAAGGCTAGATCTGACTTGGGAAGAGTGATTTGGAAGCCACCAATGCAGAGATTAAGGGGGTTGAGAATGTAAATCTTAAGTTAAAAGGTAATTGAATGTAATAGCAAACACAGTGCGGGTTATGTTAATTTTAGCTCTTCCCCTGGATACAAGGCGGCGTATTAGTGTTTTATTACCATTTTGTTTGCTCTAATAAAATAGTAAAATTTATTTGAAGGAAGTTGAACGATGGTTTTACAATGCAAATTTAGAGAAATTGGACTTTTCATTTACATGGCTGTGGACCTCCTTCTCATTCGGTGAAGAAAAAGAGGTCCCGAGGGGTGTAAATTAGACTTGAGTCCCAGGTAAAAATCCGGCGAGCGTCTCTGTGTTTTTGTGATTGTGTGTGTGAGAGAGCAGGGAAGAGAATTTTTGAGATGGGAGTAATTGCGTGTGGCATCAGAAGGAGCAGAAGAAATGACACCCCAGTCCCTTGATTGTTTCCGGGATATAAGGGAAATGGGTACAGCCAAGAGATGTGAAATTTCTGGAAATTTTGAAGCTATGGGTGGTGGTGGGAAGCTTTGGGAAAATGGGGTCAGGGTGGAACAGGTTGCCCCCCCCCCCAAGTTTCTGGAAATGTTCTATCAGCGTGAGTCTCAAAAGATGATCTTCCAGAATTTGGCTGCCATTCCTTCCAGCTGAAGCAGAAAGGAGGGGCCATCTTGGCTTCAGCTGGGAGGTGTGTTCATTTGGGTAAGGCCACCGGCAGGTGCGATGGGTGTAGGCCAAGCATGTGACTGATTCTGGTAACTGCAGCAGCATTGGAAGAGAATTTGGACCTCAACCATTAGGCAAGGCACATTAAGACTTATTTGCGATAATAGTTGAATATTTCTGGTTACTTTCTTTATATTATCCGGGCAAACTTTTCCATTACCCCCCCCCCTTCAAGGAAGGGGTTTCAGACCCTCAGGATAGCCTGGGCACTTCCACTTTGTGCCTGCCTTCTCTTTTCTCTTCCTAAAGCGCTTCATATTCTGTCTGTCTTGGGGAGAGTGTGGTGTCTCTGTGTACCAAAGGATTTAGCCAGTCCATTAAGGAAGAAAAAGAGGTGACACTCGAGGTGGATTTCTATCAAAAACTATAATTACATCAAACAGCAAACGGAAATTGGGGTAGGAGAGGAGAAGGGGAGGGTAAGAGGATTAGAGGCGCTCTCTAGAAGTCTCCCGACTTCCGAAGCAACTCTGCCTCAGCCCAGGGGTGCATGTGCAGGCAATATCTGCCACCACCTTCATTTCCGTGATCCATTTCTGGGCTATGATTTTTCTCTCCTGCTTGCTCTTATACCCTTGATATCTTTAAAAAAAAAAAAGGAGGGGAGGAGAAAAAGAGAATCTGCCTGTTTAAAGCGGTGTCGATGCTGAAGCTTTCTAATATGCCGTTGAGTTGTTAGGCAACTATTAGGCTGGTCCAAAGCTCCCAGGCCCAGGGCTTGGCCAAGTAATCCGTCAGGCAGCTTGCAGGCTGGATCCAACCCCAAGGCGGCCCTCCCTGGTGCCCTTGTCCCAATTTTTCTATGAAATCAAGGTGCTTTATTACACAGGCTTGCATAATAATAAGGAATCTGTGAGCATCACTGCAACAGAACCGTACCAGTGTGAGTGCATTGCTACTCCAGGCGAGCTTGAGAAAAGAAGCCCTAGATCCCTATTTTCTTGAGGAGACTCTTTTCCAAAGAGTTTTTAATTCTACAAGGGCTTTGTAGAATCTGGACGCATCTCTTCCATAAGTGCATGTAAGAGAATAATTTCCAAAAAGTGTCAGATTTATTGTAGAGTCTGACCTTCAAGATCAAGTCTTCCAGGCTTGTCTGAGGGATACCCAGGTTGGCCATCCCTTTGCTGGAACACTTCTTTCTTCTGTGTCTCTGTCATTCTTTTGGTTTCTTTTCATGCTCCCCATTCCTCATTGACATCTACTTAAAATTCTTTGTTTTCCCTGACTGCTGTGCTCTTGCTGTGTCTTTCCCCATCCACCTGCACACCTGAGGTTTAGATACTGCTTGGGGAACAGCTGAGCATGGGTGCTTTGTTTGGTGTGTGGTTTTGTTTTCTTCACCAGACACCAGGGATAAGGCCCTAAATCCCCCACCGCTGTCTTCCCAGGCCTAGATTCTTCTGATGGCTTTCCAGGTCCATAATCACAGAATATCTCAGCCCGTGTTTGATTCCTCTTGGATGCAATCTTCTGTTTTTCACAAACTTACCAGAAGAAGGTTTGGATTGAACCTTGGATTTGGTATGTGCAAAGCAGCTGTTGTGCTACTGAGCTACATACAGCTCTTCCTTACAAGAAAGGGGAGAAAATGTATAGCAATTGGCCAGTCCATCTCTGGGTACTTTGAAGCTGGATTTTATTGAATCCCATTAGATTTTGAAATAGCAAAAGTCCAAATGCTTCCTCCACCCCGAAAACACTTAAGACGGAAAAACATTTAGAAGGGAACCAGAGCAGGTGTATTAACTGGGAGGGAGCAGAAATTTGATGTTCAATGTACAGATGATCAGCAAGGATTCAACCTCCCAGTTGTTTAACGATAACAATCACAACCCCCTCCCCATGTCATCCCACAAAATCAGGTGGGAAGAGGAGTGGACTTGTGAGTGTGCTGGTATTGTATGTTCTGTCCTAAAATTGATGATTTCGTAAAGCATTGCTTCTCTTAACATATTACAGGGTTTGCAGGTGACAGTGAAGTGTTGTCGTTCTTTGTCATTAGAACAATATGAAACGGCTTGAATTGTAAATTTGTGGTTGGTCTTTCCACACCTCAGAAGATACCAGCAGCTGTTTACTCCTGCTTAAAATCTGGTGGGGCCCTAGAAGGGAGTCATCGATCCTGAACTGGCAGGAGGCTCATATGATCAAAAGGGGAAACCTCACACAAGGTGTGGGTTTGGGCAAGGCCATGTGATGTTACTGGAAGAGGACAGTACAGGGGCAGTTGGTCAAGCAGGTCGCCGAAGTTAAGCAATTGTGTTTAAAACTGTAAGTTGCCTAATGCTTGGAGAAAAGGCCATCAAATGTGTATTAAAAGGGTGGGGGGTTTAAAGAGATATTGCAAGCAGGCAAAAAACAGTGTAGAAAAATTGTAGATGCCTTGAGTGGACCTTCTCTTGTCAATGATGATGGTACGCTACTTAGAACATAAGAACATTCTTGGTCATTACAAGTTTTGAAACTCTGAAGAAACTCAAACGTTTCCTGTTTTCAAGGCATGGGGTCTTATCACATCAGCCTCCGATACCCTTACGCACACTGACTCAGGTTGCTTTTCACTCAGAGTTTGCCAACTCTGCCAATTTCATCATGCGCTTTGTGATGTATTTATTTTTTCTAGGGTGGCTCCTTTTAGTAGCTGAAACCTGAAAAGCTGGAAATGATAGCAATCTGTTGTGTTTGTTCCAAAGAGCCTAAGTTGCTAGCCCTCATGCATTTGGAATTGATGGCCTGAGAATTGATTTACAAATGTATGCCAGAGTGAAGAATTATTCTGTATAAATGATGACTAATTTGGAACAGGGTTGTTTTTAAATTATAGCCAGTAGTTTGTTTGTTTGTTTCTGGTAGAAAAAAAAAGGTTTTATAACTTATATTACCCTATTTCAATGTTACTTTGAGGTCAGTGCTACAAATACTGAAGGTGGGCCAGAGGGAAGCTATTAAAATCTCTGAGGACACACACACACACACACACACACACACACACACACACACACACACACACACACACACACACACACACACACACACACACACACACACACACACACACACACGAGTACAAGAGTGCAACCTTTATGCATCAGCAAATATTGAAGAAAGAACTCATCATATCCCTTAACTTGCTGGGCCATAAATGTGAGATGTAAATGCATCTTTCTTTCCTGTGGTTGTGTGGTTCACAAATGTTCTTTGCGGGGGTTCTGTGTACCGTTTCAGCTTTTTTTTCTTTCCTTTCCTTTATCAAATGTTTGTCAGTTGGAATGTTTTAAATCTTTTGGCTTTCCTCTTGGGGGCTTCTATTAGCAGTATTTGGTTTCCCTTACCACTTTCTAAACTTAGCATCTTGACCTTTTTTTCCATTGGCACAAAAATGGCCTTCCTGAATCAGCTCAAAGGCCAACGCAACCCAGCGTTTTGTCTCCAGCAGCAGCCCCCCAGAAGCTCCGGCCATGTCCACAGACCAGACGCAATAGAGAAACTGGGTGTATGTAGATGGGCAGGCATGTTCTGATTCTTCCGGCAACTGGAGGAGCGCTCTTTTGAAATGTTAAGGTTCCATCCCTATTCGTCATGGCTGATAGTCATTGATAAGCCATCTGGCTTTGGAGTCCTTGCCACAACCAATGTATCACTGTGAATTCCATACATTTTGTTCATACATTGCAGAATGTAGGCAGCTGCATTTCTGTCAGGTCCAACTATTTATCCACCGAGCCCTGAATCGTCTGCTCTTACTCTTAGCAACTCCCCAGGGTCTCCAGCAGAGAGAAGGCTCTTTCTTTGCCATCACCTGCTACCTGATCCTTCTAGCTAACAGTGCCAGGAGTAGTAAAAAGCTAGGACACTTTTGTTTCCTTTCATCCTCAGTAAGCAGGAGGCTGTCCATTAGTTTATCCTGAATAGACAGCGCTTAGTCTTGCGTATGTTTCAGAGCAGTTGAAAGGTAGGTGATTTGCGGGCTTCCTGATGTTCTTCGTCGTAGGGTCGCTACTCTACTACTGTGGTTGGATTACAACTCTGTCGTGACCGGCCATGCTGGTAGGGGCTGACGGAAGTGGCAGTACAACCCCCTTGATCAAATGGAAGTTCTAGCAGAGAAGCACCAGCAGTTTAATTAATAATTAATGGGCGCAGTAACGGCCTGAATAAGAACTTAGTAACAAACGTTGAACCATCTTCTACTAAGTTTCCCATATCTGAACTCTGGAGGGCTCTGGCCCTGATCCAGCAGCTGCGATGCTGTGTTGGACCTTGGAGCAGCTGCTCAAGGCTTGGTATAAATCCTTGAAGCTGTAGTAGTGCCACAGGTGAAGCATCGTCTTCTTCCGTGGTGTCAAAAGCTGCACCTGTTGGATTTCTGACTGTCATAGCACTCTGAAAAACCACAGAGCTTTTTATTAGTTTGGCTGTGGTGTCACAGGAGGGACTGAGAATAAACAATAAAAGAATTGTACAACTGCTGTGGACAGAGTTAATGATTAATATTTATATTAAACATGGTATTAATTATAGGTGCAGTAAGGTGCAGTAAGGACTAAACCACCCACTACTTCCTTCCTATCTACAAAATCTTTTTATTATAGCCTGTCCAACTTCACTGGGGCAACTTGGGATAATCAGCATTCTATCAAAAAAGAGAAAGAAAAACAGCCATTAACCTGTCCTCAGAAAATCTGCTAGAGCCAGGGACTAGATGCACATGTGATAGTCCTCCAGCATCTCTTACCACGAATTGTGCTTTCTGGGAGTGTTGGATGTCGAATCCTACAACATAGGTAGGGCCATAGGTTCTCCTGCACTAAGAGTCTTAGGAGAGAGAGAAAAACATATTTGCCCACAACATTATAAAATATATGAAAGAGTCTATGTCCTTCTTCCTTCCTTCCTTCCTTCCTTCTTAGATTTGTCTAGTTTTTGTGAGATCCTCTCCCCTCCTTAGACTTAGCTTGCCTTATATTTCTCAGATGTCTTGCAATGTCTTGATGTGAATGGGTTTCCTTGTGTGTCATGCTGCCCATGGGCCATGCAGAATGCAAGGGATATGAGGATGCGAGGGGCATGGCTCAAGGCATCCGATTCCTCTGTAGGATTGAAAATGGAGATTCACCACTGGCTTTTAATGTTAAGGATATACTGTGCTAACAAATGGTCCCTTCCCAGGCCCCTTCCCCTGGCATTCAACCCTTCTTTGCCGTTGAGTTGTTTGTAAGAACAGCCATAGTTTTCAGAAGGAAAAGGGTGAAAGAAAGTAAGACGAATGCCTGGCATACAAGTATCTCTTGGGAAAGCCTCCACCTATTGAACATTGGCTGTTCCCTGATCCCTTTAGCAATAGTCCTTTTCAAGATTCCACCTGGCCTGTTGGTTTCGGAAGAATAAAGAGGTGGAATTCATTAGGAAAACTTGTTTACAACGTACCTTTAGTCACCGAGGTGCTCCCATTTTTAAACTCGAAAGTAAGCTGTTCATTAAAATAAAAAATGAAGCAACAGGTTCCTCTCTCTCTCTCTCTCTCTCTCTCTCTCTCTCTCTCTCTCTTTTAATTCCTTTCTTCTCCCTCCCTTGTAAGTTTTAATTGCATGATTTTTACATGGTGCAACTTCTGGAAACGCCCAGTCTCTCTCTCCCTCTCTCTCTCTCTCTCTCTCTCTCCCTTTTCCCCTCTTTTTTTCAAAACAATTTTTACTTTATTACATTTGAATTTTTGATTCAAGAAAAAATGATGACTCAAGAAATTATACGTGTCTACATGTATATTAAAATAAAGCCAAACAACCATCTTGGAGAGACCTCTAATAAATGTGAATAGGGCATGTGGGGGAAAGATTGCTACCGCAAATGTGGGGCCTTTTTAAAGCCAATGTTTTCACACTTCAAGGCCCCTTTGTGGGACTCTTAAGAGAGGGGGAAAAGACCACTGGATCCCTAACCAAGGAGCAGAAGAAGTTCCTGTCATCTTGGGCAGGCTTCTGTTTAGATAACCCTGCTCTGAAGAGCATCTGTAACTTCCTTATTATGCCTGCTCCCCTCACTGACAATGGTCCAGTAAATGTCTGCCTGGTAGTAGAGTAAACCTGAAATAACCTGCCTAATTATATATCATATGGATTATGTGTAAATCCCAGCTTTGCCCAGCCACTGATTGGTTCCTGGCTTGGGCACCAAAACCCTCTACATGTGGTTTGGCTGTAAGCTCCATCATCCCTTGCTAGTTGGTCTAGTTGGTACTGACGGGTGATCACAGTCTAGTGCTGTGGTTCTCCACCTGTGGGTCCCCAGATGTTCCTGGACTTTAACTCCCAGAAATCCCTTCCAGCACACCGAGTGGTGGAGGGGGACCCACAGGGTGAGAACCATTGGTCTAGTGATACCAGGAAAGCACACACATTTCTCACCTTGACCTGGCTGTGAGGATTAGTAGAAGTGCCAGCATGAGAGCATTGAGATGCCCTTCAGTGAAAGAGCAGTTCAGTTATAATGATATATTGTAGCCTGCAAGGGCATGATGGCACAACTACTTCAAAAGAGGAGCACTGAGGCTTACTGGACCATGAGTGTGGTCTTCTAGAATCAGGGAGGGAGGGAGGAACTATTTCATAACAAGGGATTTACAAACACCATCATTGTTAGGTTAGTATCGCTGCGAAATGACAAATGTCCTTCCTCTCTTTTCAAGTATATTAACTCTACACCCTTTTGCTATATCCTGAGCCCCCCCCCCCCGCTTTTTGTAAAGATGGGGAGTGGGAAAAGAAGACAGTTCAGAGAGTGAGTCATAAATTTAGCAATACTGAGTCTAGAGGGGAAAAATACCCTCCAGTTCCCATATTCTTTTTTAGACGTTTACTGCATGTTGCTACAATTCCTCACAGAATTGTAAGAGAGAATCAAATATCACAGAAACTTGTTAAAACGTGGGGAGGGGGGAGAGGGAAAGGGGGCAACTGAGGATCCCCCCCCCCGCCACCACCGCCGCCCAGGAGCTTCTCTATGAGTACAAATCACACACACACTGAGTTCTCTTGATCTTAAGGAGATCAAGATTAGAAATCTCCACACAAAGGTGTGTCTTTCAAATATATTTTTATAGCTGCTTATCGCTTTCTCCAACCTGCATAAGAATCTGGGGCATAATCCAGCGGGGATGTCTCTTGTGCAGGCCCTTTTGAAGTGACTTCGGCTGACTTGCTCAAGAGTCCTGCAGTGCTCATGTGTCACTCGTGGGTGGATTTGCGCATGCCGCTTCCCGGCGGGGTTTGTCCCTGGTGGTCCAAAGGCTCAGGTGGGGTTGGTTTGGGCAGGAGTTAAAAAGGATAGAATTGAAGAATTGGAACAGATCTCGATTGCCATCTAGTCTCACCTCTGCTGCTGATACAGGAAATCCCATCACTAAAACATTGCTGACAGATGGCCCTCTAAATTCTGCTTGAAAACTTCTAGCATGTGCGATTGCTTTCATTTAACAAGTGGGAACTGTTACTTTAATAATGTTTTTTTGGCAGATAAATGAGTTAAGGCAAAATGCTGTTCTGCAGCAAAGCAAAGATTTGATTTAACAAGGCACAGTGTTATTTCATTGGAAAAACTGTTTAAAGGTTTCGGTATTTTTGCTGTCCACAACTGTAGCTTAATTAAATAATGTGTGGAACATCACATGAACACATGTGTGCATGCCTACATATTACGCATGAATGAGAACATCAACCAAACATTGCAGTTTGCAGTTCACTGTCGCCGTTAGACTCACACACCGCTCTCTAAAATGTTTTCTTAGATGTTCAGTTTCAAAGTGAGTTGCTGGTATTCCAAAATAGCTTCAAATCAAACACATCTAGCCATACAGTATTTACTTTTGGATGATGATACTGTATATTATATTTATACCCTGCCTTTCCACTAAGAGGTAGCACTCAAGTTGGCTTACAAATTGCGTAAAAGAATAAAAACAAATAAATACCCAAGTGAGGGGAAACAAAGGCATATCTCGTACTCCGTGTTTGCATACTTGGATAATTTCTCTAAAAAACTCCCTTTCATCTTCCCAACAAAAGACAGCAGTGGCACCACCACCCCAACTAGCAGTGAAGGCTTCTGGGAGTTACAGTTGAAGAACAAGTCCTTTACTCAGGATTGGGAAGCACTGGGATACAGCACTCAGAATCCGTTTGCCCATCGCCCATATCTGCCCAAGGTTTCTGTCATGCGTAATCCAAGAAAAGGGTAACTTTTCCAAGCTCTAGGAATTGAACAGGTTAGCTAGAGCACAGGTGACAGCAGTTTGCATCTCCATGTTTTGTAAAGAGAAAACCTCACTCGGAAGTGAACTTATACCAGGGAATTCAGAATTCATTGCAACAGGGGTGAGAAACTGGTGGCTTTCCTGATGATTCACTGACTCTTCCTTCTATCAGCCCCAACTAGCACCTTCCTGAGAGTTCTCCCTCAACTCTCTCTGGAGAGCTACACATTTCATAAGCAGAACTAAGCAGAACACTTTTTCCCACCTCCAGGTAGAAGTCAAGGCAAACTGTTTTAACACTTTCCTGCTCCTGAGGAATCTACCATATTGGTCAAGCAGAGAAAAGGAAGGGCTTGTGATCTTAGGAGGAGAGGAGGAAGGAGGGAGAGGGAAATACCCCTGGATCTTTGAAAGAAGAGCTTCAGTCAAATGGCAAATACTACCTAAACCCAGTAGATTGTAAAACTTTGTTTTGGAAAAACCAAAGAGGGAAGGGGGGGGGACCCTACGCTGTGAAGAAGTACTTTGTGGTTGGATTAGAAGTATTAAAATTAGTAATATCGGGAAAGCCCACGCGAGAATGCCTTCCCTGAGAAAGAATGGCTGCTTGTGAAAATGAAGTTTAACAAGCATCATCGCAACAGTCAGCAATTCCCATTTGCCCAGCAAGGATTAAAGGGTGAAAGAGGTCAGGTTGGGTCCCTCCCAGCAGGTGGAGGGACCAGACAAATCTCTTTCCTTGGAATTTCCTGCCTCTTTGTTTGTATTCCTGCCAGCACAATTGGGGCTTCGTTGGGTGTGCCCCAAAATTCCCACACGTGCACCTCTCTCACCTGTGTGCCCAGAATCTCTCTCTCTCTCTCTCTCTCTCTCTCTCTCCAAGCCCTGTTTGGTGCTGCCTGGATATTATGTTTGAGGTCCAAATCTGTATTCTTGATTCTCTCACAGAACTGCCCATGCAAATCCTTCTGTTCTTGTGAAAGAGGCATGTTCTGAGTACACTTTTCGGAACAACTGCATCCTGCCTAGGAACCAGGTTCCTCACCATAACACATACCTACACCCCAGGGAACGTAGCTGAAGCCTGAGTTGTTGGTTGACTGTTTAGAAAGGAAGACCAGAAAAATAAGTGAAGGAGGTAACCGGGTGTGCTATAAGGAGGCTGTTTGAATCTTCCACACTTTCAAATTCACCCAGAACAAATGTGGAAATATGTATGTCCTACAAGTTTGTTCTTCAGCTTTAAAGTTTCAAATTCCCCTAGAACTAAGACACTTAAAGGGTGTGAATAATTGGTGGAAATAGCTGATTTAAAAAATCTTTCATTGTTGTCTGATCTTAGCTTATATTTCCTCAGAATGTTTACTGGGGGGGGGATTAAATACCTTGGAGTGTTTACTGACACCACCCCACCACACACACACTCACAACTATTCACCTTGACCAACCTGGTGATCTCCAGGCATGTTGGTTGAGGTGGTGGTTGAGGCTGCCAGACTGAAGGCATAATAGAGAAAACCATGTGTCAAGGCAAGCCACACAAATTAGAGATGCCCTTCCTTGATGCAGGGGAGTATTGTACCTAATCATGCAGCAAGAGGAGATATCGGTAGAAATCCCAGCAAGTTCTGGGGCCGGTTTCATGCTCTAGGGCCACTTCAGAGCGTCTTGTTGGAAACCAGAAAGCAAAGCCACACAGCATACAAAGGCAATGTTATTTATAAGCTGGGGAGGGCAGGGGGCTGAGACTGAGAAGAAAAGTAAGCCTGACTCTCTTTTGTTGGAAGACATTGATAATTGGATCGGGTGGGGAACAAGAAGAGCAGCCAGCATGCTCCTTCAGGGTGGTCTGGCCTTGAAGGGACAACATGCCTTTTCTTGGGGTGGTTTGGACATTTCGGCACCAGCACAGGGACAAGGAAGTCTTCAGTTGGGTGTTTTAGCAGTAGGGCGCTTACTCCATCGTCACCTGGATATCTTCCGTTGGGGACATGGTGACATCTCTACACTTTTAAGCCCTAAGAGGCTTTCTCGGTGGAAATGGCAGCCAGCTTTTCAAGATGTGCAAAAGCAATTATCCTGCTCGGGGGGATCGAAAGCTGGCCAACTTGTCACTTTAGGCAATGGATCTTGTTGCTGGTAATCGCGGAGGCTTTCTGTCTCAAGTCAGAATCTTTTACGGGAAATGAGGCCTAACGACAACCTGTATTCTTTGCATATTAGAGCAAGAGAGCAGGAACCATTGCCTTGAAGCACAGACCCATCCCTACACAGATTCTTTGTCTCAGTAGCACTGCATGTGGCTCGTGTCCATGAAGGTGGCCCATGTGATTTTGCAGGGAGTTCCTCTGTATTAGCCATGCTGGCTGGACCTTATGGGAGTGCTAGTCAAAAAGAAATTGGGCGAACCCCTATGATTAAGAGAAGCAGAAGCAGCCCTAGGTGGGTAACAGCCCAAATCTCAGCATTACAGTTGCGGTTTCAAGCGCTGTCTCCTTTTGGGGTCATGTGCTGAAGTTGAATGAGTTGCCGTTGAATCATACTTCTGCACTGGCAGTGGAATGGGGTTCCCTGTCATGTCTGAGACAGACCTGTGTTATGGGCCCTGGGCAGAATAGCTGAGGCAGCATTCCCACCTCAGGGAACCACTGGAGAGTTCGGGAGCACCAGCTAGAGCCTCCTGCCACCTGAGGCAGGCACTTCTCTCCGCTTAGGGTTAATTCTGTCCAGGCAACACCAGGCATGCATGCCACTCTCACTGTATGGGTACATGGCATTCCGTTGTGTAGCTTTCTGAAAACCAAGCTGAGAGCATGCAGCTGTCTGTTGGTGGCACTCAAACCCCATGATGGAAGGCTGAGCCGGTCTAGGGGAAGCTTCCCAGCAGAGCTTGCTGTCTTCTCGAGCAAGGGTGCGCCATCCCAAGGGGAACTCTGCATTCCCTTTCTTTTAGATGCATGGAAGTCCCCATCGGAAATCTTGTTTACACGTGGCTTTCCAAGCACTTATGATGTGGAAACAGTCCGTGGAGGGAGAGGAGGGAACCGAAGCTGTGTTATCCTCACTCAGAGCAAAGGCAAGGGCTGGTGACACCATGACCGGACCACTAAAAATGGAACAAACAGCTGGCTTTTGACCTAAACCACTCTTCTGATGCACTGGCTGTAGATTTCCTGCACACTCCCCAAAATATTGGTGCATAGCCTGTTTCAAGTTCAAAGCTAGATGCCCCTCCCCACAGGCACACACAGTTTTCTGGTGGTCTAATAAAGGCATGGAAACCAGTTGCCCTAAATGGTGGCCTTTCCCAGGACCACTTCATTGTGGCCCAGTCATTGTTCTTGGTAGCCACTTCTGCAGGTCCCGATGGATTTGGGGAGTGTGGTCCCATAATGTATATGTTGCTGAGCTTCCACTCCCATGACTTCACTGTGCTGGGACAGAGAGCGCTCATTATTATACTTGGCTAAAGAGGGGCAGGTAGTAGCAGGATTCCACAACACCTTGGGCCCCCATTTCTGTTCTGCAATATGGAAGAAGCAGCCACAAGGCAGTAACAGAGGAACCCAACGACTCCTTGTGTCTCCTTAGCTGCAAGAGGGTGTTTTGTCCTGTGAGGATTCTGGTGCACCCCCAAGACAAAATGCTTTGCACCGACCACTAGGGCCACAGGACTGGGCTTCCCAAACCATCTTCACCATGCTAGGATTCACTGCGGTCGTTCCTGCTGCCTTGGCTTTTAGAGCCATAAATTCCATCCTCCTGTGAGCTCTGCTTGCAGAATGAAAGCCCCAGCCCCGTTGTGTTCATATCCGGCTCCCTGCAGACATCGGCAGTTTCAGAGGGTGAAATACATACCTGCTTCTGGGAATCTGGGGTAGGTAGAAGTTCCAGGAACATCTCATATTCTGTCTTTGTATTTTCAGGGTGTCTGACACGTGGGATGTTACATTGCCTCCTGGCTATTGAGAAAGGGATGTAGAAAGGATAATAAGCTGCCTCAGCTTGAATGGATACCAGTAGTGGTACTCCAGGGCTTTCTGGCTGTTGAAGGAGGCTAGGTGCCTTCGGCTAGAGTGTCTCCCAGACTGTTGCCATCTCAAGATGTTTGGGCAGTAAGAGGCAGAAAATACAAGGGGTATCCCCTCATGCCACGCTTAATCTGCTCCCCAAACGGGATTCTGTCATTTGGAGATCTTGACATCAAACTGTAAGAATGTGGGTGGCATAGCCTATTTTCACTGACCTAGGATGGACAGTGTCTTTGGACTCATTAAACATTAGGGAGTTATCTGCTCCAAGTCATGACTGGAATGGGTACTCCAATTCAGGTCATAATGTTTAATTTCATCATCTTGATCTGTTCTACTTTCCTGGGTCCTTGGCATTGTGAGGAAAGAAACTAGAAGGCTGTAATTCTTCTGGATTGTTGTAATAAAGACTTTTTGGTTTAATCGTCTTAACATTGTAAATAATGGAACCTACTGATCATCAAGTCCAGCTCCTGAGAAGGAGGCTCAGTGGGGAATCGAACTTCCAGCCTTTGGCCATGGCCAGATATTTAAAAAACTGAGCTACCCAGCAGTGAAACATCCAACTCAGCTCGATAGCTGATTCAGAGTTGAAAGACATGTGTGCATACGTGGCATGATTGTTCTACATTCCCCTTCTAGGATCACCTGAGAGCATTTAATGGGCCAGGAAGATATTGTAAATAAATAAATAAATAAATAAATAAATAAAAAATAAATAAATAAATGTGGCTCAGTGGTAGAACATGTTGTTTTTCTTCAGAAGGTTCCCCCAAGCTCTTTCAGTAAGGGTTGAAAAGACACCCCTCAGTCAGCAATACTGGAGCACCTTTGCCAGTCAGTAGAAGCGATCTGGAACAAGGCTCTGGCTTTCTAGAGAGGCAGTTTCCTATGTCTTGGAGCAGGGGTGCGGGACCTCAGACTTGGGTGTCAGAAACAGGGACTTCTCCCCTCTTTCTCTAGCCCTCTGGGTTTCCTCGTGGCATCATTATTCCGTGTTATTTAGCTTCTGTAGGGACTTTTTCCTTCACTCAGCCCCAAGTACCCAGGTTAAAACAAATTCTGCTCCCTTTCCTGAAAGGAAGAGACATAGCTCAATGACAGCGTATCTACCTCTTGTGGCAAAGGGCCCAGGGGCAGTCCTTAGAGGCCCCCAGTTTGTGGTGGGAAGAGCCACTTGTCAGAACTTCTGCTACTCAGACTAGATGAGACAGAGCGAGATGGGCCAAGAAGAGAAGGCAGTGGCTTCTGATGCTATGTTTTTCTTTTTACGTGGCCTTCCCGGAGGAGAAGCCATTCTTAAGAACCCCTTGATGCAGATGTAAAGCGAGAGAAGTCTGCTTGCAGGCAGGGAGGAACAGGTTGCTGGGAAGCCATCATCCCTCCAGGCCACCAGGCCAGGAGTCTTCTGGGATGGGGAGGGTGAAGGGAGGGAGGGAGGGAGGAACGGCCCTTGAGTAGAGAGCCCTGCTGGGAGCCAAGGCCAGTCGTGCTGATGAGGTCCTTTCTTTTGCATAAAATATGGCTCAGATTTTCATTACAGGCTCTATTGATTATCTTTGGGGACACATGAATTATGGGGGACATTAAATTGAAAAAAGAAAAGGAAATATTTGAATGAGTTGGAGAGGTCGATGCCAGAATGGCTGATCCCAATCCCCCCCAACCCCGCCTTTCTAGTAGTTGCAGCTTCTGAGGCCTTGACACCTCTGTCCCGGGCCACTTCTCAGCTCCCACCCACCACCACCCCGTCACCTGGGATCAATTGTGTTTAGAAATGTTTGGCTCAGGAAGGAGCTGTCGACAGGGATAGAGCAATGCTGGCCTTGTTGCCTAATGCTGATTTGAAAACGGGCTCTTGGACTTAATACCCTGCTTGTCCACCTGTCTGAGCGAAGCACTGCAGACCAATATGTGCACGGAGGTCGGGAGGTATCATCGCCTTTTTAAAGGATTTGCCTGCGCGATAACCTGCAGCAGATTCTCACTCATCAAGGTGGAGTAGATGTTTACGCTTGCCTCTGCAGTGCAGTGTCTCCTTCAGCAATGAGGACCAGCTTAGGAGCACAGGTGTGTGACAGAATCCATGTGTCTTCTTCTTTTAAACAGGACGCATTGGAGCTGTGGTTCCCTGAGATTTCAAGGACCATAAAACAGGAGGTGGGAATAAGGCTTGGGAGAGATTTTACCACCCGGAGTAGACCAAACTAGTTCTCATGCAATTGCGTTCTATACCTTCCATAGTGATGCATTCCAAGTGCCTGCTTTTTCACTTAGTACAGAGTTTCCTTCTCTCTGGCATTGTCACTCAGCACCTGCAGAGATCACCTTAATGCCCTGGAGGAGAGGATGGAGAGTCCCTGGCAAGCCCAAAGACAAGCAGTCATGTAGAGCTCTTGCCCTGGGGGTGTGTAGTGGAGGATTGCTTCTTCCTGAACCATCCTTATAAGATCCTAGGGAATGGAAAGGCCATGACTCCTTCCTGAAATCCTGGGTTGACCGGACTGAGTGAGCCTGAGCTAGGTAGACCAGTGCTGTGAAAGTGCTTTCTATCATCCATGTTCCACTTGTGTGTCATGTCCAAGAGCTTCCATGTGGTGACCTGGGCACCCCAGAGTTTGCCACAGTACATGCATAGAGCACTACATGTCTTTACAGAGGACTGGAAAGTTGAGCTGAGTGGCTATTGAGTCCCTGTGCCTTCTTGACAGGTGCCACCTTCCAAGCTGGGAAGGAGGGGGTAGAGAAATCAGTCTATTTCTGCTGCAGGCCAGTGTTGCCTCTGTTCAGTTCTCTGCTGTTCCATATTTCTCCATATTCATAAGAACTGGACAAATGTTAGCATTTAAATTGCTTGTGCTCTCCCCTTAAACAGGGAAGGGGATGGCTTTACTTGTGAACCTAAACTGGACCACTGGTGTTCTCAGTGCAACCTGTGGAGGTTCCCTGTTTTGTCCCCTCCTTCTCCCCAAAGCTCTGGCCAAGCCAAGCAGAGACAGGATGGGAGCTGAGGATCTCTGTGGCTCACCAGAGGAGGGAGAGGACCGATTTGGGGAAATCTGCCCTGCCACCCCCTCCAATTGGTTCTACTCCTCTGCCTCATGGATGCATTATCTGTAACATAAAGGTTTATATGCTTTTCTCTTAAATTACATCGCTTATCCAAGCATGTCCATCATTTCTCTCAGGTCATTCATTTCAAATTAATTTCCATTGCCAACTGTCTTGATCGTTCGTCAAGTAGAACCACATGCTAGTGAGTGAAGTGGCTGACGTCTAGCTCGAACCTGAGGGTGGTTTACAGGTTGCACTTTTTGCATACAGGAAGAGAGCAACCAGATGAGCGAAGTTATATCTGGAAGTTGTAGATGTGAGAGTGATGTTTGCATTCACTAGCTCAGTGTTTTAGGTATCAAGCTGCAGAACGATAGGTTGGAAGTTCGATTCTCCACATTGCCTCCATGACTGATCCATAGGTGATCCTTAGGGCCCCTTTCATCTCTGCCATTCTAAGATTATTATTATTATTATTATTATTATTATTATTATTATTATTATTATTATTATTATTATTATTATTATTATTATTATTATTATTATTATTAAATTCTCTTACCAATCTTAGTGACTCTTTAAAAAAAGCAGCAGAAGCAACGAAGTCTCCTTGCAACGCTTCTGTTTTCACCTGGGCTAACTCAAAGGACTGGCGGTTTCCATGGTTGCTTTTGGCCTCCCCGAGGCAACACACCCTTTTTTGTTTAAGCTGGTGGATTGTTGTTGGGTTTTTAAAGACTTTCATAAACTTCTCCAAACATGCGTGCAGTAAAAGGGACTGGGAAGAAAGGAAACGAGGGCCACTGCTGGTAACAAGGAGGGTAGGTAAAAAAAAAGTTTTGTCTGTCCTGGTTTTATAATAATAAAGTGTGGTTTCTTTGCACGGTCTTTGCTTGGTGTGGAAACAGCCATCTTGTGTGGCCTGAAAATAGCCTTCTTTCCTTCCTTCCTTCCTTCCTTCCTTCCTTCCTTCCTTCCTTCCTTCCTTCCTTCCTTCCTTCCTTCCTTCCTTCCTTCCTTTGGGTGCCTCTTGAGAAGGCAAGATTCTCTAGAAAGGACAATAACGCTGGGGAAGGTGGAAGGCAGCAGGAAAAGAGGAAGACCAAATAGGGGATGGATTGACTCCTTAAAGAAAACCCCAGGCTTGCATCTGCAGGAACTCAGCAGGGCTGTTGAGGACCGGACTTTTTGGAGACTGAGGGTGTCAACCTAAAGTTCATATCACCATGAGTTGAGGGTGACTTGATGCCACATCACAGCAACAAATCCAGGGCACTGGCTTTCATTTTTGTTTCCCCCATCAATGGCTAATCTCGGTGTGGGACTAAATGGCTTTCAAAGCCCTCTCCAGTTTCATGATTCTGTGACTGTTATTGCTATATTCATACAAGGGTGCAAAAATCTATAGGCAGTGACTACATTAATATTCTCCCCTGGCCAATTTCACCTGCATTGCTGCAGAGGTCAGAAATCTGGTTTCTCCACCTCTCTGGCTCCTAGAAAATGTTGCTGGCTCCTAACTTTTTGACAAACCTATATATATCTGCATATTTATCTCAATATTAATGTTGCAAATCTCTCTTAGGGAGTGGAGTTGGCACCAATGCCAGTCGATTTAAATATTTACCAATACTCTTTCTTGTTGCCTTTCTCACTCTCTCACACTATTTTTTTCTTTTTCTTAATATTTGCTCTGCATGTATCCCATAAAATACCTGCTGTTTTGGGCGTACCCCGTTTTGCAGGGTACATGAGATCATGCTGTAAAAATGCAGTGAAAAACACTTTCATGCCACAACACATCAAATGGGATTTTATAGTAAGATGGCAATATGTATTTTTTTTTCTCAGCCCTTATGCTGAGTACAACATACTTCTCTGTGTGTGGTTTAAAAATGATTAAATATTGAATTTTTATGGTGGGTGAGGGAACACTTTCTCTTCATAATAAGCTGGGTTTTAAAAAAATCACTCATCTTTGGCTCCAATGAAGACAAATGCCTCCAGAAGTGTTGTTTCTTGAAGAGAAAATAACTTTTCTAAACCTTCCTTACCTAGTTGTCCAGGGCCAGTCTTTGCTTTAGCCTTGAATGGTCCAGTGGTAGTGAACCTTTGGCACTCCAGATATTTTGGACCACAACTCCCAGAATTCCAAGCCTAGATTGCCAACAACAAAGGACTGTGGGAGTTGTGGTCCAAAACATCTGGAATACTGAAGGTTCGCCACCACTAGTCTAAGCCATTGGCTAATGAATCTCTTGCTAAAGAGGAGAGAAGGTAGTATAAGATGGCCTCAAATGGGTAAGGACTTCATTCTTCACGTCTTCCAAACAGTTCAACCAAAGGCTTCAAGGAAGTCCATGAAGAGAGCGTGAGAGGCAGTGTTGTGCAGTGGTCTCAGCTCCCTGAGACCTTCATCTTGAAGTAGCCACTAAATCACAAAGTTCACAGTGTGACCTTGGGCTAGTGCCTGTTTTTTTTTATGTCCTACTTCACAGGATTGCCATGAGCCTGAAGTGATGAGAAGGGGAGCCATGTACACCACGTTGACGGAAAGGGAGGAGAGAAAGAAAACTGGCAAATAAAGAAGGTGGCCAGTCCTTCCCTGTTGTTCCCTTCCTGCCAATTGGTGTTAAGAGCTTAGGGTTCGATTTCTCCTTCCCTTTGAACGGTGGCCATTGCTATACCCCGTGGCAGTGAATTCAACAGGTGAATGATCCATTTTACAAAGAAGTCTTTTTCTCTCTATAGCTCTCTCTTTCTCTCTTTTTACCCCTGTCTGGAATCTCCCTGGATTTTATAGCACTTTCACAGAATGATCTCTGAGCAGAAATAAGTGTTGGAATCCCCTCTAATGTCATTTTCTTTGCGGTCTGTCTCACCCATGCAAAGATCCTCCTTAGCCTTGTTCCCGGGGAATGTGGATAACTTTCTCACAGACTGCGTGCTGACAGCTATGGAGCCAAACCATGAAGGTGGTATGGATGCACCTGAGGGAAAATCTCTGGGAAGGAGGTGGGGTGGGGGGTGAAAGAGATGCTAACAGAGCAAACATATTGCCCCAGCAGGCAAAGGAGGACCTCATTGAATCCTGTGTGTCTGTTGGTTTCGTGATGGAAGGCCAGGGCAGCAGAAGTTGGTGTGAGGAATGGAGAGATATCGGCAATGGCTCTTGGGATGGCCAAGCAGCGGTACTCCAGAATGCCACCATTTGTTACAGGTTGCATTTGTGTGTCCCATTTGCAGAGCTCTAGTGGGTCACTCCAGGACAGGCCCAAAACTTTGGCTGGCTGAATCCAAGAGGAAGATATTGCCCCTGACCCCTGCATGCATAAAAGCGCAGTAGTCTGGCAGATGCATTGCTGCCTCTTGTTCGGCAGTGTTGCTCCTGAGAGAGAAGACAAGGATGCCACAGGCCTCTTCTCCACATCTTTGCCAGCATCTGCACCCAAGGGCAAATTTCTCACACTTGGTAATGGTAAGGCCAGCCAGTGCTTCCTCTCTGGTGTGATCCAGGGAGCGGCACTGACCACCTCCAAAAGGTCAGCTTGGGGGCATTTCTTTTGAGGAGCGCAAGGCAGCATGCCCTGATGGTGGAGCAGACCTCCTGTTAGTATTCTGTGTCCCCAGAAGATCCAATGTATGTAGGAAGGATTTCTGCCGAATTGCCTCACGGGTCCAACTCTGCCAGCCTCTTCTTTGATCACTTACTACTTTTCTATTTCTTCCCTTCAGTTGCTGTAATCATTGCAGAATCTCTTGGCTTTTTGGGAAAGCTCCAGGACTCCAGGGCCCTGGTTGCATTGTACCCAGCTTTGGAAAAATGGGTCACAACGCGTGGCTTGAGAGCTGGAAAGATAGGGATCTTGCTGGAGCTTCATGTTTATTAGGAGACAGAAAAAAGGTTGCAAACCTGCCACTGCATGAAATCTTCTTCTTCTTCTTTTTTAAAGGGTGTGGGGTTAGTTAAGCAGTGGGAAGCAGGGCAGCAAATCGCTTCCACACTGGAGTTCAGGCTCCTCTCCCAGCACTCATGGGTGTGTACCTGTTCTTGTTCTTGTTGTAGGTTCAAAAAAAATTAATTTATGATATGCCACCAATCTGTCCTGAATGCATGTGGTCTTCTCCGACATGAGTGGGCAATGACAGAAGCACATAGAAAGGTGTTTAGGATAGGAAGTTGCCTCCGCTGTTTCCCCACCAGCTATCTTCCAAAGAAGCTTATCTGACCTGCCTACTGGACAGACATTTACGTCGTCTGCTTGTGGCTGGTTGTACGAATAGTAAGACTACAGTCCCAGTGAGTTGGTCACCTGGAGGCGATCTTGGTTAGCCTCCAAGTGATCAGGTGAGCAGCAGTTTCTGGGCTTAAAGGTGATCTCATTTAGCCTAGCATTCCAGGCTCATTATGGTGATAGCTGAATCTCTAACCTTAACGTTGTGTGTGCTCCTTGGGTGTGGTGTCAAAGTACAGTACGTCCCGTGCCAGAAAGATTTGTAGTAAATACATTTCAACTGGAGATGTAAATCACAAAGGTGACCAAATTAATGTAAAATATGATGGATGCCTTTTTGAAGTTGAATTCCTCCCCCCACCACCACCCCACCGCCTTTGAGGGACCATTCTCATCACCATCATTTAAGAACTGCTGTTTGTCATTTAATTTATTATTTGCAACCTAGATCAGGATAGTTTATTTTTTTGAGAATACATAAGAACATAAGAAGAGCCACGCTGGATCAGGCCAAAGGCCCATCTAGTCCAGCTTCCTGTATCTCACAGTGGCCCCACCAGATGTGTCTGGGAGCGCACGAGACTAGATATCTGTCTCCTGATATCCCTCCCCTGCATCTGGCCCTTGAAGTACCCTGGTTTTAAGCCTGGAGATGACACATCTCCATCATGGTTTGTAACCGTACTGTTGTCTGATGATGCTGAGTTACTGAGATTTGAAGGATGCCAACTCCATGCACTGATGTATATTCTTTGTTTCATTGGTTCCCCGCCCTGGGTAACCCAGGTGTCCTTGGACTGCAATTCCCAGAAACCTTTGCCGCCAGCTGGTACTGGCCAGGGTTTCTCTGAGAGTTGCAGTCCAAAAACATCTGGGTTACCCAAAGTTGCAAACCACAGTCTCTTTCTATTTATTTATTACATTTTTACACCTCCTGATAACCAAGGTGTTTTAGGCAATATACAATACATTGTTTACATGCCACATACATATAAAAATACAAATGGTAAAATGGTTAATACTGGCAAGAGTAAAAATGACTACAATGCATAAAACTAAAATACAATTTCAGCAAAGCAGAAGACCTCTAGGTACTAGAAACAATTCTTAAGGATAAGAGCAAGTTATTTGCTTGCAGTTAAAAGACTGTAATATAGGGACCAGACAAACCTACATAGGGTATTCCTCAGATTTTTTTGGGGGGGGGGGGTTAGGGGGGAGCTACTGAAATGTCTTTCTCTCTCTTATGCATCGCCACCTGCTCTTATTTGGATGGGCACCTGGTGGGGGTAATCTTAAGAGCAGGCATGTCCATTCATATTCAGGGATTGGCTTCCCCAGCTGTGAAAACGGATTCCTTGCAGAAACGCTCATCTAATCATTATGTACATGCAGAACAGTGCTGGCTATTGGTGAGGTGGTTTGGAAGGAAGAAAACCCGCAAACATTCACAGTTTGTTGACACTCCCCCCCCCCCCCCAGTCCTAGCCCTTAGAGATGCTCTTTCTTGCCTTAAGCAACTGAGCATGTGGCTAATTTCAAGCCTGGTTTTATTCTTCATGTAGGCTCCAGGGGCTGTGTTTGAGTTCGTTTCGGAGGCTGTCTAATTTTGCTCCAAGATAGGAGAGAAACTGGTTTGGAACGTGGGATGCAGCAACAGTTAGAAGTATTATGGAACCTTTTGCTCTCGGGATTTTTGGTCCTTATCATCTTATATGGGAGGCGTGTGCAACTGTTCAGTATTGAAATACAACCCAGCTGGGTTGCCCTTATTTACACCTTTGAAGTGCAGAGCTCATTTCAAAGTTTCTAGTTTCTTAATTTCCCCCCTATTTCAGTGTTGCTTGGTTCTTTTTGACATTTTCATGGTGGCAACCTGAGTTTCAGAAGTTCTCTTAGCTAATAAAGACGGTTGTGTGCATTTGCCATGCTAAAGCTTTAAAAAGTTCTCTCTTTTTTGCCAAGGTGTAGAAAAGTGTGGCAAGGTGCAGTTCACAAAGTTGGGTTGTCACACCCAAATCCCTGTGGGAAGCCAGCTGGCAGCCAAGTTATGAGTTCCCACAATGCACAATTGCTTTGATTAATTCGTGGCTACAAAATGTCATGATGACCACTAGCAAAGATGCTCTTGTGGACAGATAAGATGGATCCACTGATAATTGGTTTCCCAGTCATTATGCACCGATTGAACCTTCCTTTGTTCGGCTTGGCAGGCTCTCTGATTGAAAGGAGCCCAGGACAACATAAAGAATATTAAGATGGCACTCCTCACCATATCACCTTTGTAGTCATATTAGAGTAATGTGACCAGATTCTTTGGCAGATGCAGTACTGGTACCTACGTTGGATCTGAGACTGTCAACTTCCTATGTAAAGCATTTTCCAGCTTGCAGAAATAGGGAAGGAATGAAAAATGTGTGGCCCTCCAATCCACATTCTTAAACATTGATTTACTTAAAAAAAAAAAAAGAATTAGTTGTGCCTATTGACCCTCTCTTTAAAACATTGTATGTATGTATGTATGTATGTATGTATGTATGTATGTATGTATGTATGTATGTATGTATGTATGTATGTATGTATGTATGTATGTATGTATGTATGTTCTTAGTCAGATAATCAAACCAATTAATGCAGTATTGTTGAAAATCATGAACCCTGACTGTCTGCTTCCCCAAACACCCTTTGCAATCATTCAGAAAATAAAATAAAAAAACTTAACTGGAATTTATTAGGGGTGTTATTCTCCTTTGATGTCCTATTTAGATTACAGTAGTTACAAGCCATCTTACCGATCTCCCTTCTGAATATTACCAAGGTGATTTCATGCCAACCTAACAAATAACCAAACAACAGCCTGGGCTTGGCTGAAGCAACAGCACATTTTTTTTTTACTTTTCTCTCTCCCCCCCTTCTTTCGTCTTCTTCTTTTAACTGTAGTTTTACGTTGTTCTGGTCTATTTGTTTTCCTATAATACAGGCTCTGTTGGGCGTGGCAGTCCCTCTCAGAACAACACAGGGGGTACAGTAAATCCTAGTCTTTCACCAAGTTTCTTCCTTTCCATTGTCTGTTGGAAAACAGAAGCTGTTCAGAGTAAACTTGTTCTCAGAGTTGTTGGCATTATCTATGCCTGCCCCCTCCCGAAAGGTGACTTGGGGAGGGAACAGCTATGCATATTTAACTTCACCAAGCAGGAGGAAGTACATTTCATCCAGGCCCCTGTGTCCAGTGTGGAAAATGATTAAAAAAATAATCAGACCCTTGGGTCATGCATGCGGAATGAGAGGCAAGGTGAGGAAGGACCAAAAAAAAAAAAAAAGCCAGGTGGAAGCTTCCAGTGATTTTCTGACCCGTGGCTTTCTGGACATGGTTGCAGAATATGCTGAGTAAAAAGAGAAGAGCACCGTGAGGAAGGTCAGGATTATGTGATGATGCTTTCCTCCATATATACTCGGTCCAAATATTCCACTAACAGCCCTCTTGGGTCCAAGACATATTCCCTGCTATTGTTCTAGTGTACATGGTCTTATGTGGTGGTGATTTAATATTAAAGTGGGCAGCTATTGAAGGATGAAGGGGTTGGGGGTGATTTGTTTTTGGAAACTAGTCCCAATTAAAAAGACTGCAGTCTCTCTCTCTCTCTCTCTCTCTCTCTCTCTCTCTCCATACTTCCATATATTCATAGGTCAGCGTTCATTGAAAGCAAAGGCCTTTCCTTTGACATTTTGAACTCTTGTGTACCGTACATCTCCTGGACAAACAATCCTGCTCGATGATATGGCATTTCCAGAGAATGCTAAACTCCCAGAGGAAATGGACTTCCCCAAAGTTACATGTTAGGCTGATGTTTGGAGCCTGGCGCCAGTCCGGTACAGCCAGGAAATTCAGAATTTTATTAACCACTGCCTCACTGCTGGTGGAATCTTATGGCAGAGGAACACTTGTCAAGGGGGAGTTGAGGGAAGGGATGAAACTGAGAACAAACTAGTATTTGTGAGAGCATGTACCCCCACCCCCTGCTCCTTGTTCATAATCATTTTAGGATTCATCAATGTGTGTTGCCCTACTCAATGGAATCCCTTTGCTTCCTCTTTCCCGTAGTCCAGTGAGGGACCAGGCATTTTTTCTCACAGAAGCCCAGGTATCTGAGGATTGACTCCGGAGCAACTCCACATCAGAGCTGTTAGGAAAGAGACCTCAGGGATTTTGCCTAATAGCCTTGGGGAACAGCTGCCAGCCCGAGCGGGCCGTGCTCAGAAAAACTCCGAGCACAGATCTGAGTTACTAGAATAATTCAGTGGGACTGATTCGCTGCCATTGGACTTCCTCCTTTCAGGCAGGGTGCTATTGACGAAGAGGCTCTTAGGGGTAAGCGAGCATGTGGGTTAGCGGTAAAGTCATCTCTATCAGCCGATGTCGTTATGCTGCACTTGAAAAGTCATGTCAGTTTAGGAACATGCAGTTTCTTTAAGGTGTCTGTGTCACCCTTGGTGAGGCAGATGGGAAGAGGTTTGGCCTTGGACATTTTGTTGCGTCAAGCTGAGAACAAGACATCTTCTGCTCCCTTCCATGCATTAAAGCAAACTGGAATGGCAGTGGACGTGTTCCTTGAACACTGATAGCAGGGCCAGAGTTCTCTACCACATCTGAAACTGCAGGCTTGCTCTTAGGGACAGATCAGACCGTGGCATTTGGCTCTTTCTTCCAGCACCTTGCTTGTCCCCTCCTGAGGCTGTTTCCCTCCCTTTATGTCTAATGACAGGGCCAGCCCTGGTAGGGATGGCTATACATTTCCACAAATCGGGGTGAGCTAAAAACTCCCTCTTAATTTTTTTTATTGTTGAATGTTGATTCCTCTGAGTTACACGGATTGGAAGTATTTCCAAGTTCCACCCTGTTGGACAAGAGACAATGAGTTGCTTTCACTTTAAAAAAAAAACTCTCCCCGACCCCAAAAGGATACGTGCATCAAGTCAGAAAATATTTGAAGGTTTTATACTTGAAACGCAAACAGGAAAAGTCCTTTTTTTAAAAAAAAAAAAAGTGAGTGTAGTGGATATTCAAAACAGGGATTGCCATGGAAACACCACAATAATTGCTTAAATTGACACAAAGGAGCTTGCTAGTTGCAGGATTTCAGCTTTGTCATGTTGCATTTTCTGGGGTCAAGCACTAATCTCAAATGAGTTTCAGTTGCATGCTGCATCTTTTCCTGCTTACACTTTTTCTGTAGGCAAAAGAAAGTCCGTGTGTTGCTGAGAATGGTGTGTGCTTTTCTTTGTCCGGTGTTTTAGCAGGGATGTTTGCATCGGGGAGTCCCTTTTTGCCTACAAAAGACCCAAGATGAGTTGGTCCCAGTTTGCACCTGGTTATGGCAGGCAGTAGGAAGGGTTTCTTAGAAGTGGAGGATGTATGTCTTCAGTACATAGTAAGTTTTGAGAGTATGACAGACAATGTGGTGCATTTGTGAAAATGAGAAATAAGAGCTGAAGGGATGTCCATAGGTATTGCATTAACCACACCTTCAATTGCAAAAGGCAGCTTCACTTGATACAGGGATGCCATACTGAATGTTGTTGTTTCTCTCTCTCTTTCAACAGGGCAAAGAGTCATCCCCAAGTATAGGGAACCTATCATCCCTTGGTTCTGCCCTAATACACCCTGGGAGGGGTTACAGATCCTGACGGCCCCTCCTTTACATGTGGTTTGGAATGGACTTCACATCCGTTGTCCTGGATGCAAGGTACCGCTTGCTACTGTTCTGGTCAGAACATGGGGCCGCTTGGATTTGAAACAGGGGTTCCTATGCCCGCTGCTTCCCTTCTTCCTTTGAAACTTCCCACGGCTGCATGCACTGCAAATGGTGATGCGTGCACTGCCTACTTAAGAACAAACTCAAAGAAAGTGATAGCGTCGTGCTCCTCACGATTGCAAGGCTTACAGAGATAATGTACGCAGCGTGCGTTGAACGCTTGGCATCTCCCATCTAAAAGAAAAGCTTTTTTATTTTTATTTTATTTTATTTCATTTTATTTTATTGCGAAGATAGGCTGTTTGGATTGGCCACTTGGTCACCTTGAGTCATCTATCTAGCTTCTCTGAGACCTTGTTTTGCGTGTGGTCTTTGCAGTTCCAGACATAGGTCTGCCCAGAAAATGGCCAAACTCTCGGGCAAGCAGGGTCTTTTCCCACTCATACATGTACAGAGGAAGAAACCTTTTATTTAATCTTTATCCCCCCCCCCTTTGAGACAATGAGGCAGGGTGCCAAAGGAGGAGCAGAAGTCCTTCTGTGGGCAAAGGGCTGGATTGTCACCTCCATCTGCTCAGCTCCCGACAACTTTTGGCCAATCCATATTGTTAACATATTGCCTGCCATATGGGTCCGCTCAGCTCTCCAGGAACGCTTGGGAGACCTGACCTCTAGTGTGACAAGATGTGAGCGTGAAGGACGGGGGCTGACAGCAGCCCTTGGGTCTTGGGGTGTGAAACTGTTTCCCAGACCATCCTTTGCGTCTTTCTTGCTTCCTCTCTGAACACGATTGCTTTCTCTTTCTGACTCCCTCTCTGCCGCTGCCGATTTTAACTTCCTTTCTCCTGTTTCTCTACATCCCCAATCTGCATTGGATCAGTGACCTTCACTTGTAACTCAACCGGACAGTTGTAAATTCCCTCCCGCAGGCCTTTGATCAGATGTTTGGTTGACAACCGCAGAGAGCTGAGCAGAGAGAGGGAAGGGATGTCAAAGAACAGGAGAGGAGATGAAACCCAGTCTCTGTGATCTGTTAGATCCCAGTCTTTTGAGATTGGGAATTTCTTTATTCCATTTGCCTTTAATTGGGGAAGACACAGAAGTAGTTTTTTTCCTGCAAGGAGCAGAACTTTCACAGCAATGGGGAGATTTGAAATCAAGGGCCAAGAACTTCCAAAGATTTTGGACTACAACCCCTGCAGTACCTTGCCACAAGCTTGGAATATCTGGGACCTCAAAGTTCAAAACATCTACAGAATGAGAGGTTCTCTAGTATGTACGATCAACACCTAGGAAAAAGCTGTAGCTCAACAGCAGAAGAACACAATATGTTACACAAACAGAAAGTCAATTCCTTATGTTTTCTTCCAACCTAACACTAACCTTGTCCTTAATACTGACTTGTATTACATAGCCATTCTACAGGACTAGCCCAGAGTATCCAAACCTCTCTAAATCTTTAGAGTATAACCCCAAAGTTCTAGAAAACACATTTTAGACAAGCAGATGAAGGTTATCTTCCCCCAACCTTCTTCTCCTCTCAATTCTATGCCTGTCCTACATTTCTTACCCTGTAACAGCATGCCAATTTGGCACGGGTGTGTTCCCGGGATCCTTATCTATAGATGCTCTCCTTCCCACAGACATTAATACCTGCTGTTTGATTGTGTATTGAATGGTTGCCTCAGTTATTGCAAAATAAAAAGTTAAGGATGGGCCTAAATTGTTGTGATGCAAGAGGCCTGATTTCTTGCTAATAACAAGTTTAGCACCTGAAAACAGAATAGCTCAGCAGAACCAAATCTGGCGCCTGCTGAATGTTTGTGCATAAGGGTATCATGTGGAAATGCAAGCTGGCTGCTGCTTTTATTGAAGGCTAGTGCCATTTTGCAGAGGGGCCTTCCCCCTAGTGCTTCCGAGGGATTTAAACCGAGGACCCCTGAGTACAAGTCCGGTGGTTGTGAACCTTCAACATTCCAGATGTTTTGGACCACAACTCCCAGAATTCCAAGCCTGTATTGCCAATGACAAAGGACTGTGGGAGTTGTTGTCCAAAACATCTGGAATGACAAAATTCACCACCAACGTCTGAGTCTATCACTCTATCCACTATACCACACTGGGTACCTAATGAGACTTGTAAGCCATCACCTTTAGAAGTTAGAGAGGGCTGTTATGGAGCATTTTGAATGGACAGAACTGCGGACTTCAGTGAGCCTACAACCAATGTGTCATGGCAATTATGTCAAGAAGCACAAAAGTTGCAATAAGAAAAAAGATGAGGGACTCCAGGTACTGAGTCCTGTGCTAGGAAATCTGTTTAGTAAAGTGACCTTTCACACCGTACACAGTTCCTCCTGGATACACAGATAAGCACTCTTGTGTGCAGGAAAGACCCAAACAAGAGTTTATTAACATTTTATGTGGATGGGGTAAATGGAACTATATCCGGGTGAAACAATGTTCCTGATTGTTTTGGCCTGCTTTTTGGACATAAATTCTGTTACATTTCATTTCTACACAAATGGTGTTGTTCAAGGTACATGTTTTCAATCCATATTTTAATCTCATCTAAAATGCTGATAACCGCATTGCAACATTTCAGTGGACCTCTGATCAAATAACTCAAGCCTTCTTGAATTGGGGCGGTAGAGCTGTAGAAGAGTTTTACTTTCTTCTGCCCCAACCACCATATGGATATTTCCTGGTATTCTTGGCCTCATTCTTTTCTTTTTGGCCTTCACCCACACCCAAGATGTGGCCCAGGATAACTTTTCTGAAACCCAATTTGGCCCTCAGATTGAAAGAGGTTCCCCATTGTTGCTTGATATAAACTCAGGTTCCTTTTTCTTCTTGATCAGAACTGAGCTATCTACCCCAAGAGGGGCCGAATGTAACATGCTGTTTGAACATCAGCAATATGGAACCAAATTCTTTTAAAACAAAAGAAAGCATTCGCATACAGAAGATATTCTTTTGCCAGAGTCACTTGAATAGTCAAATGGTCTTACATTTGGACCATCAGAGCGAAATGTGCAACACACATTTCGTCGACTCAATGCCCTGTTAGAAGAGTGTTTCCAAGGAATCTGTTGAAAGAAAAGAGGGAGAGGGGATTCTTTGATGTGTGCATTTATATGTTTTCTAATATCTTTCTTCTTCTGCAGCAGTCCATCAGGACTTAATTTAAAGTGTGTGTGTGTGTGTGTGTGTGTGTGTGTGTGTGTGTGTGTGTGTGTGTGTGTGTGTGTGTGTTTGCACAAATCTACATGTGCGATTATTAAAGATGGCTATGCCCCCAAATCTTCACTTGAGTTGATCAGCTTGCTGGGTGGTGTGGAAGGGTACTGGGAGTTGCTTTCTAACAGTATTTAGAGAGACACATAAGTGAGAGGTTCAGAGACCTTTGAGCCATGGACTTTTCTCCAGCTGTCCCTCATCTACTGTATATGACTATATGACTATAAATAAATAAAATCTTGCCCTCCATCCAACAAAGGATGTTGAGTCTCCAGGTGTGTTCTGGGGGCACAGACTCACCCTTACAAAGGTGTTCTGGTGGGGGAGATTCAGATAGCATGTTTGAACTTTCTGTTAGGAACTCGGGCGGGGGGGGTCCTTCCTCTAAACAACAATTAACATCCTAGCCCTCAATGCAGATTAAGATGGGAGGCTGCCTCCTATGAATCAAACTTGATCCATCTAGTCAATTTTCTCTTCTCTGTCTAAAAGCTATGAGTCTTTTGCCTTTCTTGTCGCCTTCGTCCAGGCCTTTTAAAAGAAGGGGCATCTGAGCTATGCCACTGAGTTCTCTCTTTGCCTACTGAAGGGACAATATTCTCAAAAGCTTGTACAGTGGTACCACTACTTATGAGCAGCCCGACTTATGAAGAGTTCGACTTAAGAGCAGAAAACTTTTGTTGTTTTAACTGCTGCCTTACAAATTTTAGATGCGGTCTGCTCCACTTAAATTTTTTATTTTTATTTATTTATTTAGATATGGTTGCTCTACTTACAAGTTGTTCGACTTATGAGCATGCATTCGGAAAAGATTAAACTCGTAAGTAGAGGTACCGCTGTACACTTTTTTTTTTGGTGCCCTTTTGATTGGCCTAATAAAGGTCGCACCTCAGTAAGGATTTGGGAATTTGTGGCCTTTCTTGAGGCTGCCACACTCTTTCCTATCCAGGTGGTTGTGTTCCTTCAGTTCTATAAGGAGATTGCTACAAGTGAAATCAGGTTCTCTCCGCCCCTGCCCCCCCCGGCCCCCCGCCTTGTTTGTATCCTTCCATTATTCTCCTCCATTCTCCCATTTTGCAAGATTTCTCTCTGGACCTGTTGGGGACTCACCCTTGCTCATCTGCACTGGGAAGCACTTAGCTTCTTCCCTCTGTTCAAGTGGTGAGTGGTCTGAAAGGGGGTAGCACCAAGGAGCCCAGCCCTGGACTGCGGGAGGGAGGGAGGGTGGCAGCATCCACAGAATGCCTCTTCAGATTAATCAGCATGTTCTCCTCCGGAAATGCTAATGGGGAAAAGCAATTAAAGTGGCCCCCTTTCCCCTCCCCCTTTTCTAAGTAATCTGTGTTAAGAGCTGGTAATGAAGGTTTAGTGCCATTGTAACTCAATATTTCAGCTTCACCGGTTTGAATATAAAAAAAGCAATCTGAAACTGGGAGCACGGGGTGGGGTGGGGTGCATAGGTTTTGAAAGATTTGGTCCCGGGAAGTTGCCACCACCACCACCGAGCTGAGTCGCTCGTGCTGCAAGCCAAGTATTGTGGCACCCAGAACGTGGAACGCCTTGCTAGCTGTGGACGGCATCGCGTGTATCTCAGCCCAACTAGAGAAGCGGTGCTTCCCCATTGTGGTCACCGTGCTGCCTTCGACCTGTGTGCCGTCCCTCTGGGCTAAAGGTTTTCCAAGTTCTCAAAAGTTGTGTGTGTGTGTGTGTGTGTGTGTGTGTGTGTGTGTGTGTTTAAAGGAACCAAAGAGATCAAGTTCAAGAGAGTCGTGTGGCTGGAAAGCTGCAGGCCAGGACCTGGTGTCCTGAGAGAGAATGAATGGCAAAGAAGCAGGGAAAACAGAGCCCTCCGCTCTCGCCAGTGGAGGCCAGAGCAAAAAAATGCAGGCTGGCCTCTTTAAACAGCCACACGCCAGGCCTCACGCGGTCTCGTTTTATCTGAGGTCCCACCGCATGTTATTCCAGGGCCGATCCGCTTTAGCTAATTAATAATCTGACAGGAGACACCCAAGGGATTAGCCGCTGAGACGAGTTAGGCCAAACCCCCAGCAAATGAGTCTTGTGCTCTCTAGAGGCTCTGGGGTGACATTGGGGGAAGCTGGGGGGGGAGGGAGAGAGATATAGGGTCGCAGAAGGGGTGGGGAAACTCTGAAGGGGGGTTATGGCACTTAGGGGGTAAGAAGAGAGTAAAGACTTAGGAGAAGCCAACAAGCAGGTCAGAGGGGTTCTGGCATTCTAGGGAAGGTGGAGATTAAGGGGAGTGGTGCCAAACAGAGAGATGTCTTCTTTATTTGACTCAAAGACTACTTGTGTGTCACATATACATCCTGCCCTTTGCCAAGGAGCGCCGGCTGGCCTTTGTGGGCATGCTTTTAACCTAGGGCCTTTTTAACCTTATCTGGAGAGATTGGAGAGAGCAGTGGTTCCCAGCCTTGGGCAATGTGGGTGTTGTTGGGCTGAAGCTCCCAGAAACCCCAGCTGAGGCGCAGCTGGTGGCAAAGGCTTCTGGGGAAAATGCAGTCTATGAACACCTGGGTGACCCATGGTTTAGTAACCACTGGGATCAAATATGGGAGAAGAGCTGGTCCAGCGGGCAAGCCACTGAATACCAATGGCTGCGGAGAAGGTCCTGCTTGTGGGCTACCTAGACATCCCTGGATGTCGGCTGAGCAGGCAAAAGTTGGGTCTTAGAGACACCTTTGGTCTCTCCCAGACGGATCCTCTTAGATCCTTGTGACCTGAAACCATCTCGGCACCTCCAGCCTATGATGAAATTAGCCTGGCCCACCAGGGAGAAACGTTCATGCTCAACCTGGTCCCTGTTCTGCTTGCTCCCTCCTGGTAAGGCCTTTTTCAAAAATATTGGAGAGCTTCAGTGTGTTCCTACCACCATCACCCCACCACCCCGTGGCTTAAAGTGGTCCAATACATGCTTCTGCCACGTTGCCTGCCTTTTATCAGTTCCTCTGCGTGAAATGGATGTGACACAGCCGTGGCCACTGGCAGTGGACTTTTCTGAAGGGTTTTCTCTCCCCTCTCCCGCGCAGGAGCTCTTAGTTGTGTGAAGTTGCATCCTTACACACATCCGCGCGCACGCACGCATGTAAGCCTGCACAGCAAAGTGGTTTGGCCTGCCTCCTGCAGTCTTGCCAATTGCCCATGCTGCCTCCTGACCAACATCATTAGTGCTGGGTATTTATATTTCATTAACGACATTAAGCCAAAATGGTATTAAAAGCCAGTGCTGGTGATAAATAGCATATTAATAAAGAGGGAAGTGGGCTGCCATGTAAGTGAGTGCTTTCTTTGGAACAGTTTGAGGTATCTGGCTTTTCTTTTCCTTTTGGTTTGGTCTGGGTTTTTTTTTTTAAACCCTTTGACTCGCCCCGGGAAAGGCAGAAGGGCAGAGGGCACCAATGCAGGGATATGTCTGTGGGAAACATGGCAGGCCTCCAGCATCTTCTGGGGTCAATGTGTTGGCTGCTGGTGAATGAAGCAGAAGGTGCAGGGGAAGGGGAGTTGAGGTTGAGAGGGACAAAACAAGAAGCGTGACTTTTGAACAGCGGGCAAAAGGAGTGGGGGGCAAAGTAATAAGGATGGCTTGGGATGGGGGTCGGGAGAGTACAGCCCGGGCTGGCCACACTGAAAAGCAGAAGGAAGTCAACTTTGGGGGAACAGGAGCAACATCCTAACTGCCCTGCCTGGTCTGGCCCTAAGCTGCCCCCCCCAAACTCCACGCTGCGTTCAGGTGTGATGGAGGGCGGCGAGTGTGGAGTCAAGATGCAGCTGCCATTCCCATTCCATTTGCTTAAGCACCATCGAGAAAGCGTGTCCAGCTTCTTTCCATTTGGGCTGCCCACCCTTGCCAGGTTGGGCCGTCGAAGGGCGTTTATTTTAGCAGTATGAAGGACTGGGATAGAGCCTCCAAGCATGTGCAGAGTGTCCCTTATGAACAGTCTGTTTCATTTTATTTTTAAAGAAAGCATCTGGGATAAGGGAAATAGCAGTACTTTCCTATGGTTTTACACACACACACACACACACACACACACACACACACACACACACACACACACACACACACACCTCCACATCTGTGCTGATTCCTTGCGTCTTTTGACAGCGAGATCTGTGGATCCCGATCTGCCCACTCGGGTAAAATTCAGGAGTGGCAGTTCCCTGCCTACACAAAATGCCTCCCATCCCGAAGTGTTTGTGGTACTTCCTCCCTGGCATGACACAAGACCGACTTCTCCTTTGGAAAGGAATTTTAATCGGAGTTGACTGAAGAGTGCTGAAAAACAGAAGGAAGTAATTAGAAACCCAAATTTATGGCCTGTTAAAATATTTCCCTGTTCTAGTCACTTTGTGTAAAACGTCCTCCTCCTGTTCATGTTCAGGGCCTTCCTCTTAAGCTGGTCGTTTCTTTTCCTCACACCTTCACCCTCTCCCCCTTGGGAAAGAGAGAAGGGGGAGGAGGGAGGGAGAGAGAATGAGAGAGAAACCCCAGGCTGGGCTTATTTTTTGAGTGAAGCCAGGGCAGGTGTCAAAGCCCTGTTTTTAGAAACTCCTTATCTTGCAGGAGTTAGCATACAAATCGAAGCACTGAAATGCCTTACCCTCCCTCATGAGATTTTGTGCTGTTAAATCCTGCCAGAGGTTTTCCTCCTGGGAATGTCAAAGGAGCATCTTCCATGGCCCGGGAGGGGGGGCAGCCTTTTCCAGGAGGTGGAGTTCCCAAAGATATCATCATCAAACACGTGTTGACACACATCCCCCAATTGGAGACTCTTACCCTAAAGTAGTCACTTGTGTGTAGGAATCAACAATTGGAGGCCTGGGGAAACCTGGGTTCAAATCCCAGGACGCCCACCTTGAACAAGTCACTGGTCCTCAGCTTAACTGCTGGATAGCTCGTTGGTTTAGGGGTAAAGCTGGGCCTTTGATTCTTCACTCTGCCTTCTTCACGTGGGCTGCACTCCATGACCCATTGGGTCCCTCCCAGCTCTGCAGTTCTAAAGGTTATTATTATTATTATTATTATTATTATTATTATTATTATTATTATTATTATTATGGCGCAGTGGTTAAATGCCTGTACTGCAGGTAAAACTGTGCTCACGACCTGGGTTCAATCCCAGGTAGCAGGCTCAAGGTTGACTCAGCCTTCCATCCTTCCGAGGTCGGTAAAATGAGTACCCAGCTTGCTGGGGGGGCAATGTGTAGCCTGCGCACTGTAATTAAAATTGTAAACCGCCCAGAGACTACTTGTAGTGGTATGGGGCGGTATATAAGCAGAACACTTTATTATTATTATCTCACCTCATGGGATTTCTCCCCCCCCCCCCAAAAAAAAAATTTTTTTTAGCCGTGTTAGTTGATCCCAGCATGTTGGCAAAAGTAAAGAGGAAAAAGCCAAGGGTAAACAATTGACCCATGGAATCTCACACCAAAATAAGTCTTTGTTAGTTTTCAAAGTGCTACAACATTTTGCCTTCCCCCCCTCTCCTTCACACACACACACACACACACACACACACACACACACACACACACACACACACTTTTTGCTTTTGTCAGCTCATGGGATCATTGTGGAGGAGAGTGAATTGTACCTTTGTGGTCTTAGGAGGAAAGGTGGGATGTGCAAGCATTTGTGAGGCGGGGGGGATCCATGCAATCCGTCATTGCTATATTTGTATTTTGACCCAGTATCTACTAAAACCCTGTGCCTTCCAGTGAAGACAGTTACTTTATTTATCTTCTCTTTCCAGGACACTTTTTCTATTTGAAGGCCTTAAAAGCGACTTAAAAAGTTAAAAACAGCATTAAAAAAAAAAAACTTCAGCCCGGGTAATGTAGCAAGCAAACAACCTATAAAAACTGCATTTGGGGCTGTTGTAGAGAATCAAGGCAAAGGGTTCTCTGAAGAGCAATACTGGGATTGAATAAAAGACACTCCCCATCTCATCAGGGGGAGCTTGACAAGCAGGGGTCGAAGGAGCCCCAAACCGAGGGAGGGATGGAAAGGTTTGGTGCTGCTACCCAAAGGGCCCTGCCTCATGTCACTCTCGGCTGCACTCCTAAATGCACCTGCCGTTCCTTTGTTTTAGCCAGGAAATGTGCCCAGGCTGGGTAGAACACGTTGCCGTCTGTTTTTTGCTTTGCCCATGGCGATGCGCACCTATTGCGTCTTTGCCAACGGCGAGGAAATGTAATTGTGGGGGGAATGGGGTTTGTGCTTTGCTGCCCAAAGAGGATACCTTGGGTTTTTTTCCCAGAGGATGAGCAATTCAGGGTTAAAGGATAGCGAGTGGAAAGAAGTGAAATGTTTGGTATTCCTGCGGGCAAACACTTCACAGGACTCGAGGCCTACTAGAAATTCTGCTTCCGCCATTCTGCTTCCGCCGTGTCGCCTGGCAGCATTTCCCAATACATCCGTAGAAGCCTGTGGGCTCCAAATGTGTTTTCTTCTTTCTGACCCTTGATTCCCCACACTTCTCACCCCTGGGGCTAGTGGCCCAAGATCCTGGGGAGACTACACACGGAAGCCGTGCGTACAGAAGAAGGCTCCCAAGTCACTGCTTGTTTCGTGACGTCTTCCATTGAAGATATTGCAGGGCCTGTGCAAAAATTAAGCGGCTTCTTGGCGCGCCCAGAAGTGGCAAATAATTTTTCTGTGTGATTCCAGCATTCTTGTTTATTTATGATTAGGTGAACTGCGCGGAAGGCGGCATGATTACACAAAGTCACATTTCCGTTTATCCGTCTGCAAAATAATTGGTCTCCTCCCCCCCCCCAAAAAAAACACAAGCACAACATGTACACAGCACTCTGTAGGATGTCTTTTGGAAGTCCATTGTCCCACTCACCCCCTTTGCAACTCCATTGTGTCTCTCCCTGGCTATACTGTATATGTTCTAGCGTTAATTTAAGACTTGGAGAAGTTTCCACCAATAGGGCTTTCCTCTCCCTCTGCAATTAACTTTTGCATGAAGTTTTAGTAGAAGTGGGAAGGACCCAAGGATGAGTTTTCTGCTCTTCAGTTAGACAACTCAGCATTCAGATTCTGGAATTGGCCATTATCCTGGCCTTCCCTAGCCTGTGCTTTTAAATATTCTTCACAGATTGCTACATTTAACAAGCCTATAGCTAGTGCTTTTTATGTATATATACAGTATCCACTTCTCTTTCTGTTTCAGCTCCCTTGTTACAAACAGTCAGAAAGTATCATTTATTTGCATTTGTTTTCTTTTTATATGCCTAAATATTTCCTTTTTTTTTCTTCCTTGTCTTTCAGGATACACAGTAGTTACTAGGCAAGGAATCAGAAGCAGCTGAGTGGCTCTCCAAACAGAGTTTTTAAAAATGGGTTGAATAATTTGCATGATCCTTGTAATCTGAGAGTCCCCCCCCCCAAAGAACAGAATGCAAAATAAGTAGCAGCATATATATTGGCAGGACTGAACTGATAATTTGTTTTATTGAAGTTGCATCTTCAATAAGTATTCACCCTACATCATAACATAGGCAACAACAACAAAAACAAACACAATTTAAAAAAATACCGAACAGGATAAGGCCTGTGTGACGGTTTTACAGCTCAAGTTGTAGAACTGGATAAAACAGCAATATAAGCAAAGCCCCGGTCATAGGCTTGTGACCCACTGGAGTGTGAATACAGGCCCAGTTTGGCTGCCTTCTGCCCAGCACCTTGCAACTCCTTGTGTTCTGCAGCAGCCAGAGTCCAAGGCACCTTTTAGAGAACTCCCTGGCTCTTCCCGAACTGAACAGCTGAGCTCTAGTGACACAGCCGGCGCCCAGGCAACAAATGCTGGGCGTGTGGGGCTCCCTGGGGGACAGGTTCCTTTCATGCCCTGTGATAGCAGAAGCAGCTGTCCGGTTCAATAAGTAGCGGTGTAGGAGTGCCCCGCCCCCCAGCTCTGATGGGGTTTCCTTTCCCCACAACTGCCTCTGCTCCACTCTCTCTCACACACACACACTCACACACAAACACACACACATACACCCATGGCAAGTTCTGCATGGCTCTGCAGGCCTGTCTGTGGACCAAGAACGGGACAGGTAGCTGCAGGTCAGAAGGAAGGCTGGATCCTGAAAATTGATATGTTTTGGAGCTGCATGTGAAAATACATGTGAACACACACACACACACACACACACACACACACACACACACACACACACACACACACACACACACACACACACACAGAGAGAGAGAGAGAGAGAGAGAGAGAGAGAGAGAGAGAGAGAGAGAGAGCACATGGACATGCATGTGACTGTGCAATCCACCACAGGACTTGACAACTTGTCCCTGCTTCGGCCTCCATTCGATGTTCCTCTTGGTTTTCGCTCAGAAGCCACTGAGGCAAAATTCTGGGAAATTTAAACAAATGCATGACTCTTATTTCCTGTTCAGGTGGGCTGCCTCTGAACCCAGAAGTTTCACTATTGCAGTTAAGATGTCATTCATCGCTGCTGAGAATCAGATCATGATCCATCAGGCCCTCTCTAGATGGCTAGAGCAGTGCCTCTGTCTCCAGTGCCGCCACCCTCCTCACACAAACATTTCCAGCCCCTCTGCAGATCCCCTCCCATGTTCCATCAGATCAGGCAACACAACCCGACTACTGTCTTGCCTGCTGGTTTTACCCACCTTTGCTCCGACACCAGCGCTGTGGGATGACAGGGGACCCATAAACTGACCCACCCCCCAAAAAACATTATAAGCAGCTATTTCTCCTTTCCTTCCTTCCTTCCTTCCTTCCTTCCTTCCAGGAACAGGCGAAAGAAACACTCCAAAGCTGGAAGTCTGAGGTGCTAGAGAACAGGAGGGATTGGGTGGATCTGGGGGGGGGAGGGACTCCGCTGGTTTCCAAGGACTGATTAGATGGCATGCCAAGTGTATTAAATTTTGCAGACATTTTAACAGCAATATGCTAGATAGTTGGGTGTCCCCTGAGGCTGGTGGATTTTTATATCCTTCACAGAAGGTCAAAGCCCTCTTCTCCTTGCCCCCCCCTTTCTCACTCACTCACTCTCTCTCTCTCTCTCTCTCTCTCTCTCACTCTCACACACACACACACACACACACACACACACACACACACACACACACATTCTGTTTCTCTCCCATCCCTTGCTACCTCCATCCTTCCCTTCTCCCCCTACCCATCCCCAATCACTCTCATTCTCAATGCAGCAAACAAGCAAGGAGTTGTTGTTGTATTCACTAGGGGAAAACTGTGGGTATCTTACCTTCTGGCCCAAACGTGGGGGTATGTCCCTCCTTTTATCGCTCTTGGAGTGGCTTATTCCCTCCTCTCTTCTCTCCCCCCCCCCCGCAAAAAAAAAAATCACACATGGGCAGGCACATGGAGAGACTTTTAAAAAGGGGGAGCAGGGCAGGAAGCAGATCCATCTGGCCTATGAATAATTGAAGTGACTTGACTTGGTTCCTGTTGCTGTTCACTCTCCGTTCTTCCTCCGCCCTGCCCCCCTGAACTTGCTACCATTGCCACCCACCCACCCCTTTGGGGAGGGGGCCCTGGGACTGGAAAGGAAGGAATTGTTGATTCCTTTTGGAGCCCACCGGGCAGAGGGGGCAAGGCTGTTACTGAACCTTACAAGCCTTTGCCTTCGTGAGGTGTTACATGACAGTTGCCTGGCCAAAGGAACCCACAAACCTGTGTGGCCCCTCAGCAGGACTGTCTGTCATGTCCAAAGTGAGGGCCAGCCTGTGTGAAAGAAGGATGAGTAGCAGCCATCAGATTTTTTTTAAAAAAAGAACACCTGTGCAATTACAAAGCTGGCCTGCTTTGTGAAGAGTTTTATACACCCAGAAATGAATTTTTGCCTTCTGCTTTCAACCACTTTTATTTTATAATAACCTTCACCAACCTAGCAAATGCTACAAGTGTCAGATAAAATTCCCATAACCCCAACAAATGTATTTATTTATTTATTTAGAATATTTCTGTCCTGCCCTTTCCCCCACAAAAGGAACGAAGGAAGCTTACAACTGTTACTTGTTGAAAGCCCTAGTTAGAGCAAGGCTAGTGT
This sequence comes from Phrynocephalus guinanensis, assembly GCA_037367245.1. Classification (NCBI taxonomy): domain Eukaryota; kingdom Metazoa; phylum Chordata; class Lepidosauria; order Squamata; family Agamidae; genus Phrynocephalus; species Phrynocephalus guinanensis. Next base: position 2,132,218 of record CM074753.1, read on the forward strand.
ATAAGGTTCACCCTAATGTAAGATTATTCTTCCATTATTGCTTGTTTACAGGCCCAGAGTTGTATCACACATAGCTTTTTTTATCTCTTATGCAGAGATTTTAGATTCTAGATTTGTCCCTCCAGCTCTCAAGACAATGCACACACCACATCCGCAGCCACTTGTTTTCTGTTGAGGTTCAACAAGAAACGTGATCCTGCTCCAAAGATGTCCCCATTTGCAAGGGACTCTCACTGCAACTGCGTCTTACTCTTCCCCTTGTCCTGTATATGCTGTTTCCGCACATCTGCTCCACCCGTGTGCAAGGAACCTGCAAACTGCAAATTTGAGAGTCTATCCAGCCTGTTTCGAAGTGGCACTAAATAATGAGTGCCTCCCTCCCCACTCAGCAAATCACACTGCGCTCTCTCTCCTCATCTCTCATCTCCTTTCTCTCTTTTGCTTCTTGGTCCACCCCGTTTGTTGCGATCTCAGCTCCTGCGCCCTCCGATGTGCTGCTTTTTCATTTTCCAAAATGCTTGAGCCAGCTGAAGCTGCCGAAACAGCACTGCTCTGAGCTGTCCAGTGCGGAGCCCCCAACTGTCTCTTTAAAACCATTTAGCGAGAAAACAAAGAACTTTAGTGCATTAATTCTGGATGAAGATGGGTCTCCAGGTGACAGCCTGATCCATATTTCTCCCCATAAGACACCTTCCATTCTCTTGCTCCCCTTTCCCCCTTTTCACCATCCGCCTGTCATTCTCTTAGCTTTCCACTGAATGGAAAAAGTTCCTGTTGTGTAGGGTTTACACTGTGAATTTTTTGTACCCCACCCCCACCCTTCCTCCAACAGTAAGTGGCATACTTTTATTGACAAGAGGAAATCAGTAGTGATTGTGGAATGGCATTGCAATATCTTTGATTGTACAATCTTAAAAAAAATCTTTTAGCTTTTGAGGCCAAGGAACTCCTCACTTATAATGGCTTTTTAAGGGGGGGGGTAGAGAAAGATGCTGCATTTCAGAGCCACCATTGCTATAGAGTATAGACTGAAGATGGAGATAGAACCAGCACCAGGATATTCTAGTCATATGGTTCACACGTTTTGTACCTTCCCAGGTGTTGACCATCTAGGTGTCTTGACTGGCTGGTATGACAGTTTGTTTTCCCCTCAGTATACAATATGCCTGAGCCAGCTAACAAAATAAGAGTAGAACCACAACAGTAACAACAGGTAAAAGAGCCACACTTAACCCTTGCATGACAAAAATAAAAGGCAGAAGAGGGAGGAGTGCTTCCCTTGGCACTGGGAAAAAGAGGAGGTGGGGGAAGGATGTATCACAGGCAGGGCACCACCACTGAAAAGGCCCCGTCCCCCTTTTGCTGCAGATGAAACAGATGGCCTCTGAACATGACCAGTACACATGTTGACATATTCCTCAGGCTGAAGAGGGGTTTTACATATAGTACATTCTATCAAAGCGGCGTGCTTGTGTACGTGATGTTTCCAAGTATTATGTGCACACCAGCTCTTTCTTTCTTCTTGGTGTTATTTCTATCTTGGTTTTCCTGGCTTCCCTCAGTCCCAGTCTTAAAGTTCGAACTCTCTATTTATTTATTATTTATTTATTGGATTTGTATACCACCCACCTGGCATCAGGGCTACTTGGGGTGGTTTATAACAATCTCCCTCTCAGTGGCAAACTGACATTTTGGTCTAAGGATCTAAAATGTCACATGGCTCTGTTAATCAAACTCATCCCGTCCCAATTTTGGCATCTCCCCTTCCTGCTGTTTGCAGGAGTAACACTGTGAGTGTCTGTGCGTATGTGAACATAGCTAGAGGAAAGGGTCTTCTGTGAGAAGGTTGCTGTTCCTCTTAAAACTTTTCATAAATGTCAGGCTGGGATCCTGAACCACAAGGAGACTGCAACTGAGGCAGAAATTCCTATATTTCTTTCCTGATTTTTATTTATTTATTTATTGCGAATTCTCTGACCCTGGATTTTCTTGATGAAAGTGTATGCTAAAAGAAATCTCCCAATCTGAAACATGCACCCACAAGACTCTTGCTTTTCTTTTTAGTTGTTCTCTGTAAAAACGGCTGCGTCGGGCACAGCCCTCTCGGTGTAAGCACCGCTCCGTGTGTCTAGTCAATCAGCCTGAGGCCTGGAGCATTTTCTTCTCTAGTTTGGCTTCATCAGGGCATTTTGAGCTCAATAAACAGGGAGGGCAAAGAGAACTTTTCAAAAGAAATTCAAATCAACTCTGGGAAAATATGAGAGGGAAAAAAAGTTATGTAAAGAAGACTCCCACACACATTACAAAAGCCGTATGTAAAATGCCTGGCAAACTAACTCTGGCTGGTACAAATAAGGAGGTATCTATAACCAATAAAACGAGTTTGACAGGGAAGTAGCTCTGCTCAAAGTCCTGCACAGAAGGTGTTTCTACCCTTTCCTCCATTTTCTAACAAGAAAAAGGTGGACTTGTGGTGTTATCTAAATATATATTCTTTTCAAAACAATTTCTAAATGTCTCTTCCATGCCGTTCGGCATTCAAGGCTCTGCCCGGTCGTGCCGTTGCAACTCACATGGGCAACCCTTGTGTTTGTAAAAATGGTTACATGAAAAAAGTTATTGCTGTCAAAAGGAGGTTGATCAACCTCCAAAGGTGATGAGTTGCAACCCCGGTCGCCCAAACTGTTTGCAGTGTTGACCAGGGGGGTTGATGACACTCATCCGCCCACCGCATCAGGGTAGAGGGCTGGATCAAGCCTGAGAAGGTTGTTATACAGTGACAGGCTCTCAATGGAAGTGGCCAGGACTGAACCCAGGAATCATAAGAACATAAGAAGAGCCCTGCTGGATCAAGCCAATGGCCCCTCTAGTCCAGCTTCCTGTATCTCACAGTGGCCCCACCAGATGTGTCTGGGCGTGCATGAGACTAGATCTCTGTCTCCTGATCCCAGTCCCCTGCATCTGGCCCTTGAAGTACCCTGGTTTTAAGCCTGGAGCGCACATCTCCATCATGGTTTGTCATCTGGGATGGACTTTTCCTCCAGGAATCTGTCCAACCCCCTTTGGAAGGCATCCAGGCCAGATGCCATCACTACACCCTGTGGCAGGGATCTTGAGTATCTTGATGACATGCTTGGCTATTGAAGTGCTGTCATTCTCAACACAGTCTGCCACCACATGGATTATGACCTACTGGCTGGTACCTGCTTCCTGGCTTACATTGTCTTAGCATCAAGCAAGAACTTAAATGCCTGCTGCAGCCTTCAAACACTTCCATGAATTCTTTCTTTCTTTCTTTCTTTCTTTCTTTCTTTCTTTCTTTCTTTCTTTCTTTCTTTCTTTCTTTCTTTCTTTCTTTCTTTCTTTCTTTCTTTCTTTCTTTCTTTCTTTCTTTCTTTCTTTCTTTCTTAAAAAATAGTTCCTCTGAGGGGGAAAATATACAGAATAAGTGACACCTGGAAATGCTAGGCAGGCTTGCTTTCTAACCCAGGAAATTTGTGTTGTGCTGCTGGGATCAGAACAACAACGACAAGGGGGGGAAAGGGATAGTGGGGGTAGGAAGCACCTCTTCATGCATATGGAGGTTTTTTTGTGAAAAAAATGGTGTTTTAATGCTTTCTATTAAATTGGGACTAAAAGTGGTATCTTAATTTGCATGCATTAGCATATTTGCATATAGATCACTGAAATGGTGGATGAGCAAAGAGCCTATAAATGAAAAATCTTTTAAAGGCACAGTCTCCCCATTAAACACACAACAGCCCCACATCCAATATTCACCTATTTTTCTGCGAACAGACCTCATTTAGAGAGGAAGTGAATTTCTCCTTGGTTAGTGAGGATTGAGCATGATTAAAACAAAATAAACTGAAATGTATGTGTTTGCTTTTGACTGAGCTTTGTGGTGCAGATAGTTCATTTGAAGGTAGAATTCAGACCCTTTCATATACAGACTGAAGGAAATGCATTGCTTACCTTATGGATGCATTTTGTATATGAGATCCTTTTACAAGGCAAGATCTGCATAACCCTAATACCTGAAAACTTTGAAAATTAGAGCAGATTATATTGACTGCATTACCTCTAGGTCTGGAAAAGGTGGTGAAACAAAATACATAAATAAATGGGGGACCAGGGTGCTTAATTCCTCATCCTGTGCTAAGACTTACACCTCTACCTTGGTGTCAAGGAACATACACAACATGGCAGTTTGGCCATGCAGATGCCCTGCAATAAGAGTAGCAGTGCTGGTGGTGGTCACAAGGACAATTCCTGATCACCTGTATTAAGATTTCAGTTCCTTAGATTCTGGTGTGGAAGCCCATCAGGTCCAAGGAGAATGTGAATTTGGAAGGTTGGGGTGACTGAGTAGCGGAGAACCTGCTTTTCCTGCAGAAGGTCGCAGGGTCTTTGGCAGCCTCTTCTCTTAAGAAGGCCTTGAACAGAGAAAGCAATGGGGGGGGGAACCTCTCTGCCTGGGATGCTAGCGAGAGCTGTCGCCCCTCAGAACAGACTATATTAACCCAGCCAGGATACCTCTGGGTCAAGGTGCATAAGACCGTGCTGTGGAAAGTCAGAGAAGGCAACCTTGCCTGAATGATTTAGTTGTTGTGTCGTATGAGCCCTATGAGGCAATGTCTATGTTGTTTTTTAGTGTAATATTATCTCAAACTAGGGAAGTGCAACTTCCAATCCAGTTATCTTCTGTGTGTAAGACTAGTGGCCTCAGAAGGATGAAAGGCTGAGCCAACCTTAAGCCAACCACATGGGATTGAACCCCATGTCATGAACAGAGCTTGTCTATGGTACAGCAGTTCAACCAACATGTCACGAGACTCCTTCTCAGGTAGCAAAACGTCACGGGCTTCCTCTGCCAGATATACTGGTCCAGAAGAGCGGTAGAAGGGAGAACTCGGTTGTGGACCCCTGGGTGCTTTGTGGCTGATGGGTGTAGCTCCTGACCCTCGTGCGTTCAGGGGAGTGGAAGGCTTATGTGTGTGCGCGCATGTGCGCCTTTGCACATGGGAAGGCAAACTCCCTGCGTCACCACTAATGAAGATCGGAAACCGATCGAGCGGCGCAAGGTGCTCTGCCATCAGGTTGTAGAAATGAGGGGAGGGCCGGGGCTGCAGGCCCTAATGGAACCCGTTTCAGTTGAAGCGGATGTCGTATTGATTGCTGTGTGTCTATATTTATATATATGATCGAGGGTATAAACTTCAGAAGATGTACGGCGCATAGATAAATAAAATGGATGCTGAAAAATTAATGAAATGGGCACGCAAGTCCACCACCATCGATCACGACGGCTGCCTGGACCGTAGGGTATTGCTTCCTTCTTCCACTTTCTGCTGGTGGGCTTTCAAATATATATATATATATATATATATATATATATATATATATATATATATATATATATATATATATATATGGGATGGGGCGGGGCGGAAAGTCAGAAAGGGCAAAACAAAGTTGGAGTAGGGCATGCAAAACCAGCTACGTATCGACAGTGTGAATTTTGGGAATTGTGATTATTTTATTTTATTTTTGATTTGGTTTGACTGACCCGGAACCAAGATGCTGGAGGCATAAGCTGAAAGTCTGCACTTAACGTATTTTTACGCTTTGAGTTGTATTCTCTGTAATTGTTTTTAAAAAGTGATACAGAGTTGAGTTTAACTAGTAGTCCTGGAGATTTCTGGCCATTCTAGTCCCAAGAAAAAAAGAAAAGAAAAGAGAGGTACTAGTCTGGTTTCAGTGTCACACTAAATAATACATGCTTGTTTCTTGCTGAACTCTTTGGCTTTCTGAAGCCAGAGAAGGCCATACATCCAGAGAGATTTTCCCTTGAAGGGAAAGTGGGATACCGGAATGGTGTGTGAGGAAAATCTCATCCCCTTTATAAAGCTATCATTCTTAGTATTCTCTATGAAAATATATAAATCACATCATAATTAGGAGCTCTGATCGAACGCAGTGGGTGGGCTGCAAGCCAAGTAGCCCCAATTTGGATTTTGCCTCGAATTTACTTGGCAGCCTTTGGCATTTTCCCTTCCGCCTCAGTCCTCCCATCTGCAATACAGGGACCCACATTACAGGTGTTTGGAAGCAGTGTTCTTCTGAGCATATATATGCATAGCATTGCTCTGTGGTGGAAACCAACATAGGAACGTTCTCCTAGCTACTACAGCGTTTTTTTGCTGATAGCCTCATGTTGCTTTGTGGTGCAAATCGAACTCTTCAGCGATGCGTAGGTGGGGAGGAGCTTGAATGTTCACTGTGCACTGTGGGCCTTGTAGCAAAGGGCCCGTCATATTTAAAACTGGGTCTGTTTGAAGACAACAGCAGCAAATATTCCGGAGAGACTCCGAGATCTATTTTTTATGTCTCAGTATAGTGCTCTAACGGGCCAAACTGGCAAGCCACTCCAGTACTCCTGCCAAGAAAACTCCATGGACATGGAGTCACGAAGAGTCGGTCACGACTCTAACGACACAACACACACACACATTTGGTCAGCAAATGACATGTTGCCTTGTAACCACCAGTGCTTTCATGGAAAGGATGAGATAGAAGAAGCTGAGGGTCCAGTGAACACTGGACTAAAATGTCCTTGTATCCCGCCTGATCCAATAAAAATGCTGGAATTATTGGGCAAATTGGGAATTGGAGGAGGAGGAGGAGGAGGAGGAGGAGGAGGAGGAGGGGAAATAATGCTTGCCCTTTTGGAATCTCATGTACTAGGGGAAGGGAGAGGTGGTGCCACCTACCGTGTTTCCCCCAAAATAAGACAGTGTCTTATATTAATTTTTGCTCCCAAAGATGCGCTAGGTCTTATTTTCAGGGGATGTCTTATTTTTCCATGAAGAAAAATACGGTACACATTTATTGTTATCTTATTATTGGGGAGGCCTTATTTTTGGGGGATGCCTTATATTTCAGTGTGGGGCAAAAACGTAAGTAGGTCTTATTTTCAGGGGATGTCTTATTTTTGGGGAAACAGGGTAGTATACTACGCTACCCCAGAACAGCTTTATTTTTAGGCTGTTTTTTCCCTTCCTTCCTTCTTTTCTTTCCTTTTCTTTCCTTTTGCTTTTTGCTGTTAATTGTGCCTCCATTGTGCAGCAGCCACGAGGCTCCACTCCTGTATTCTGGAAGGGTCACTGAGAGTTTAATAGAGCAACCATTAGTTCCTTGTTTGGGCCAGCCCAAGGCACCTCCCCCTCCCCCCCTTCCCCGGCTCCTTTGGAATCTATGAAAAGTGGGGGCAGGATTGTTTTTGCCATATCGAGTTTGCCTCCTTCCGAAACCACCCAGCGTGTTTTTTCTGGAGGTCCAGAGCCTGATGGAACATAGGAGTATATATTGCAGACAGTCCATCCCAAACCCAGAGGGGCAATCCGGTGTGACATGAAGGCAGTGTACATAAACATAGCAAGGATGCTGGTCTGACCCTGCTCACTGAAATGTTTCTTCTTTAAAGGGCAGGGTTTGGGATCCCTAGGCTGACTTTTGCTAACAGGAGTAGTGGCGGCCCCTCAAAAAACAGGTCTAATTTTATGGCGGCATTTTATCCACGTGTTCCACTTAGTTGTAGAAAATGTCTTGCTTTTTCGAAAAGGAACCCTTCCTATGTAGTGAGAGGATGCCTGCAGGGCCCAAGCGATGCCATCAGAATCTTTGTGGGGGTCCTCATATGTTCTCATGTGAAGAAGGAATCTACTGCTGGGAAGAGACGAGGTCGCCAAACCAATATGTGGCCACCATATTATGTTACATCCCATGACCTGTTCATATGTTGACTAGCCAGGAGCCATTCAGATAGCAGGTCGGGTGGGGGGATGAATATTACTCGTAGCCAAAAATACAAGCAGTCAGACCTTGAAATGTTGACTTGACGTCTACCATTTTGATCCCGTTTTTATTATGCCACTCCTCAGATCACCTGGATCATCCAGTCTACTTTCCTGACCCTCTGCTGTATTAAAGATCTGTTCCTCTGTTATTTCCCCTGTCAGCAAATTTCAGGAGTTTCCTGTTTACACTCCTGCTGTCTCCCTTCTGCAAGGTCAATGTGGAAAGCACTGAAGAAAATCATTCACTGGATATGATCCTTTAAGAACTCTATGGCTTTCACTTCTTAGCGATTGGAGTATTTGACTTTAAGCATGACTCCTGGTTTGCTTTTGTTCTTGACTATTTATTGCCTTGTGAATACACTGGGGGGGGGGGACACGCCACTTTTGACTGTTTTGTATTAAATCCTTTATTACATAAGCAATTTTCCTGTTTTCCCCCTCTTATAGAAGGTCTTTTCAATATTTTGTCTACAACCCCAAGTTCATAGTCCATGCTTCTAAGGAGCTGTTATTGCAAATCACTCCATCCAGTTATCATAATGACACACACACCCCAAGTCTTAATGAGCCCCTGGGAGCTCTGTGTGACATTCAGTATGGGTGAGGTTTCATTATAGTAGATTGTAGTTGGCGAGTTGGAGAAGACCTTATGGGTTATCGTGGCCATCTTCCTACTCAAACAGGAAAGCCATAGTCAGCATGGCCTCAACACATGGTTGTCACTCAGTATACATCCCATTCCCGATACCACCAGCCTTCTCATCATATCTCCCTCTGGGCTGATATGGCATCCCCAGTCAGCCTAGATGCTGCCTAGAGGTGGGCAGGGGAGGTGGTCTGGAATGTCTGAAGGGTGCCCAGTTGGTAAAACAGCTGAGCACACTTTCCCACAAGTAAGGCCTATTTAACCCAGTGGTGCTTACAAAGATGTGCAATGACATGTAAAATACAAAGGAACTGGAAGAGCTTTGCCTGGGGTGACATCTCTGCCAAGAGCGACCTAGAGAGGAAGTTGGATGCTCTCAGGATAAACCAAAAGAAGACTCTCCCTTCAACAGCCATTTGGCTAGACTTAGACAGGGAAGGTGCCCGGTCAATGGTCTCCGCAGATCTGAATCCCAAGATGGATCTGGAGAAGCATGCAGGTCTTGGCAGATCTTATGCCCTCATGAGGAATGCATAGGAGGAAAGCATCAAGCAAGTAGTGGTGGTGCTGGTGGTGCTGGTGGTGGAGGAAGAGGAGGAGGAGGAGGAGGAGGAGGAGGAGGGCTTTGCCCTTGGGTTTCCTGAGCACGGCCAAAAGGCTCTTGGTGCCCTATAGAGATGGGCACGAAACGAACAATTTTTGTTTCTGTTTTTGTTTTTTCATTTCGTTACGTAATGAAATGACAAACGAATTTTGTCTCCAAAATGAAACGAAACGAACAGAAACACCGGAAATTTTGTTGTGCGTTTCGTTTCCATTACTGCAATACAGTGAACTGCTTTTAAATGCTAAAAAAATTTAAAAAATTGAAATAAATGGTAACAAAACGGTAATGAAACGAACAAAAACGAAAACGATTTTTTTGCAAAAATTCACGAAAAATGGAAACGAACCGAAACGGACCCTCCAAACGACAAACGACAAACGAAACTCCATTTTTTCTATTCGTGCCCATCTCTAGTGCCCTAATCATCCTTAAGCCAAGCAGAAGTCAAAACTTCTGCATCTTGGAGGCAGAAAGTTCAAGAAAACTGCTGAAATGAGCCTTGGGGAGGAGGCAATGAGTGCCTTCATGTCTTTAATACTTTCTCTTTTTTTGCCCTCCACTCCCCCCCGCCCCCCCCAAAAAAAGAAATCTTAACTGTTGGTTATTCCAAGAGACTCTTCTTGCCTGCTTGGAAAGCTGCGTAGGCCCATGGCGGCTCAACCTTTTCCTCTCCCCGAGCCCCGGTCTAATCAACCCCTATAATTTATGCAGAAAATATGATTTATATTTAATTTCACCACACTTGCATTGTTAATTTGAGATGTAATTAACCCGTCGCCATGACAACTAATTTCGTGATGCCGTAAATTACTGCCGTCTTTTCATCAAAATTCAGTTAGTTTGGCTCCTGTGTGCAATGTACTGATGCAATTAGGTTGCTAAGGGCAACCCAAAAGTGTTCCGTTTCTTTTGTGTATCTGCAGTGGGGCAGAAGCCTTTCTGGTGCTGTTATCCCAAAGTCTTGTTTTCTTTGGGAAAGGGAGCCGGGTGGCGGCAGTGAGGCCACAGAGAAAAGTGTGTGACAGAAAGAGAAAGGAGAGGGGGGGGGTCTCCTCTCTGTAGGTCCCTTCTGCTCTTTGCTCCTCTGTTTTCTCTCCCTCCTTCCCTCCCTCCCTTTCTCTCTCTCTCTCTCTCTTAGCTTGCTGGCTTCTGTAATTGTTTTTAAACGCTTTCTTCCCTGTTGAGTGGATGACCTGCATTTGTCCCAGTCTTGACTCTCTTCCACACTCCATCAAGGAAAAGGGACCATGTTTTCATCAGAATATTCACACACGCCCCAGCCGCCTCCAGAAGGAACCGCTTGCCCTGTTCAGCAACTTAGCCTCTTTCTACATCTTTCTTATATATTTATTTTCTATTTTCCCCTTTACTCACAGATCTAGAACTTGTTTATATAGGGTTTTTTTTGCTTGCTGCCCCCCTTCTTTATTTAAAACAAAAACCCTCTGTGTTGCTTTTGTCACGTTAATTCCCATTTTGCCAACACCAGGGGCCCAGGCAGACGAGTTACTAAGGAACACAAAATTTTAATTAGTGTATTTTAATCATTCAGGCTTTCCGAGCTAATCCACAGACCCTGGAGAATTCCCGAGATGCAGCTCTGTTCTGCTTTACCATTTATTGTTGAGTCTATTATAATTACTGTTAGCAGGTGGGGACTGGGAGATGTTTATTATGAGTTTTTCATCTTTAGTATAATTACCGAAAAAAAACAAAAATAAAAAGATGTCAGTGCATTATGTTTTCCTAGAGATATGTTTTTTTCTTTAAAAAAAAGAAAGAAAGAGGAAAAACATATATATTTAAAAGCCTGTGTCCATGTCTTTTATATAACATACCTTTCCCGCGCTTTCCTGGAAAGCGTTACTCAATTAGTGCTCCTGCTTAAATTATTGATTTGTCTTGTCAAAACAGCAAAACCTGGCACCATCTCTCCTTTCGTTACGTACTCCCCCAGTCTTTACAATCTTCTTTCATTTCCAAAAGTTGTGTGTGTGTGTGTGTGTGTGTGTGTGTGTGTGTGTGTGTGTGTGTGTGTGTGTGTACATATACACGGAAACTATGATTCCAAGTGGTTTCCCTTTTTGAGTCTTGGGATTGAGTGAGTTTGCAGTTGTGGAAGGGGGGGCTGACATTCAGATGACAGGACGTGACAAAACCAAGCCCCAAGAGGAACCGCACAGAGAGGCTGTGTGGGTTGTGTTCTTGAACCCGCATGGATGGCGGGTGTACGTGGAAGAGGGCAGCCCTAGCTTTTGCTGACTTTGGACCCCCTGAGATACAGCTCCGCTCCTTTGATCCCTCAAGGATTTTTTTTTGTCATTGGCTTGTAAAAGATCAGGATTGGGACGTGGTGTCCCTTCTTTTGTCTCACTAACATTACTATGAACGCTGAGATTTCCTGGGATGGGTGGCAGCGGGTTCTGCTTGTTGCAGCAGAACCAACAAAAGTCTTGTGGGACATCACAGACTACCATGTTCTATTAGGTTCAAGCTTCCGTTCACAGCCTATGTTGTCAGATGGACCTGTTGAGTGTCCTTGCCGATGGGGGCAGCCGTTGCCAGAGGTACTGTGGACTGGCTATAGAACCTTTTTCTTGATAAAGCAGACACTCATTCAATGAACTGTGGGGCACTCCTGGCCTACTGCACCCCAACCATGCCTCATCGGTGGGGCCGAGCCGCTGGCCAAGCCGTCTTGTGGGAGGGGGCCAGCACACATTGGCCGGAGAACAGGAGCAACTGCCCTCTGGCTTGGCAGTGGAGTTCCAATCGAACAGGAAAGGTGTCTTCATGTGGGCTCCTATCCTTTATGCAGCCGAGGGCAAGGAGATGATACAAAGCTGATGGCAGTGAAAAGAAGGGTTGTGTGATGCAGTGGTTACAGTCCTGGATTCTCCCTCCCATCCTCGTCATCTATGCTTCCTCTACTTCCCCAACTTATTTATTTATATAGTTTTATTAACAATTCTCGCTCTCTCAAGAAATCAAAATGCCGTAGCTTGTATCAATTATGACCAATTAAGCTCAGATTCATCTATTTTCTTCCTTCATGTGATTTATCCTAGTTTTTTTTTTTTAAAATCAGGAGCTGAGGCAAGGAACCATAAGACATCACAGTCCCACCTATGAGCTGACTTCAGCTTCCTAGATTTTCCCTATTTCCCTTCACCCTGGGTCTCTTGGGCATTTGTTAAAGCACAACGTACCCACTGGCAGCCCCTGGAATTTGTGCCTCGTTTCTGGTGCTCATGATTTTCGGGGTGCTAGATATGCTTCCCTGTGTTTGGCATTCTAATGTTGAAATCCCCGTCTGTCCAGCTGTGTCTGTGGAGGCGTCTTGGGGTTGTCACACCTTCCTTTTGACAGGGTCCTCGTCTTTAACAGTTGACTGACAGACAAGTAGGTCATCTCTGTTCTGGAAATAGCTCTCAGCTTATTGAAACTGACCAGTTCAAAAGTTGCAAATGTCCTTAAAAATAATTTTAAAAGGAACTTTTATAAGGGGGGAAATGCCATAGATGGGCCAGAAGGAACCTGAGGTGAAAATAATCCAGAGAAATAGAAACACACATCTTTGTGCACCCCCCCCAAAAAAAAAACCCTGTAGGAAGGAATCATGCTGAGTGTTTGTGTGTACTGATCCGAACTCACTGTGCCACATAATTTATTATTATTATTCCAAAGTTATCAACAATTCCCACCATTCATTTTGTACTTTTACACATCACCTTCTTTTTATTGTACTTTTCACCCTTTGCCTTCTAGTTTTTGGCTGTTTTTCTTTCCTTCTCTCGATGATAGCCCAAAAGACTTTTCCCTTCCTGAGTGACAATTTTAAAGTTTTCCTGGAAAATTCCACATTCGTGTCATCTCTGTAGTGGGAGAGGTTTGGTGTGTTGGATTAGTAGGTGTGAAAGGCATGTGTGGAATTTTGGTAGTGGGATGATTTATCTTCCAAAGGGATGAGAAGTTAGGGACCTTGAAATATCATGCGATGTACTGTCTCTCTCCTCACTGGGAAAACTGTCCCTTGGTTTCATTTTCTGCTGATCAATAGGAAAGCGAAGTAGTTTAGTGAAACAGCACCTGCTTTGTACACAAAAAGTTCAACGCCTGGCAATTCCAGCTTGGCAGATTCTGGAACGCCTCCATCCCTCAGTATGAACCAGATAAAGGGATCTATGGCTGTTAAAATGTGGCAAGACTACAAGTCACATTATCACGGTTGTTTAGGGCTGTCTGTTCTTCTTTGATTGGTCCTCAGCTCTGTCTGTTTCTGTTTACAATCCGTTGGAGAAGGACATCAGCAAAACGGAACATTTTCTGGAGAAGGCTGGCCAGCGTGGTGAAAGTTTTTGAGACAGTATCCTATGAGGGAAGGCTGATGGGGTTGTTATAAGTTTAGTCTGAAGCAGAGCCACCTTCAAATGTTTGAGCAAGCTGGACAGGGGAGGGGAGGGTCCCCACTGGCTCAGGCGGGACAAGATCTTGTGCCGACTACGACACAGCAGATGCCAATCAAAAGGCATTCGAAGTTAACAGCCGCCTGAAATTTCGAGTGACATTCCCACCCTCCTGCCACTTTAAATGGGAGCCTCAACTCCGCTTCACCTAGGTCTGATCCGTGTTCAGGGTGCAGGAGCAGTGCCGATAGACAAAAGTGGCGATCTGATCTGACCCAGTCTTACCGCCAACCTGTGGCATCCTTAAGTTGGCTGCCTGGCGATGCAGGCAGAGGCTGGCATGTTTTTTCCTTTGAGCCCTGTTCAAGCTTTCCCACCAAGCCTCGGCAGCGGCACTTCAAAGAGTGCAACCTCCCCCCCCACACACACACACACTCCGCCTGCCCCATGCACAGAGCCTTCCGCTGCTCTTTATTGAGTCTTCAAGTACTGGCAGGCCACTCCATTAAAAAGCCATTTGCTTTTTGTGTGAGTCACTCCCCCTCCCCTGACGAACGCGCGCATACATACACACACACATACATCGCCAGCCCCGGGCCGCCTCCTGTTTCCAGAGACGCTGGCCACTGTTGTCAACCTTGCAACATGCAGTGCATCGTTGGCAACTGGGCAGAAACTCTGGTCCCCATGGCAACTTGCCCAGCCGGGCACTTGTTGGGAGCACAAGAGATGGTGCGAAACACTGGCTGCCCAGAACACCTTCCTCAAACAAACAAACAAACAAACAAACAAACAAGAACAAGAAACAAACTCCAGCCTCTCCCTAGTGTTGTTGCAGGAGGAGCTGCAGGTGGAGAGAAAGAAAGGGCACACTCTCCTGCTCTAGTGAACCTGCGCGTTTTGGCTCAGGTCCCGGTGCTGCCGCCATGGGCTTTCTTAACCTCAACGCCACCAAGCACCTGGCACGTTTCCCCTGATTTCTACCATGTGCCATCTTGGCCCCTTGCCCGCCAGGCACACACATGCCAGATTCTCTCAGGCTTGCTTGGCACTTCATCCTGGGTGAGGTGTGTGTGTGTGTGTGTGTGTGTGTGTGTGTGTGTGTGTGTGTGTGTGTGTGTGTGTGTGTGGTGGCTGAGACTGGATGCTCCTCACCCTTGGCGCGGCGCCCACCAGAGGAGGAAAGGCGGGGGACCTGCATCTCAATTCCATGTCAGACCCTGACACACAGAGGGCCACAGACCATCTGAATTCTTCTTCACTGTCCTTTGGCAAGCTGGCCGGGAGCAGCGGGCAGGCGGGTGGCCTTTTACATCCTCCATGCTGGCTGGCACAGTGCCTCAGGGGTTATCTGAAGCTGGCCATGTCGGCCGCAGTGCATGGTAGGTCCTCTTGCGGCCATAATCCCCAAGTGTTGCCCTGCCATCTCCAACCCAGAGAGTGTTGTTAATGAGTATAGAAATCTGGGTTGGGAAGTGAATTCCGTAGGATGGCCTCTAGGAGTGGGGGCTCCCTCGGTGCACCCTCTTCCCCCCCCCTGTTCTTTCTCTGGCCTTTGCCTCTCCCTTTGAGCCCAGTTCCCATGACCTCCCCGAGAAAGAGAAGAGACTGGCTGGGCCAGAAGGAGAGGAGAGGTGTGAAGCCCGAGGACGTTCTTGTTAACTTCTCATTGCTCTTTCCACTGCTTGGAGAAAGAAGGCCAGTGAAAAGGCAGTGCCAGCCCTCAAGGAGGAATGGCAATTGGCAAGGGCTAGAGACTTTGGAGCTTGTCAGCAGGCCTGTCCTCAGTTTGGGCATGGGTCTCGGGAGACACCCAGTGACATCAGCCCCTAAGGCCGCCTACTGCCTTTGGCCCATAAGCCCTGGAATTTTGGGGCAGGGGATTCCCTAGTTTGAGTCCCTTTGGTAGCAAGGCGCTATTGATGATCCTGTGCAACAGCCAGGGCATTCTGATTGCATGCATCATGGCTTAAATTAAAAGCAAAGTGGTCTGCTTATATACCGCCCCACACACCACTTCCAGTAGTCCCTGGGCGGTTTACAGTTTTAATGACAGTCTGCAGGCTACACATTGCCCCCCCCCCAATCCCCAGCAAGCAGGGTTCTCATTTTACCGACCTTGGAAGGATGGAAGGCTGAGTCAACCATGAGCCTGCTGCCTGGGATTGAACCCCAGGTTGTGAGCGCGGTTTTAGCTGCAGGACAGGCATTGAACCACTGCGCCACGAGGCTCCTCTAACAGAGCCAGGAGAAGCAGGGAAAGGAGGAGGAGGAGGAGGAGGAGGAGGAGGAGGAGGAGGAGGAGGAGGAGGAGAACAAGAAGAGTTTTATAAAGCTGCTGAACCCCCCGCCTTAACACATAAGAACCTGCCAGTGTGTGAGCAGGCCTTTGGCCCACCTACCTGTCTGGTATTGCCCACACTGTCTGGCAGCACCTCTCTTGGCAGGGTGTTTCCAGCGGTCATTGGAGATGCCAACGCTGCAGCATGGCCTTTCGGGTAGGGACTCTCTTACTCCTCCGTCACTTTGCCCTGGTCACGGCTGGCAATGGGTTACTTACATTTTGCACAGAGCACACAGTAAGTGAAATAGTGTGTGATCGGACTCTTTCTTTAAAAAGAAAGGAAGAAAAATAGCAGAAGAACTTCCACCATGATAAACAATTAGTACATTAAACATACAAAGATTTACGTAATAGGAAAGCTTAATGCTCCGAAAGACAAACATTTGCATTTGCTCATTTCTAGGACTGAAGGCTGCTGGCAAACCCTTACTTACAGTATTTTTCCATGTATAAGACTATTTTTGGTCTAAAATGGATAGACTGAACATTGAGGGTCGTCTTATACACGGAAGTAAGCCAAGGAAAGAACTGCACGGTTGAGAAACTAACTTCTCAGACAGAAAAATATGTTACTTACTTACTTACTTACTTACTTACTTACTTACTTACTTACTTACTTACTTACTTACTTACTTACTTACTTACTAGCATCATATTTGGTCTTCATCCCTTTATATGAACGTGCAAGAGCAGTTTGGGAGCTTCACTTGTGACGTGGATGTTTCCTATTTTCCTGCAGTTCTATTTTCAAAGCTGTCCAAATATTCTAAGTTAGGGCCAGCTGAACTTCATCTTACTTGCTGGGTGCTTCTGGACATTTTTGCTAAGAAACACAGAGGCACTTACTTCTTCCGCTTACCTCCTAGGAAATACATTGAGAAACACAGCCGTGGGTGTTCGCATGGGATTCCCAACAACTTGTGAGAGAAGATTAATTTCCCTGCCTAATCCTCACCACCACCACCGCCACCACCCCTGCCACGACGAGCATTTATTTTAAAACAGTCTCCATCAGTTTTGAATAGATTCTGCTCTAGAGACTGTTCCCTTCTGTGGGTTCTCCCACCCACCACCACAGCCCCTGTCTGGTGATAGTATCCCGTATAGCTCAGGATCGCATCACGTAGGATGCCTACCGATGTGGTCTCCCCGCTCTCCACTTCCACCCCCATGGATCCAGTCTATCCTGTTTTTCCATTCGTGCGCTCTGGAGCAATATCTAAAGCAGAGACTTCCTCTTTCTACTCATGGAACATCAGCCAATACCTCGTGCCGTGGTGGCTGCTGTGACGGCTGCCGCTGCCCCCACCCATTGGGCTCCCTTCCCAGCCTCTCCAACAGGAAGGTCTCCTGGCAGGGGAGGATGTTTAAAACCCGCTCGTATCCAGAGCTGGCATCAAACCTCTCCACCTCCCGTTCCATGCCAAAGCGTCAGGAAGCCCTTGGCAGAGGCTGCAATCTCCCGTGTCCCTCTCTCTCTCTCTCTCTCTCTCTCTCTCTCTCTCCCCACCGTGTTCACCGCCAGTTGCCAGCCTGTGTGCCCAAAGTGGCACAGAGGAAAGGCTGCCTAGAAAGAGGGCGTTGTGGGTCACTCCCTGGGGCCCTCGATTTGTAGGGCCCTCGATTTGTGGCGCACTGGTGTAGCATAGTGGCCAAGAGGTATTGAGTCTGCCTTCCCCATGTCTAATACAAGGTTCTGAAATATTGGCCCAGCTTGATATATTGTTGCTGCAGTTCTTGCCGGGAATGTAAGTGGTATGCTTTGTAAACCCAAGTGCTATGTGAATGGTGAGTATTTTTTTTTAATTAAACGCTGGTGGTCCGTGCTAAGCACATGGGTATACAAAATTATGGTACACCTGTATCTCTTTGCCTCTCTGAGTTTGTTTGGTTGTTCTTTCCATCCATCCACCCACCCACCCATCCATCCATCCATCCATCCATCCATCCATCCATCCATCCAAGATCACACAGTGGTGTTCATCACCCCACCCCATGGTCTTATGGGGTCGCATCCAGTGGGAGATAGCAACTGGTCTCAAATTGCCGGTGAACTTAATGGCTGAGTAAGGAACGGAGGGGCTTCCCAGAAACCAGCATTGCCCATATAATGCTGCCTGAAGCAAATCATGGAGCAGCAGCCGCTCGATAACTGCTTTTTTGAAGGAAAAGTCTTGGGTAGCTTGTGAAAGTGAAAGAGGTTCCCCATCACAGCAGGGGCAAATGAGAGCCTCCCCAGTGTCTCTGCCCACTTGCTCATAACAAAGGGACTTGGGGAAGTCTGCTGCCGTCCTGATTGTGCAGAAACTACCACAAGTCCTACCATCTGCATCTACCTCTAAAGCAGGGCAGGCTGCATTAGAAAAGGGTGCCGGTGATGTTCTACAGCCCAATTAAATGTGCAATGGTTTCCATCATACGTAACCACAACATTTATATTTCCATTCTTAAATTTTTCCTCTTCTCTTGTTTTTTGCTTTTTGACAATGCGCAGATAGATCGGGCCAATTTTGAAGAGGAATCCTCTTTGTCATCAGCAATCTAAAAACAATGAAGCTAAAATAATACTTCATTGAATAGAATAAGCTGCTTGATTAAGTGGGAGAGGCATGCCTATTTTCATTGTTCAAACTCTAACCCCCCCCCAATCGATCGAGTCTAATCGATTCGATGTGGCCCTAATTATTCAGAACGACAACTGTTGTAGTTGTGTGGGAAGAGGGTCAGGATTCAAGTCCGTGAGCACCTGGAAGTTGACTTTACTCTAAACCCAAACCTGGTGATCATTTAGACTGGGAGACTTTCCCCAAGAGACCTTCTTGGGGTTCATCTAGGATTCAACCAGGTCACTGGCCTGAAAGACTCTGGCCAAAACATTTAGCCTTGTGCGCCTCCCAGCTTCTTGGGTGTTGTCGTAATTGCCTGATGCACAATGTCCTTCCTCCCTTTACCCTTTCATTTCCCTCACCTAACTGTATATGTGTGTGCGCGCACATGCGCACACAGACACACGGACTCTGCATATACATCCTCACAATAGCCCAGTCCCATAGTCCTATGAACTCTATTTCAAAGGTTAATGTGAAAATCTGGAGTGGATTACCCAAATAAAATGTGCTTATAACCCCATTAAAACACTCTTAGGTTTTCTCCCCCTCCCAACACACACACACACACACACTTTTATTATTTGGAGTGGTTGTTGTGGCTGTAAAGTAATTTAAAATGTCAGGCTTTTTTTTTGCTTTTTTTTGGTTTTGGTTTTCTGCCTGTGTGTTTTCCTTTGAGCAATCTAGTAAGCAAGGGAGCCAGCCGAGCAATCTGCAAACGGTCTGGCAGTGACAAAAAAGTGTGTCTTTTCAATTGGTGAGGGAAGGGGGGGGAAATACAGGCCTTAACTGGAACCATATGGCAGGGCACTTGAGAGAAATCTGCTGAAATGGAAAGCTGAGAGGAGGAAGGCAGCATGCGGGTGGTGGTGGGGGTTGGCGGTCTGCAAGCTGGTTGCACATGGTCGGTCTGGGGGGAAAAGAGGAGGGGAGTCGGAAGGAACCTCCGGGAGCAGCTTCCAGTGAAGCAGGTGCTTCTCCTGAGGCCGTAGGAAGGAAGGGTTCAGGAGAGGAGAGGAGGCGATGAGGTTGTACAAAGCGCACAATAAAAGTAGCACTGCCGGAAGGTCTGCTCTCTTTGGTCTAACCCCTGCCCAAGGCTTCTCGGAGTCCTCAAACAGGACCCTTGCTTGGTGGCCTGGGAAGGAGAGATCCCTGCTCTGGGAAGAGGGGAGGGGGGTCCAGAAAGGCAGTCCGCTGTTTGGTATCCCCTTTTGGACAGCTCCTCCAAGAACCATCCGGCTGGCATGGTTGGCCACTGGCCATGCTTTTTACAGGGATTGTAGTCCCAAAGCCACACAATTGCTGGAGAGATCCCAGTGGTTGAGGGTTCTGGCCGCAGAGCCAGAGGGTCAGAGTTCCATCCCCCCCCCATGCATCCCTGAAAGGGGCTGGACTTGAGGGACGCCACAGGATTCTTTCCTGCTCTGCACTTTATTATATTATATTATATTATATATTAATTCAGGTTTGGGCTCTGGCTGCGTATCAGGCCACCTTCCAGGTAGATCTTCCCGACTGCCCATCCCAGAGAGGAATGGAATGGCTTCGGTCGTGGCTGCATACGCTGGCCCTTTTCTGTTGTTAATTTTATTGGATCTCTAATAAATATGAACTTTATAGCAACCACTGTTGCATTAAGTTTCTTTTAGAATAAATATCCTGAATGTGCACATCCAAAGAGAGAGAGAGAACGAGAGAGAGAGGGGGGTTAGCACAATGCTGAAGAGCATCGCAGTCATTTCACATTGTCGGCTCTTACCACAAATCTGCAGTAGTAGTAGTAGTAGTAGTAGTAGTAGTAGTAGTAGTAGTAGTAGTAGTAGTAGTAGTAGTAGTGTGGTGGTGGTGGTGGTGGTGGTGGTGGTGGTGATGGGGTATTGAACAGCTGAAAAATTAGTCCTGGGTGATGCCACAGCTGAGCACCCAGGTTCCCATCACCCAATCACCCCCCACTTGAGGGGTCCCAGCCCTGAAGGGATGGGGTTGTGTGTCAAAACACTGCTTAAGTTCAGACCTTTGGATCTGTTTCTGGAGAGCCAAGACACAACACCGCCTGCTCACAGATATACATACATTCCAAACTGTACCAGCATGTAAAACATGGAAGGAAGTTTCATACCATCATTTGGCAGGGATGCAGGCACCAGTGCACGAAAGCTGCAATTAAAGTTTCTGTGACCGATGGCCACCACCTTGCTTCTATGTAGGAGAGTCCGCCATCTTTCCAGATAAGCTTCTCCATTGTCGATAGGCTCCTCGGACTCTTACCCCCCCTTGAAACTCTTTGCCAGCTGATGCCTCAACTGATGACTCAGCTGTCCACAGACCTTGGAAAACTTTCTTCCCCTCAAACCTTCTGTGTCATGCCTGCTTGGGTGATGACGGAGGGGAGCAAACCTGACGTGCGAGCATGATTTAGTGCGGTTGGATTCTACCCACCACTGTGACCATCACCTTCGTCCCAGGAGGGAGGGACGGGTAAGGTGCCAAAGCAGCTGCCTTCCTTCCCCTCCCCCCAACCGCCTCGTAGCTCTCTGGCATGCCTCCCTCGCTTGAGAAAAACCCAGCTCCCCTTCTCTGTCTTCTCCCTGCCGACATGTGTTCCCCATTAGACCTTAATTTCAGAAGATTTACAACACATTAAGTAATTTGTAGGTTATTTCAACTTTAATCTGCTGAAGTCGAGAGAGAGAGAGAGGAAAAAAAATTCAAGATTAAATTCAAAACACACAGTTCCTCAAAGAGCCAGGAACTGGGGAGGGTGGGTTGTTTGCCAGTCCCCACAGCTGTCTGGTGCTCACCTCTATCCCAGGGCATGTTGCATGGCATCGGGCGGAAGGGGAAGTCAAGTGAGTAAGAAATCCAGCCAGCCAGGTGGAAGGTGGAGTGAAGCTGTAGCTCCACAGGAGAGCTTCTGCCTTGTTCTCGGGGTGTCCCAGTTTCAATCCAAGGCATCTCTGGTTTTTTGTTATTGTTTTTAATTCATCAGGCAGCTGATGACTGATGGAGACTCTGCTGGTGGCCTCAGACAGGGGCTTCCGGTCATAGTAGAGGCAACACTAGAATAGAGAGGCAAATAATCTCACCCTGTATGGAGTTTTCCTGTTTTATGGGACAGCTTTCCCCAACTAGCAGTGGACTGCGACTACCACCATTCCTCAATATTTTTAATCAAAAAATAAATCCTTTATTTTAACAATCTTTCACATTACAAGCAAAGGGAAAAGAGAAGATGAAAGCTTCACATAACCTAGTAATGCCCATTGTAATCTTAGTTATTAATTAGTTTACCATCTTAGGCACCCGCTATTTACACCATTCCTCAGCTGACATGGCCATTGGGTGGGGATGATGGGAGTTGTAGTCTGAAGGATGCTTCAGTGGGGAAGGCAGGTCTATGAACCGGCCAGAAGAAGAGCCACATTAAGAAATAAATAATTGCCATTTTGAATATGCCCCATTACTCAGCCCTGGAACTATGTCAGGAGGAGTATTGAGCCGCGGGGAGGCATATGCTTTATTACCACCCTTCCTGTGTGCTATAACTTGAAATGTAAGTTGTGTGTCCATAATTCTCCAACCGTGTGGTGCTGGGAACATATGGCTGTTCTGAAAGAAATGAATCAGTAAAATTTCAAAAGTCTACATGTTCTTCCAGTGAAGAAGAGAGTGCCGCCTGGTTCTCTGTATGATCGCCTGGCCTCAACAGCCTCACTTGTACTGTTTTTTTCCCCCTGATCTGTCATTCTAACTGGAAAAGTGGAGCCAAGAATCCCTAAAACTGACCATTGTGACCAAAGTGGACCTTGAACATGCACGGGATACTGGTTCGATGGTTAAGGAGGCAAATCAGGGGAACAGAATGGTGTGGCGTGGCGTGGCGTGGCGTGGCGTGGCGTGGCGTGGCGTAGCATGGCATGTGTTAGCAGAACCCTGAGCTGGGCTCTTTCACCCTCAAATAATAATTGCTTGCCATCAAGTTAATTTTTACTTCTGGTGACTCTTTCCCAGGGTTTTCTAGGTGGAAAATGCACTTATCTAAATACTCAGTTTAATTAAAACTGGGTCTCCAAAACGTGTAGGCGGTTTACTGGCTGAGAGCTTGCTTCCCTTTCACCTCTTTATTCATTTTTTTCTCTACTAATGGAAGAAATTAAATGACCAACTGCTACCGTGGCTGCCTAATTTAAAAAGAATGGATGGAGGGATCTGTCAGTTTTCACTTAGAGACTCAGTTGGTTCTTTTCATTCAGCTTTTCAGTCTCTGTTCACCCAGTTTGCACTTTTATATATATAGATATAATAATGCACACATTTCTTGGCACCCGTTCTCCAAACACACACATGTGGACATGCTTTTCTTGAGGAATGTGTGCTTCTTGAAATTGGCTGCCTTTCCGTTTGTAAGCCATTTCTGGAACTGTGAGTTCGGTAGGTGTGCGCTGAAATAGGAACCAGACTAATTTCTTCCCTATCCTGGATGAAGGGTGAGTTTCAAGCCGCAGCTGTACCTCTGCAAAGTCATAAGGAGGTTACAGGTAGTCATCAGGTTTGGCTCTTGAACTTCTGCAGAAAGCAAAGTAAAGCAAAGTGTTCTGCTTATATACCGCCCAATACCACTACAAGTAGTCTCTGGGCGGTTTACAATTTTAATTACAGTGTGCAGGCTACACATTGCCCCCCCCCTCAGCAAGCTGGGTACTCATTTTACCGACCTCGGAAGGATGGAAGGCTGAGTGAACCTTGAGCCTGCTACCAGGGA
Organism: Phrynocephalus guinanensis; assembly: GCA_037367245.1. Classification (NCBI taxonomy): domain Eukaryota; kingdom Metazoa; phylum Chordata; class Lepidosauria; order Squamata; family Agamidae; genus Phrynocephalus; species Phrynocephalus guinanensis. The sequence goes on from CM074753.1 coordinate 2,155,457, forward strand.
TTGAACCCAGGTCGTGAGCACAGTTTTACCTGCAGGACAGGCATTTAACCACTGCGCCACGAGGCCCTTCCACTTTTTTTTTTTTACAGCCACTTTAATTATAAGTATACAAAATTTGACATGTCAACTCAAGTTCCATTAAACAAAGCCATAAGATTAAGTGGTTCGTTTTTTCTCTCTAAGCAAAAAAAAGAAAGAACTTGGGCTGGGCTGGGCTGAGCAGCATTCAGGTTTCTATACAGGGAGAAAGCCCTTTGCTTTGGCTTCCTTGATCGACACGGCCAGTGCATGGCACACTAGGAAGGTGGTGACATTTCTCTGCTCATTGCTACACTATGAGGGTCACCAGGCAGATGAGTGCTTCCCCTGCCAGGTTTGGCAGCCATGGCAGCTGGGGGGTGCGGACTCATCCGAGCATGCCAAGCAGGTAACCGCACTTGCGTTGCCCTGTTTCTCCTTGGTTGTCTGCTAATCTCTGTGTCCTGGATCACGGCTTCCAGCGTGCCGGGGATGGAGGAGACCCTATGAAAATGATGATATGTGACAATCAGTCACAGCAATTAGTGTTTTGGTTAACAGGCCTTTTTTGTTTTCTCTCACCCAGACAGAATGTCACAAATAAATCCTCGCCTGCATTTGCATATTAATTGGATCGGAGACGTCAAGCATCTTTCATTAAAGAAAATGATCTGCATATTTGGAGACATAAAATAGTTATTTTGATGGGTTTTTTTTCTCCCCCCCCCCCATAAGATCAGGGGGTGGGGGAGGAAGGTGATGGGAGCGGTAGAAAAACGAGGTAGAGTGAAGGCAGAAAAAAGGCATATTGGTAGGCTTAACCCCTCCTGGTCCTTCCTGTGCAAAGCCACCACTGGGTAAAAGGAAGGGACTCCCACATGCATGGATGGTGTCAACGTCCCCCCCCACTCCCCCCAGCATGTTGACTTTGGACATGGCCTTCAGCCTGGAGAATCATAAAGACACAGCGGGATGATCCAGGGTACAGTAATTCCACTTTGAAGTGCCACTAGTTAAAGTAGGCTGGTTTTTTTAACTTCTGAATTGTGAAATGGGGGGGGGGGGGATAACCAAATGGGTTCATGTGCAAGTGTAAGAAAGGAGACCCAGCCACATTCTGGTAGAGGTGGGAACCATGTAGCCAACATGTTGGCCCCAAGACTGTTTTGTGCTCTTATTGGGAAAAATAACTGAAACTGTAACATTTGATAGATAGATAGATAGATAGATAGATAGATAGATAGATAGATAGATAGATAGATAGATAGATAGATAGATAGATAGATAGATAGATAGATAGATAGATAATGTGTGCTTGTTATACTGGCCCATGTCCCCCACCTTTATTTGAGACTGCACGTTCATGAGGTCACCACCAGCCTGGGAAATACCTGGCCTTCCTGCTTTTGGGGGAACGCTAATTTCAATTAGCCCTTTTCAAACTAGCCATGGCTAAGGACTGATAGGAGGTGGAGTCCAGCCCAAGTGAAATGCTACAGGTTGGCTGCCTACCTCTCTTCCGCCAGATTACAAGCTGGCCGGGGAGTCCATGGTGAGGCAGGTGATGGACTTTCCAGGTGGGGCTACAGTTGGCCAAGTGAGACTGATTCTTTACAAGCGATCGGAGAATGTGGGCCTTCATGGTGTTTGGCCTACAAGTGCTGCCAGCCCAATACCATAGATCCCATGCTGCCTAGCTTGCTGTTGTTGGCAGTCTCGTTGCCTGGGGCAAGCAGCAAAGAAAGTTGCCCTCCGCTACCTAAACAGAGGGGCAGTTTTGCCTGATTTTGTGCTCAGCCGGTGTGACTACAACCCAGGATTTCCATGTGTGGGTTTCCTTCAAGCCCAGAGCTCAAATATGAACTTTGCGGCTGCTGCACAGTGGATTTTGAGCTTCCACTTTGAGCCTCTGTGAGTTCAAATAACACCAGAGTTGTCTGTGACCAAAGGCAGCGGGTGGCAACCTTGCATTCCTGGTCCATTCCCCCCCCCCAATAAAAGATTCCTCTGGACAAAGGGACTTTTAATGCTGGGCGGACTTGTGCGACCCTCTCGTCTAAGACTCTGGCATGGCACACCGACGCACCTTGAGACGAGTGCTTCTTCTTCCGAGCCTGGCCTTCCTGCCCCGTGCTTTTTAAACGTGTGGTTTTACACGCGCAACATGACACGACGCCCACAGGCCAATCCTAGGAAGCCCTTGGTATCCGGGGAACATTATCACACACCCTCGAAATAACCCAGAAAGCTGCCGATCCCTTATTAGGGAATGAATCCCTGTCACAGAGGAATGGCAAGGCACAATTTATTGACAGGCTGGTGTGACGGCCGGCAGCTTGGGTCTCGCCCTCCCCTCCTCCAGCCTCTCATGCCAAGAGCCCAGCAACAACCGTCGCTGGAATGGAGGAAGGAGCGTTCAGATTTTGCCACGTTTCAAGGTACCCTTGCCTCCTCCGCCAGTATTTACACGGGATTTGTGTCCTCGTTTGACAAACGAGATCCCTCTTGAGGAGGGCATCTCTCCTGCCCGTTTTTCCTCAATCACGCCTTGCACCCATTTGCACATTCGTGTTTGTTCTTTGCTCGGGCATGTTCTTCTATTTTCAGTTTATCATCTCACCCCCTGCTCTCCCTCACACGTTTTATTTTTCCTAGGTGCCGAGTGGTTTCCAGTATTGTACAGCTGGCTTTCCCCACCACTTCCACGCTGCCAGGGTTGTTTTCAGCTCAATTCTATGGCTTTTCGTTAGGGCGATGCCAGTGGCGGCTGCAGCTGGCACTGCTGTTCAGACCTCCTCCAGAATCTCTTCCCACCCCCTATCCCCCAAGGTAGCAAAGGGGAAGGTAGCTGTAGGTGCTTCAGTGCAGAGAGACGTGGATGCATGGTGATAACCCTAAATATCAACAGCAAAGGGGTGGTGGCAATTAAAGTCCCAGCATAAGACTGGGAAGGTTTAGGTTGGAGGTCCCACTCAGCCATGAAACTCGGTGAGTGACTTTGGCTCTCTTGACTGAGGTCTGGCCTAAATCGCAAGGCTGTGGTGCAGAACCGTTTAAGGAGGATGAGACAGCTTTGAGCTGGCTACCTGAGCCCAGGATCAAACTCTGGCCATGAGCAGAGACTGGACTGCAGTACTGCAGTTTAATGAATGCATCATGAGGCTCTTTGTAGATTGCTTTCAGCCTCTGTGGAAGAAACATCATGAAGTCAGAGTGATCATGAGGGCTAAATTATGCTGCACCATACCTGCTCCTTGGGAACAATAGCAGAGTTGGGGCCTTGCCTTCCTAAAATCAACTCTTTGCTCCGGGTATTAGACTAGGTGTGATAGTCTAGCGGTGTGTGGTATCATGGGATGCTTCTCCATCCTTCTATAAGTGCACAGGCATTCCATTTTGAGGCCTTGCCAGGTGACCCCCCCCCCCCCAACTTAGGAACCTAGCATGGTTTAGGAACGGTGCCGCCCCCAAACTTTAGATCTTCTATACTTCAATAAACTTAAGTCCTATTGATTTTGGTATGTTCATTCTGATGGAGAATGTTTGGATCCACTTTGTGGTGCTACAACTGACAAAGGTGGATTCCCTGTCCTAAAGGAGGTAGTGACCTGGGATGTGGAAATATAGGATACAGGCAATACCTTTATAGGCCTTTATCTTCTGTCACCTATCTTTGCAACTGTGTTTTGTGACGGCCACGTGGCTCAACCCCCTTTTTGCTTTGATGGGATGTGGAAAGACTTCCATATTATAGCTGTTGTGAGTTTTCCAGGCTGTTTGGTCCGTTTCTGGAAGTTTTTCTTCCTGATGTTTTGCCAGACTCTGTGGCCGGCATCTTCAGGGGGCAAGGGGCTCAGGGAACAAGGAGTTTTCGCTGTGAGTGAGACCGTGAGGTTTTAAAGTTGTTCCAGATGAACTGAGAGAAGTTCCGGATGAATTGATTCTCCTGGCCAGTTGGAAACCAACCCACGTTCTTCTTGATACTTCCAGAAAACTTTCCTGGGCTTCTGTATGATGTTACAAGTGCTTAGTGTTTCTTGGTTATGTTTTCTGCTCTTCCCTCTGTCCAGACCTGGAAGTGGGCTTTACCACAGACCAGAGACTTAAGCAAGGAGAGAAGATGTGGTGGTTTGTAGCCTGCCTGTCTTTGGATGGGCAGGAGCTAAAAGTGGCCTCCCTTTTGTCAACACACTGCTGTTCACTTAGCAGCCAGCTGGTGCTATCAATCATGCGCCGGCACCACCAGGAAATCATTCCCAATCAATTATAATTGCTCTTTACCTATTTCCTGTGTAAATCACTTAGGCTTTTTTTAATGGCAAATGCAAGAGGAAGTGAGGACATGGTGGCATCACTCCCTCATCTTCCTTTGCTGGTGTTCACTGGACAGGAAGATGCAGGAGTAGGCGATACCATTAGAAAAGCACTAAAAAAATTCATAAAGTATTTTGTCTTTCATGGGACAAAGTCCACTTCCTTAGGCATTTACTGGTATCTTGCCAATATGGCAGAGAAATGAGACTCCCACAAGATCATGGCAAAGGGTTGTGCCAGGCTTGTTTCTTAGAGGTGATTTAGATGAAGAGCAGGCTGCCATCGAGAGATGGTTTCTCAAGCTACAGCTTCAGGTGCCCATTAACTGGCTGTCATACTTCAGCTCCTCAAAGTAACCCTGGACTTATGCCTCCACCCTCTTGCATCCTGTACCATAGGCAGAAGTTTCCAAACCTCAAGTTTGTTCCTCAGCAAAGGTGGGTTGGGATCTGGCTTTGTGGACTCACTCCAAGCACCCAGGCTTTTTTATTAGTGGTGGATGGTGACACCGCCTACAAAGATTACCCCGCGAAGCTCCAGGAAAAACGGATTCTCCTACATCTTTCCTAGTTTGAATGCAATGTATTGGGGGTGATTTGGTCTTCAGTGGAGTTTCGAGACCTGTTCTCTTCACAAAAATACCACCCGTTGGAAACCAAAACAGCTACAGTTGACTTGTAGATATTGGATCCACTCAGAGTCTCCAGTTTTGGATTTTCTTTGGAAATTTGGCTATCACGAAAGGGGCCTGCAGTTCAAAATTCAACATGGGAGTGGTTCGCCACCAAACTATGAAGGCATCTGCTGTGTCGTTGCTTAATCCAGCTTCACTTACGGATTGGCAGAGAGACTACACAGTAATAGGGGCAACAAACAGGAGCTCTGATTATAGAGTGCCAGCAGTGAGTAATAGACTTTGGTGAGCTACTCAAAGTTAGGGTTCTGCGGTCTATGTTGGCGCGGCACAGAAATGGTTGCTAGCCTTCTCAAGCACTGACATTTTCTTAAAAGGTGGTTCATGCTTCTAGCCCTCAAGAGCGCACATTCACAGCCTGGTGTACATTAACATTCACTGTGGGGTGACAACAACACCCCATCCCATTTCCAGTCATCTAAACACCACCACCCCCGGCCCTGCTTGCAAGTACCCAGTGGTGGTGGACGCTGATGTTTGGGTTTAAAGTAAAAATGGTCTGAGAAGAGGCACCAAACTGTTCCCTGGAAAGACTGGGGAAACTGTAAATCCAGGGTGGCTTGAGATTGTATCCTTCTTTTCGTTTTAACGAGCCAGCCCCTTGCAGGAGGGAGGAGGAAGTGGCTGCTGGAAGGGCGAGTGGGGAGAATCTGGGTTCTGCCAGAGCCGGCCGGGAAGGAGCAGGCAGGCAGCTGGCTGCGATGCCATCCATCCATCTCGGCAGTTATTTTATGGAGTCCTCGGACGTCCGGAGTGCTGCGGTGTTTTGTTAAGCGCCGTAACACAGAGTTTATTTAATGTGGGTTTAACTGCCTCGCGCTTTTATAAATCAAAATAATTAAAAATAATAAATTTGAAGGTTAAACAACAGCTTGCGCTGTGGCTGGGAGAGAAGGCCCTGGCGGCAAGAGAAGAGAGAGAGAGAGAGAGAGAGAGAGAGAGAGAGAGAAGGGGAGGCAGGCAGGGTTTCAAGAATCCCACTTCTGAGCTGGTCTTCTCTGACATGGTGGTCTATGGGAATTTGACCAAGGCCGAAGGACGAGGAGAGGAGTCCAGGGACCTGTAGCAAACTGTGTCAGGAAATGGTATCCTCAGGAACCTTCCAGGTCCCAAAGGGGTCCCCCACCACTGCATGCCTTCAGCCCCCTTGTGAACCCCCTTTTTTTCAGCACCCCGTCCTTCACTCGACCTCATCATGCCACATTGGCCCCGTGGAAACGGCAGTGCTGTGTCAGAGAGGTTGTGGTGCATTTGTTTGTCAGGATGCCGCAGGGTCCGGATGGACCCCTTGGAACTGCTTCAGATCAGTCTGGTGTCGTCACTTTTTCCATGAGGGCTTCCTTGCACCAGGACTTCACGGGGGGGGGGGGGAGCTTGAAATTAGATGGGATGGAAGTAGCAGCAAGGCCTAAGAGTTTGAGGGGCATTGGGATGAAATTAGATATCAATGCACAACAGCATAGAACTTAAATAGAGGTCATTTGAAATTATATCAGTTACCCCTGAGTCTTTGTTGTCATTAGCTATGGTATATTTGGAAGCCATCTTATGGAAGATTGCAATTATGAATAACTACTAGATGTAACATATATTATTTATCTTACCAGATTCAGTCTTCGTTGGACTATCAGTTGCTGGGGTGCATGAGCAGAAGGATGCCATTCGACTCATTTATTCTTGCTTGTAGGCTTCCAAGAGACATCTTCATATCCAGGGTGGGAACCAAGCCCTTGACTAGAACAGCCTTTGAGCTGATGCAGTGTAGTGATTCCTGGATTACCTTCTCCCTGAGAAAGAGACATGATTTGGGGGGGGGCACTCACCCATTTCCCCAAGCCTCTCTATCAAGTCAAAGACTTAGCATCTTCATTTTAAAATGCCAACCGAAATTGAAAGCCAGGGGGAGAGCCTGGAATATTTGTGAAGAGGGTGCTGATGCCCTTGTAGTCCAGGGCAAAGACCAAGCCTCCTAACCCCCCCCCCCCACTTAGCTTCCATGGTCTGTAGCTGACCAGACCACATCTCTAAGTTCACAGCAAGTTGAGGCGAGAGCTGTCCATGATAGGACTTTTTGGAGGTCATTGATGTGTAGGGTCACCCTAACTGACAATTAATTTGACAGCACCTAACAACAAAGATTGTGTGTCCCCCCCTACTCCCACCACCCCCAGTGGCTGAAAGCCACATGCAATGTGACGGATAAAATGCTGGGACCAAGGAGCCTTTTTTTTTGCCCTCTCCTCTTTCTCTCTGTGTCCGTTTTGTGTCACTTTGATAAGGAATTTGATGACTTTATCAGAAATGCCAGTGCCTTATTTAGCAGGGTGAGGCTAGCAGTGTTCAGCAATGCACAATCTCTTGATAAATGGCAAAAGAAGAGGAGGAGGGGAATAGATCGGGCCAGCCAGAAAGCTAAAACTTATTTTGCCCCCGTTCCCATCATGTTTGCACTTTGGGACAGCAGATAACAAATCCGTGCTTGCTCTCCAGGGTTGCCTATTTTTATTCGCAAGGGAGGGCGGCAGGAATCCTTAAAAGGGTGCAAAAGAAAATTCCTCCTCTTTGGCTCCCTCCTCCTCCTCCAACCCTTCCCTCTTTCTCTTTTACCTGCGTTTGTTCTTATCGGGAAGGGCACGGCAGGGAGTTATTGGCTTCCCATCTGCTCCGTTGGAGTTACTGTGGGCCACATAAGGAGAATCCAAGCAGCCAGGCTGGCTCTCCCCCAAAAAGGGACCACCAAAAATGATAAGAAAGCTGAGTCCACCCCCTACTGAAGTAACTTGGGGTGGGGTACTGAATTCCAAGTTGAGTTTTAGTTGAGTTTAGGCTTAGCTTTTTAGCTCAGTGTGTGTACGTCAATGTGATGGTGATAAAGAAAATAATGGACACCACAGAGTGAAATAAAGGGGTTGTGGTGAGAGATTCAAGCCCTCAGTGACACAATCCCTACTTTGTCTGCAGGAGATTCCAGGCCTGATTTCTAGAAGGCACACAAGAGAAAGATTCTGGATCATAGTTGCTAGGAAAGGCAGAGATCTGTTTGGGATGCTGGATAGTCCTTGTTGGCCACAACAGGCCCAAACGGGCAATGAACCTATCCTCAGACCTAACCGAGAGCGGCTGTCTTGTGTTCCTCCTAGCATTTCTTGAAAAGCCTCCACCCCACCCCCCACGCTTGATTTGCCCCATACAGACCAGGAGAAATGGACTTATTTGTCCGCTGTGATATTCTTTTTATGACATTCACTGTGGTCAGATGGGGTCACCATGAGGGCTGGGGCATTATGGTCTGAAAAAGTAACTTTTTGACATTGCCATCCTTCCTGGCGGTGAAATTTATGTATTTATTTGTGTGTATTTTTGCCCTGCCTTTCTCCTTGGAAACAGACCCAAGGCGGCTCACAGGAATGAGGGTCAATATACAGTCCAGTGCAATTAAGACATATTCAAGTTTAAGAACAGGGAATTGAGGGGTATCTTACACAATTAGAAGGCAACATTAAAGCTAAAAGAGAATGTGAGCAGTTAAGAAAAGAGTATGAATTCCATGTAATCATGTACGGTAGACCAGTGGTTCTCAACCTGTGGGTCCCCAGATGTTCTTGGACTCCAACTCCAAGAAGCCTTCACTACTAGCTGAACTGGCCAGGATTTCTGGGAGTTGCAGTCCAGGAACATCTGGGGACCCGCCGGTTGAGAACCACTGCGGTAGACCATCTATAAGTTATGAGGGATGGGAACTAACCATGGATAACATAGTGTCAATGTAATCACACAAGGAGAGATATAAACACAAAGTTATAAGTGGTTATAAATACAAAGTCTGTGTAGCCATGTATGGTAGATTCATATAAAAGATACAAAGTAGTCCCTCATTCAGGTCTTTGCCTGTTTCCGAAAAGACAGCAGGGGTGGGGCAGTCCACAGACAGAGTGAAGAAATCTACTTTCTGCAATAAATCCTAAATGTGCAGCCCTCCTCTGTCGTAGTGGGTGAAGCAGGGTGCCAGAATTTAGTCACGGACAGTAATCCAAAACTCAGTTAGAATTCTGTGACAAATGTTTTGTGTTCTAAGTTGTTTAACAATAAGTGTTTTGTTTGAGTTCATCCCTAGAAAGGTACATCCAGGGGATGTATTCAGCCATGCCTCATGGTTTGAAACACAGTGACTGCTTGATCACTAGAATTATGATTCCATGAAGAAGAAAAATCTGCTCGCTCTTTCAGGGCTCCCTCTGAGTATAGTTTGCAGTCCTCCCAATAGCTAGGGGGGTAGTGGAATGGATTAAACAAGCAACAACGTGTTGTTGTGAGCTTTTTTTGTCATAAAGAAAAGCACTCAAGGCAGTTAAGACCAATTAGCTTTAGAAACGAGCCACCCTTGATAGAGATGGAAGCTGCTGGTTTCATACGGATCCGTCTGCTTGTCTGGAATCATCCCGATGGATGCCCACTCTGTCCTACCTTGAAGGTGCATCATCATATTCTCCTTAGCCATCGACCTTTGTTTTATCCTTGGTAGGTCAAGATTCAGAGAGAATCAGGATCCTTATGGAAAACACAATCCTTGATTTAGATTGGTGGTTTCTCTTCTGTGCCTTGGTCAGGAAAAAATTGAGATGGTTCACGCCATTATTCTCCCCCCCCCCCCCAATCATTTGTAATATACGAATCACTTTAACAAATTAAGTGAACCCTGTGAATGCAACCCCACCCAATACCGACTCAGTTGGCAAGAGATGCGCCTGCTTGTTGCCCAAACCAATGCAAAACCAGGAACTCTTTCTTAGCTACTGTTATACAAAATCTGGGCATGTGTGGGGCGAGAGGAAAGGGGTGGGGGAATGGGTCCTTGGGGCAGTTTAACAACTCTGATGAAGCTCGCTAATAAGGAATCAGTCCTGATTAGGATTAATCAGAGCAGCCCAAAGCTTGGCAGTCTCTGGTAATCTAATAAAAATTCCCAGGGTGGGTTTATTCTGGAGGAGGATTTGCGCTGGACGCTGGAAGAGCAGGATTAGCCCAGATGTGGGTAGTGAGGGCCGGAGAGGACGGGGGCGTGGGAGATAGACGGGCAGCAGGAGTAAACGGACGTGACAAGGTCAGTCAAGGCCTTTGTCCCTGCAGCCCGATTAAAGAGCCTGCCCTCCCGGCTCCTTAGACGTGAGGGACGTTGTCGGACCAACGGGATATTTCTTAATTCTGCCGGGGCGCGGGGAGGGATTGGAGTTGACAGCCTGGGAACCCATTTGTTTTGGAGTGAAAAAAATAAGATGAAATGCGTGCTATCCCTGTTGGAGGAAGAGAATGCATTTTCTCGGAGAAGCCCCCTTGAAGCTCCAAGGGGCTTGGCCATTGTCACAGCCACTGAACTGGGGACATGGGGGGGGGCATTCATGGATGTCCTGGCACACTCTTGAGGAGTTAGGCCTCTGGGACCAGCAGCATGGAGGCTCCACAGATGAGATCTTCGATCTAGCAGGGATGAGGCTGATGAGGTTAAAGATTGCTGTCGTTGTCATTAGGTATCTCTCCCTCGCCCACCCCAGCAGTATTATTCCTTGCTAGTTCCTTCCTTTCTGGTACTGTGAAGCCACCGCCAGTTGGAAATCTGTGCCCAATGTTTTGTGTTTGTCTTCTAAAACATGGGCTTTTCAAGTAACATTTCTCATGGATGCATTTTGTTGTTGATTTGAGTGTATTTGTGCACATTTCATGAAGGTACACTTCTTTGGTTGTTCTGTTGCTCTATAGCTAGCGTTTACAATCCAGTTGTGCTCCCATAGGTTGTATTTTGGAACACCCATGGAGTGGTCCAGTGCGCTCTATTTCCTGCCAGTCGAATGGCGTACACGGAATTGTGCTCCAGTGTGACTGTTATCTGTGCAGATACTTCTTTTTTGGTGATGGTGGGGAGGCAAAAGTAATTCCATGGCAGATAGAAGGGGTTCTTTAAGGGAGATCACTCCCTGCAATGTGACCTTTTCCATTGTAACCAAATGTGCACCCTTCCCACTATCCAACTACACTCTCACTGTCTGCTAGACAAAGGCATAAGACATTTTATCGGGGGGGGGGGAGGAAATACACAACACTTCCCTGCACTGGAACAAAGAGGTGCCCCTCAGTCCCTGTGCCTTCTGTCACCTGGTTCACCGTCTGCCAGAATGTTGTTGAATTGTCGACCAAGCTGATGGCCCTCACACACACACCCCACCTCACCTGTCCCGTGTCAAAAAAAAGACCCTCTTCTGCAGAAGCAGATATTGGCAAACGTCGCCTTTTAGAGCGGCCACACGGCCTGGAGAATTCCGGACTTGGCAATGGAAGACGAACCAGGGTTTCCAAGCTCCGGCCCTAAGCTCTGCACTTGGCAAGAGTCCCCGCTGCCTCGTGCTTGGCCCTGCTCTTCTGCAGCACTGGCCCTTTCCCCATGAGGTCTAGAGGGGTCGGCGCTACCAGGTGGAGGAGATGGGAGTCACTGCAGCACCTCTTGGGACGGCACCACTTCGGGGAAAGTTGACCTGGGTTTGTTCGCTTGCTTGCCACAAGAGGGGCCACGGCATGCCCGGGTCTACCAGGGGGGGGGGGGGATGGGCACCACGAATTTTCTGAAGAAATGAACAAATAACATAAACACTGGTCTCTTTCAAAGCTTTTCTCTCTCTCTTTTTTTCAGGGGGGGGCAAAGTGGCGTGCGTGATTGTCGGCTTGATGAATTCCCCCCGGATGTAATGAGCTGGTTTTCTGCTGTTAATATTGCATCTGCTGATGAAGGCTTCGTTAGGATAATGGAACGAAGCTAAAATATAAATGACTCGCTGTCAAGAAACAGCTTTTGCTCGTGTTCTCTTGACAGTTCCCGGGCCATGGTGGTGGTGGTGAGGAATCCGGGGGCGGTGGTGGCAGCGGCGGGGGGGGGGACTTCCATGTGTGTGCTTGATGCGCACGCATATTTTAAATTGTCCTTGCAAGACATTAGTCTAGCTTTCCATTTCCAAGCCCTGGAGGATTAGGAGCTGGTCAGGTTGAAAATCTCTCCGGTTTGTTCTCTAGCCTGGACAATTGGCTGCCACATAAGAAGGGAGAATCCTGTTTCCTGCCCGTGCCTTAAGATGATAAATTGATCTAACCCATATGCTAGTTTCCTCTGAGACAGGAGCTGCCTAGCAAAAGTTTGTTTTCATGTGTTCATTTGTTTGAGATATTTAAATGCTTCTGTCTAATGTAAAGTAGGGTATGGAAGTCAAAAAATAACAAACAAACAAAATGCCATTTTAGGGGATCTTTGAGGGACGCATAATATGCTTGTGCAAAATTCCACCACCACCACCAAAAGTAATACAAAGCAAAGCATTCAGTTTGAAAAGTATCTGTAGTTGGGGACGGAATCTGAAGGCAAAACTCCACTTGTTCTTGTCTTGGTCCTTTCTCCTCTTGTGCCATGGGGCATACATTTCACTATTCCATGTCCAGCAGGACTAGTATAATTCCCCAGTGCTAACTGGGGATGATGGAAGTGGCCCTACGACACCTAGGCATGCCAGTTTGGGGAAGGCTGTACCTCATTCGTTTCATATTTGAGAGAGAAGCGTCTTGCAGGGTATTTTTACACGAGCAAATTCCTCTCTTTCTCTCAGTTTCTCCACCCCTAAGGCAGGCATGTCCAAACTTTGGCCCTCCTGATGTTTTGGACCACAACTCCCAGAATTCTAAGCTTAGGTTGCCAATGGCAAAGGACTGTGGGAGTTGCGGTCCAAAACATCTGGAGGGCCAAAGTTTAGTCATGCCTGCCCCAAGGGAACAGGAGGCACTCTGCCTCCTGCCGCCGCCACTGCCGCCTCCACTGCAGTGTAGAGAGCCCTTTTGTGTCCTCCTGGGCAGCCCTCGCAGTTGGTGAGACTTTTGCCCGGGGCCTCTCACCCAAAGTGTGTCGTTGTGCTTTGGGCTCCTTCTCCAGCTTCCCAGCTCCTTCATTATCTTAATCACTATTGTGGTAAAGTTTCTTGCTTCCTTTGACCTCTTTTTTTTTAACCCCAGGCAGTGATGGTGTCTAACGACAACTGACACTCATCCCCTGGCGCTATTACCTAGGAAACTCACCACTTTGGCCTTTGACTCCTCTCTCTTCTACTCTTTTTCACAATCCTTGCGCCCCATGTCTCTTTCTGCTTTATGCATCCCCCCCAATTCTCCCTTTCTCCCCGCCGCTCCCCCCTTTTTTGTCTTTTACACGGATTTCCTCAAAAGTATTTTAATCAATCAAATTTTGGGGAGAAAAATAGGCTCCGTCACGCCTGGGCTTTGGGTCGTGTGACACTCCCCCGGGGGTCCTGACAGCTCCTTAAAAGAGGGGCTCGGGATGTGGGGGCCAAACAGAATGTTTGCGCAGGAAAGAGATGGTTTCCATGACACTCTCCGGGGACCCCCCACTGTCAGTCAAGACCTGAGACTTTTAAGAGGGGTGGGGTTTTTTTTTAGGGGGGATGTCAGGGAATGGGGGCACCCGTGCGTGTGTTCAGGAAGACTTGGCAAAACGAAACAAACACACACACACACACACACACACACACACACACACACACACACACACACACACACACACACACACACACACACACACACACACAACAAAGGGGCGAGATCCGAAGCGGAGGTGCCGAGTGGAGAGGCAAAAGAAACTATGGGATGCCTTGACAGCTGCCCCCAGCTCTCAGGGAGGTGTCAGCACTTTGGGGGAGCCGGTGGGATAGACAGTAATTTAGTCAGCTTCGCAATTCTGCATAATCGAGGGGCTGCTCCGTTGCTGCTTCTTTTTCTTTTTTTTTTTTTTTTTGAAAAGTCAATTTTTCATCCGCTCTCTCAAGGCATTTCCTCCAGGAGAGCCAGTCACCCCGTCACGGAAAGAAAGCGTTCCGGTCCTTGGTATGCACTCTGTTCTTTGACCTCCTTTAATATCTCGATCCTTCCGTGTTACCTTTGGAGCTGCTTCCCCCCCCCCCCCCCCCCGACTCCCCTGCACAAAGCACCTGCTGTTCTCCTTAGCTCTCGATTTTCCTTTGGACCTAAAGTGATGGCAGGGAAGTGGCAGAAGACGTCCCCTCGGGCTCAAATCTTGGGGTGGTAGGGCAGCTTCTGTTTAGAGATGAGACTGGATTTACGGAGAGGTGGGAAGGATGCTGGTTCTCAAACCTAAGGCTGTGAGGTGGACACCTCTCTGTCTTCCCTTCTACCTCCCTACCAACTTTGCCTGTACTGCCAAACTCGGCTCTCTCCTTTCCATCCTTTACTTGTGTCCTTTTCTCTCCGGTGTGCCATCTCCCTTTAGAAAGTGTCATTAGGCTTAATTGGTTTGCTTCGATGGGCCGGGAGCAAATGAGCAGGCAGCAAGCACAAGACTGCCCAGTGGTTATGGGTCTGTGTTGAACCCGGGCACAGGAAGACTTGAAGCTCCAGTCCTCTGATCCCGCTCCCCACTCCTTCCCATCCCATTGTTTGTTATCACGTTTGAGCTCGGTGGTGAGCTGGAGTTCCAGCAAAGTTGTCTCCCCTCCTCTCCTTATGTGCTCTACCCCATCTACACGCCCAGCACCTCTGGGAGGAAGCAAGCGAGCTTCTGGCCAAAAGGGCTTTACGTCTTTGTCCTGGTGTCTTCGTATGGGCAGCAAATGTGTTCCTGCACATACTGTGTTGCTTTCTCCTGTTAAAAGATGTCCCCGATCAACAGGTCTTAAGGAAAGCACAGAGTCAAGAGAGGAATCTCCCACTTTGTGTTTTGCTTTCTTTTGTTCTGAAAAGCAGTTCTAAAACCCCTTTTCTCTCTCCTGGATTACACTGCCAGCTGCAATACCCACACTCTGCTGGGCTTGTTCTTAGAATGTCTTCTTCTTTTTTTTAAAGGTAGAAATTTTGATATGTGCTATCTATGGTATGCATTTATTGCAGGGATTTTTCCACACTTCCCCATATTTTTTGTGCAGCATACTCTTTTTAGATGATTTGTTGCATCCATCCATCCATCCATCTTTCTTTCTTTCTTTCTTTCTTTCTTTCTTTCTTTCTTTCTTTCTTTCTTTCTTTCTTTCTTTCTTTCTTTCTTTCTTTCTTTCTTTCTTTCTTTCTTCCTTCCTTCCTTCCTTCTTCCTTCCTTCCTTCCTTCCTTCCTTCCTTCCTTCCTTCCTTCTTTCTTTGTTTCTTTCTTTCTTTCTCTTTTGAGTGAGGGCAAGTTTTTGGTGCTGCAGCATAACCTGAGAGCCACTTTTCATCAAAAGCTTGCCCCATGCCCTGTGCCTTGGCGGCTGCTTCCTTATCTGGTATACAAACGTTGCTCTTCTACACCAGCTTTGGCCGATGCTCAAAGGGCAGAGAATGGAGAAGCCAAATGTCTTTGGTTGTGTTATCCCGCCCCCCTTTTCCCCTCTCCACTCTTCCACATTCTGACAAAAGAAAGTCGGAATCAATAAGAGTGGGTAACAGGAGATAATTATCTGGCCAGCCTCCGAATAGCAGGCTGTGGTGCTGAAGGAAGCTCCCTTTCTTTTCTTGGCAGTTGGCCTCAGACAATGCTTTCTGTGGTTCCCAACCATCTCTGTGTCGTCTGGCCATGGGGAGGAGAGGGAAGTCCCTCCTTGTGCGTGTGTGTTTGGAACGTGGCCACTGCAAAGGTATTGATTCCAAACCAAAGCGATTTGCTGCCCTTCCAGGCTGGGTGGCTAGGTAAGGTGGTATTTCTGAGCATGGCGAGCAGCTAGATTCTAGGTTGGCCATGTACCCTGAGGGGATGGTTCTTCCTTTGAAGGTCTGTCAGAGGGCAGGTCTCCATTGGAAAGACTCCACTCTTCAATTCCAATTTCCAACTTAAGGATGAAGAAGAGGATCCATGGAGCAAGATCTGTGCATCTGCCAGTCACCATTTAGCATCTGGATGGCTGTCTCATACAGGTCACCCAATCTTGGCCTTTTCTGGTGTGGAGACAGAGTCAAGAGCTTTCTATCCAAGGAAGCCTCCCAAAAGCTGCAGAGCTGAGCTTGGACACTGCACTTGAGGTGCCATTAAAAGACAGCAGGTGATCAGTTGTTGTTTCCCTTCATGCCACACTGGAGGGGCAGGTGAGATGATGTGCACGCAGGTCTGTGGATCAGTCTCAGGCACTCAAATGTTGAGGGCAGATCCTGAAGCCTGATGCCAAGATTGACTTCAGACGGGAAGTGACACTTAACAGCTTAGGAGTCAGGCATCCTGCAATGAAGCTGCAATTCCCTTTGTGAATAAGTGCCATTCACTTCAGTGAAGTGGACTTTGAGCAGACATGGCACAAGTTCGCAAAAGAGCAAAGGTATGAATGGTCTCTGGGCTTATGCACTCTCCCTCCCTTTTAGTCCCTTCTGTGAATTGTCCAAATTCTGGTTTGCAGAAAGATAGTTGAGTCCCAAAAACAAGGATTTAAGATGGCTAGGCTGGCTTAAACTTGGCAATGAAGGGGGATACAGGAGCATGCCCAGTGGCACTGGGGGTGGGGGAGCAGCCAGAAGAGAGAACAATAGTTTGGGCAGTTAAAAAAAAAGCTTCCATGGGTTGAATCTGACTGGATCAATTAGTGCCAATTATATAATTCCTACCCAGACATCTTCATAAGTTACAAAATCTGCTTAAACTGTGGCACCAAATTCGCCCACTCTCTAGCTTTACCTCTCCACAAGTTTGCCGGCACACAAGTGCCTACCGGGACTCCACCCGCATTTCACTAACAGCAAGTAGCAACCAGCTTCTGCCCAACCAAGCCACCAAAATCACCGGGTGGTGTTGGCGTGGCAGTTTAGTTAGGAAAAGGCCTGTGGTGGTGTCGGTGTGCATGGGCGCTGTCCCTTTAAGATGAGGAAAGTGGTAGTGGTGGGAATGGCACAATAGGACCAGCTTCCATTTGGAGGCACTTCCACTGCTTCTTCCCCCCCCCCCACCGCCGCCCCCCCACCCCTTTGGAAAGTTTCCTGCCCAATTGTTATGTGCGATCCGATCTGAAAGTTACTCTCTAAGCTTCTTGTCACATTTTGACTTAATGAAGTGCAACTGAAGTGGGAATTGGGGTTCATCACGGCAGTCTCTCTGTACTCCCTTGTTGTCAGAAAACAGGGGCGGTTAGGGACCGCAATGCAACGCTGCAAGTCGTTATCATTCCGGTCAGTCTGTTTAACACAAAATTAAACAAAGAACTAATTAGTGCCTCATGAATTAATAAATGCGCAGTTGCTGGGGAGGAAGACGGGGAGGGAGAAAGGTTGCTGGAGAAAAGATACTGGAAAAAGTCAAATTAGGAGCTGGCAAGACTGGAAAGGGGCGAGGAAAACGCCCGAAGTCCACTCGAGTTGGGAGGGGGGGGAAGTTTTGATTCTCCTGCTCAAGTTGGCCCGCCGAAAGCCACGTGGCTGCAGGATGTGCCTGGCGTGGTGGGTCTGGGGTTCGGAGAAGGTATAAATAATGCATGCCGAAAGGGCCTTCGCGGCCACTCTGGGTGGCTCCCAGATTGGAGAGTCAAGGTGGCGGCGGCTTCCCTTGGTAACTGAGGGGTTCTTGCCAGCACCGCCAAGTAAACTGAGCACAGGGATGTGATTTCCCTACGATGTCCCTGGATTTGGTATCCTGGGTTTTCTTTTTTAAAAAAAGAGCCGTTTCTTAGCCCTATAAGTTGGAGGCAGCGCGTGGGAAGGCTGGGCGGCTCTCTAAAGCACTGATCAAAAGGGCACAAATTAATCCCATACGTGGCATCGTAGGGTCACTTGGCTGGTGATTTTTCTTTTAAACCAAAACGCTCTTTGGTTCTGTTTTGGCATCTATGGCTTGGCTTCAACTACTGAGATTGAGGGCCCAGTAGTCATCTGATGATCAGCAAAGGGACTGGATATGAAAAAAAAACCTCAAGTAACCTCTGATACATGCATTTGAGAGTTTGGCTTTTCTTGATGTCCATGGCTGTTTTGTTTGCTTTTGAAGGCAACGTAAACAGATCCCTGGGGTTATAATGCCCACCTTTCCCCTCCCATAGCAATTTTCTTCCTTTCTTTCATCAGATTCATAAAATTACAACGCTTGGGGTTTGCTCGGTGGGTGGAATCTAGGCTAAGACTATGTTATTTTCTATAATTTTCTCAATAGTTGCCAAAGCTTGGGTTTGATGCAACAGAATGTCATTCCAAATGCATGTAGACTTGGTTTTGGTTACCTGGTCGTGGTGTTTTGTGTTTTTGCACATGCTCATAGACATACTTCTCCATATTATTTTCTGTGGATTTCATGTTTGAGACCTAGACTCAAGGCACAGAAGCAAACACCGATCCAAAAAAACACTAGGCAGCTAATAACTGCAATGACAAAACCAACAATATCTCCTAACAATAAGTTTGGGGTAATTTCTTTGTTTGTTGTTAAGAGTCATCAAGTGTGTAAGGGTCAGAGAAAGCTGGACGCCCTGTGCTTCCCCTTTTCTTTATACGTAGTTCTTTCTTTTCTGACTTGATGGGTTGTTTGTGTTCGTCTAAGTGTATGTTTTGTATCTAAGGTCTGATGTTGGAAAGAAGGCTTAAATTTAACAGCTAAAGGCCTTAAAAAGATGGAGGAGATGGCGGGAAAGATAAGTAGTACAGTATGTGTGTTCCTAGTTGGGAAAATGAGGGTTGCTTGTGCAGGGGAAACATTGCACAGCATCCTGCAAATGTAGCATTTTGTAAATGACCAGTAAAGTGACCGGACAGGATGGAAGGCTAGATTAAAGTGTGCAAGAAAGGGGGCCTTGATTTGTGATGATCCCCCCAACAATTTTACACAGAGATTTCCGACCATTTCACTTCACAGTTTGACTAGCCAGACTGTGGGTAATGTGTGACGATATACCCCCCAACTTCACCAGCCCCTCTTTGGACTCTGTCTTCCTTCAGGGGAGAGCACGGAAGGATGTCTTTTTCTTTGGAGAATTTGAGTCTGCGACAATAGCGGTTTTTAATCCCAGATTAACAATGGCCCAGAAAGGCAAGCGTGCACGCACACGCAGAGAGATGCACACACGTGTGTGGCACTTGCACAATCCTTTTCTGGGTTTCTTTTTTTTGGGGGGGGGGTGGAATGGGGTGCCTGCCTGCCTCTTTCTGAGATATTCTCCAGGACCGGCTCTGAGGGTTGGAGGCACACGGAGACCAGGGAGCAAAGGAAGTACTGTATATATGGGGCGATTCCCTGTAGGAGGGGTGGCACCCAGCCCAGCCCAGCCCAGCCTCCCTTGTGCCCTACCCTACGGGGAGGGAGGGAGGGAGGGAGGGAGGGAGACTCGGGGGGGGGAGCGGCTCCCAGCTTTGGAGGCTGCCTCATTGTCAGGCTGAGCTGCAGAGGGAGGAGAGCGTCCACTCTTAAGAGGACATGTCAAGTACAATTAGCGTTATCTGTCTAAATATGTGCTGGGAACACAGAATACAAGTGGAGGCCTGGGTGGCTTTAATGGAGACATATGCAAGGTCAGCCCGCCTCTTGCAATCCCCCAATCTGATTTGGGGGATTACACATTCTAAGTAAATTGGTGTTATTCCTCTTGCATCATTGATAAGCTGAAGCCAAAATAATAAAGCAGGGTGGGGGCGGGGGGGGAGAAGAAGGAGAGGCGAGTGGAGTAGGGGGGCCGCGAGACCCATTGGTTTCTTTTTCTTTTTATGAAAAAAAAATCTTGTAGCGGGTGGGGCACAGGGTGGGTGGTTGTGACGGGAGCAGGAGAAGATACTTGCTGGCAGACAGGAGTGGGCAAGGAGGAAGGCAAAAGACAAGGCAGGAGCAGAAGATGCAGGGTTGGGGGTGGAAGAGAGAAAAAGAGAGAGGAGAGGCCCGGGCAGCTGTGGCACTTGTAGGTTTGGGGTTTTTTTTTTAAGATGTTGGTTCATTTGTGGAACATGCGGAGTAAGAAAGAGAAAGCCAGTGATGCTGCCTCTGCTCATGTGAAAAGTGCCTTTGCCTTGACCCTGGGACCTTTTACATCCCACTTCCTGGACTTTTTATTTAAGAAGGGCCACCACCTTCCAGCCATTTGAGTCTTGTCTCACCCAGAGGCATGAAGCAAGTCCCACGTACTGTCCCCTCACTTCTGCAGGCAATTGTACCGGACAACCTTATAAAGGTGTTGGAAGAACTGCTGAAATAGTTTACAAATATAGTTGCACAAATTTCTGCAGGCGAATCGAGTAACTACTTCAAATGGATCGGCAAAAGCCAGTTGGTTCTGTCCAACTTAGGTTCCGCTCCTCGTCATTCTCTCAAGCTTTCCAGGGTGTTCTGCCACAGCTCCGGACTGTCTTATCAGGGGTCTCTTATTGGTTCTGATCCAGGATAAACATCCCACGGATGCCTAGGCAAAAATAAAGCCCCTCTTTCCAGATAGTGCAGAATCTGTCTTTATTTTTATTTTTATTTTTGACATGAAAGTCCAAAACAGAGAATCACCATCTTATCCCAAACCTAAGTTTCCTTCTTCTGATTGTGTGTTTGCCATCCACTGCTCCGGGTCCCCAATCCAGGACAGAAGGAGAGGAGAACTATTTGTATTAAACCAACCATGCACTATGAAATAGCCTGGCTGTTCTCTTGTTACAAAACTGGGTGAAACCCAGCGGTGCCTTCTGCACCAGGCCAGAGGCCGCCTGTGCCCCTCAGAATAAATGAGAGGGAGATGGAAATGCAAGTTCTCTTCCCTTGCTCTCACAGGGAGAAGGGAGGTGGTTCCCAGCTCCTTTGCTGAGCAGCTGGCTCTACCTTTTTCTCCTCCTCGCTTCCTGCTCTCAGTATAGGGAGGTCCACGTTCAGAAGATGTCTCAGGATACGTCCCTTTTCCAGCTCTGATAGAGTGCGGGAAACATATGGCTCTAAATAATTCAATTTAGTTTGCATGATCTTTTTTAAAAAAATCATCTGCTGCAACTGTTGTTTTTCTGCATTCTGCCCACCTTTTTAAAAAAGAAAAGAAAGAAAATAAACTGCTCAGATTTAGCCCATGAGTGTCAGACGCGCTGGCAATTGTATCAAGAAGAACAGCAGAATGGCAGGCCTTCTGGTCCCCTCCTCTTGACCTGCTGGATTCAACTTTTCCTAGTGTTAATTGTCTTTCCGAAAGATTGTGCCTTTTCGTGATGGTCTCAAAGTACGACAGCCTCAGTTCCATCGTGTTCACTTCTAGAAGCAGGTCAGGCTTACTTTGATCTACGATCCACTTGTTTGCCTTTCTGGCAGTCCATGGTATCCATAACACCTCTCTCCATCACTGTATTCTTAATGAAAATTACTCTCTTACATAGTAAAACAATTTGTTATTTTTAAAAAAAACACTTTCTTTGTAATGGCGATGTCAACAAGTTATGAAGGGTTCATACTGAATGGCACAGGGCATTAATTTTAAAATGTAATTTTCCAGCCTGGTTATGCCACAAATTCCCTTCACTGGTTGAAGATTGTTAAAAGATGTTGACTTTAAAAACCAGCTTCTACTCTACCTACAGTTCCATGGGGTTTCTTTTTCAAACTGAACTTGGCTTTTGGATGGCAGCAATTACCATATCGTCAGGAGCTGTGTGCCATCGTTGTCATATCTGCATATTGCTCCAGTATTTCCTTTGAGAAACAGCTGAAATGGGCATTCTGCCCAGATGTTTCCTCCCAGGAGGACAGCTGTGTTTATATTTTATTTATTGTAAAATTTATGTCCTGCCTTTCTCTGCATGGCAGATGCAAAAAGATGGCTTATAGTACCTTTTTTAACTTCAAAAGAGCAGATAACAATGGAGAGCTGACAAGCACATTAAACTGACAGACCGAAAATAGCTTTACATTTTTTAAAAAAGGATGCTTAGATTCTTCTCTGGACCCTTCCAAACTTCCCAGTTGAATCAACTGTGGCTATCCCGGTGATAATATAGCAGCAAGGATGGTGCTGGTTAAGTCAGGCACCAAAGTGATGCACAGAAGCACCCACTGCAGCCAAAAGCGTGGGCTCAGGTGTCTGACGGTGGGAGGCAGGAAAAAAGTACAGCATTAGAGGAGAGAGAGCTGCTCTTCAGCCCATCCTGTACCCCCAGAGTTGTCTTGCGGCTTTCCTATACAGCAGAAGTTGCTCTCCATCAGTAGTGAATAAAGATCCAGTTGGTTTCTCTGTATAGATCGGGAGGGCTTTTTTGGGCAGCAAAATGTCTTGGACGGATCCCAGGCTGCTCATCAGGTGCCACTCTGTTTGTGCCTTTGGGTCTCTCTGTGCGTGCCACTCAATGGTGTTAACCGCAGTTGTTCTTTTGCTTTTTGTGTGTTTGTTTTGTCTCAGGATGAAGTGACTTCACAGCTTTAAAACAAAGCAAAACAAAAATTTGCAGAATCCGATTTCCTGACCGTCGAAAGGTAGGAGAGACCACCAAGGCCACAAATGGGTATGTCTGCCCACGTGGGTTCTTTTTTACTAATTTTTCTGTGTCTCTGTGGAAATGTGTGTTCAAGGGGGAGGGTATAGTATTGATGGCTGTTCTTATTCATACACTGCACTTCCCAGTGCTACGAACAGTGTTGGCAAAAGAAGCAGGGCGGGTGATATCAGGAAGTGCCAAACAGTGGTTGAGCCACCGCGTGGATCTCCATCACCGCCACGATGAGTCTGAAATTTTGCTTTGAACTTTCTTCTTTGCCTGGCCTGCTGAAGAGAGATCTGTGGGCGCATGACCTTCTGAAACAACACATCCCCCTTTTTTTCTGAGCTGCCCTATGGTTAGGGGAACCCACATGCACCCAACTTACGTTGTAGGAAGAAATGTAAGGAAGAGCAGCTTTCTCTGCTGCCCTAGATTTCTTCATGCAGGGAATTGTTTTCTTCTTTCTGATGAAGAACTTTCAGTCATGCCAGCGTCATGCCCCAACATCCACCTTGCCACCCAGAGCGATCTTCTCCAGTTTTTAGCTGATGAACATTCATAATAAGTGTACCCTCTTCAAGTCCCCGGATTAATCAAGAGCAAGGGCTCCGCTCTTCAGCCTTCCAGCATGCTGAAGTTTGGGACGGCTCCCTAGCAATGCTGTCCTTTAACAATGCTGTCCTTTAATATCCAGCCTTTACAGGGGTCCGTGAGGCTGAATATGGGTGCATGCGGCGGGGACTCAAATGAGCAACGCAAGGGACTGCCCTTCGCTGTGTCAGAGGTGACCAGTGGAAGGCCAGTGTGATGTAAATATTTCTGCTGCAACAGGACAGGATTGGGTAGGGCTTAGACATCCATCCATCATTGATGGGGGGCCTCTGTGAAGCCTGGGGGTCGGGTCTGTGGCTGGGGGAAAGGAAGAACACAGACAGAAGGCAGCATGTGCCCTACTCATAAAAAAGTGTTTGTTTTCTTTCCCCCTTCTTTTTTTGGGGGGGAATGTCCTGCTGGGTCCCCAACTCTTGGCTTTGTCCTCCCAACCTTTCCACCCACCTGCTTGGCCCTCCATTCCAAACACACATTTCCCCCCCCACCCCGCCCGGCCTCCAAAAGATCGCTCCAGTAGGGTTGTGGGTTTTGTTTTTAACCCCCCCCCTTTGTGGTTTTCTTTTTCCAACTTCAAAGGAACCCCTTGATTGTCTCAGGATCGACAGGCAGTGGCCCTGAGACCTGATCACAGCTGGGCGCAGTGTAGGTCACGCACACACACCCTCACAGCACCCTGCCTGGAGCACTGAAAAGGAGCCAGTGAATGCCTCCCTTTGCATCCTTCACCGCCCTGGTAACAGCTCTTTCCTCCTCCTCCTCCTCCTCCTCCTCCTCCTCCTCCTCCTCCTATTCAGGACCCCCTTCCCTTTCACCCCTTGCTGCCGCCTAGTTCAGCCCCCCCCCTCCCAATTTGCCCAGCCTTTCCCATTTGCCTCCCATTCACTGGGCCTCTGGGCACCCAGACTACTCTCCTCTGCCACCCGTGACCAAGGACTCTGCCCTTCAGTTCCCTGGGGACTTGAGGTGGCTTCTTGGAGATCAAGCGGTCCAGGCGAAACAGGGATTAAGGACGAGTCTGGCGGGAAGGTGATGGGGCCACCATTGGTCCTAAGAAGCCTGCGGTTTTCTGCTCCCCCCCCCCAGCCCAGCTCCCTTGGACGAGCTGCTGGAACAGTGGCTGCAGGCGACTCAAAAGCTGGGGCTGCCCATTGGGGGTGAAATGGGGAGCGTGGGTGGGACCGAGAATACTCGCTCCCTTCAGTGCTCGGGGTGAAAAGCCACTTCCATTCGAAGTACCAAAAGAGAATCAAGAGGGGGGCCCTAGGGGAAGGCCTTCAGCTTCCACCTCCAAATCCCCACAGTCACCTGCCTATCTATGAACTGCCCAGTTTTGCCTCTTAGGGCAGGGCCCTCCTGTTCCAGAAGTCCTGCTTTGACCCACGCACCCTCTGGCCCACCCCTGGCTTCCTTTTCTAGGTTGTCTTTCTTTCCTCACAAAACTCCAGGAGAACTTCTTTGCCGTGAGAAGGCACAGACAGTTTCTCAGAGCATCACACTTCCGAAGTTTGCTTAGGGAGGGGATATGACATTCCTGACCCCAGTAATATTTCCATGGTGAAAATAACTCAATTCCTTGCCACGCACATGACTGCAGTGCCCGCCTGCACTCTCTTTCTGGAGTATTAACGTACACTCGCCCGCCCAGTTTCCCCAAACTGTACTTGTAACTGGACATAATCCCAATTTCTCCTTCTGTTTTGTTGTTTGTCATTCCCGGCTTTGTTGTTCTAGGGCGGGACAGATCCGCTCAATACCATGCAAACACAGGAGTGCTTATGTAGCTTTTCAAGAAACGAATGCGAACAATCGTGCGTTACAATAATCCCACCCCTGCTTCATTGACCTTTCAGTTTATTTACTTGTCCTTTGAAGACCAGGGTGCCCTGCTTCTTGGTCACATGTCTCCCGTGTTTCTTTGGCGGGGAGGAAATTAAAACAGTGAATATTTTTGGCTGGGAGAGGTGATTGTCGCCCCTGAATAACACAAACCTAACCCAGAGAAAGAGACATGTTGGTTATTTTTCCAGCATTGTGCATCTCTCTCTCTCTCTCTCTCTCTCTCTCTCTCTCTCTCTCTGTCTCTCTCTCATTCTCTCCTCCTTTCTTTTTCATCCACTCGGAAGCCTTACTTTACTTCCCCTGTCAGCCTAATTGATTGCATTAACCTTTCAGCGTATTGGATTTCCTAGGCATCGTGCAGCGAGAACTGTGCAATATGCTTATAATCTGGGCCGTAATGGACAGGGAGCAGTCAACAAACCCTTGTCACCAACAGGTTCCCTGACAGATTGCCTTTCTCAGACAATGAGGGGACCGAAGGTGCAGGCTGGCAAGGCACCTGGTGGGCCCGGGGGGGGGGGGGGAGAGAAGCATTGGCTTGGGGCATGAATGATAGGGAGGGCCCAGGGGACTTAGAAACCACTCCCCACCACTGCCAAAAAAAATTCTTTCTATAAATGTGAGGCCGGTCTGAAAATGCTGAGTATCGCGAAGGTCAGTCCACCTAATTTATGCGCTCCGATCTATGTGAGCAACATTTTCAGCAGAGATTTTGACACATATTTATAAAACATGGGCAAACGTATAAAATCATGAATGGTGCGGCCAGAGCGTTTCTCTCCGGCAATACGAGAGTGCGAGATTAAATTGATGGGCCCCTTGAGGAAGTTCAGGGGCTCACCCAGAGGAAGCGCTGTGACACATGAGATGCTCTAATGGGCAGTGTGGTACAGCTTTAAGAGCAGTGGCAGGGGGGGTGGCCACTGCAGCCAAAACATACGGGAGAACGGGCACCATGTTTTGGAAAGAGAAATGCGAGGATCCAGACCAACTCCAATTTCTTCTAAATTCTTCTTCTAATTTCTTCTTCTTATTATTATTATTCATGGCAGGGGGTTGGACTAGATGGCCCTTGAGGTCTCTTCCAACTCTATGATTCTATGATTCTTCTTCTTCTTCTTCTTCTTCTTCTTCTTCTTCTTCTTCTTCTTCTTATTATTATTATTATTATTATTATTATTATTATTATTATTATTATTATTATTATTATTATTATTATTATTATTATTATTATTATTATTATTATTAAAGAAAATTTGGTTCTTTGTTTGTCAGCCGGAAGGGGCTGACAACTTTTGAAACAAGAGGACGGATGAAAGAGAGGAGGCAGGGTCAAGGTAACGCTAAGGAAGGAAGAATGGGGAAACGGGAAGGGGGAGGGAGGAAGAGAAACAGCCGGCCTCACCTCTGAATGGAAGAGTAAACAGGCGTCGGGTGGCATGAAGTTAATTGATTGCTCTCTGCAACAGGCGGAACACTGTGTGTTATTCTGTCGCTGTGGCAACAACCCTCCCCCCCCCCCAAAAAAAAAATTGTCAGTCTGTTTGGATGAAGCCAAGCGAAACATTGTCTAATTTGTGGTGATCTTGGTGTTTGTTTTCCTTCTGAGGGTTGGGGGGGTGACGATCCATAGATCTGTTGCTGGTTTGAAACTCTTTTTCTTTCTTTCACAATAATAACAGTGATTATGATTCTGAAATAATCATAGGGATTTTATTAGTCACAATAGTCTTCTTTTTTTAAAAAAAGTCAGAAATCCAGGGGTACTGAGGGGGAGAAAGTTTTCGAAATCAAGGGGTTATTTCCTCAAGTCACCTTGATTCTGATACGAGGGCCACGGAGGCGAGCTATAAAAGAATATTTCCTTGCTTAACCCGGCGCTGTGGAGTGAGGGGTGTTGCAGGGGGAAAAAGGAGGCACTTATGGTCTGTTTGTGGAACTGATGCAAAATTAAATACAGTGAACTGAAGCATTTTGTTTGCCTTGTCAGGATCAGGGTGTGGTGAAAGTCGAAAAATATTTTTTTTTTAAGAATAGCCAAAGGTAGGCAAATATTCTGTGTGTGTGTGTGTGTGTGTGTGTGTGTGTGTGTGTGTGTGTGTGTGTGTTTTTTACTTCCCTGCCTCATTTCCACGTCTGTTATTCTATAGATCAGTATTTATTTACCAGCTGAGTGGCAGGTGCTGAACAAAAATAGATCACGAGGAGTTCCTGGCCTATGGGGTTTACAGTCTACACGGAGGGAAGAGAGCATAGTTTCTCCGTGTTTCTGAAGCTTTGGGGGTATTTCAGAAATTCAACAGGTGCCACTCTTCCATGGTGACAAAAGAGAGCGATGGGGAAAGTTTCTGCAACACCGTTTTAAAATGACACTTTCTATTGCTGTAGAATAAAATACAGGTCCCATCTTTCTCAGCAAAACGGCTACTTGGGGGGGGTGCATATGTTTCAATACAATAGTATAACAAAACAGAGTAAAGTGTAAAATTTTAAAGAGCACCAGCAAGTGAATCAAAGGGGGTGGGAGCGATTTCAGATCAATTAACTAAAAAGTGCCTACTGAAATAAAACATTTTTTGAGACCTCTTACAAATAGGCAAAGAGAGAGCTGAGCAAAACTTTCTTGGTTGGCCAATCCATAGCCCGAGTGCCATGTAAATACTACTAATAAAAATAGCACTTAAACATCATATGGCACCTTTGAGTGTCAAAAGCATGGGCTTAGGTGTCATTATTATTATTGCAACAGAAGAGGTCCAACAACCCTGTAGATTACTCAGTATTATGATCCCCGTATTAAAGGTGAAGAGATCCAGGGTAGAAAGAGGATCTTGGCTGGGTCCCCCTCAGTGAATCCAAGGCAAAGGGAATGGACCTAATGACCCACCGGGTCCCTTCCAGCTCTGAAGTCCCACCATGATTGGTGGTGATGATGTTCCCAGTTAGGTCAAGACATGGCAGTTCTGCTCAGCCTGAGGCTCCCTCTCTCATCGTCAGCGTCCATCACATGCCTTGCTAGACCTGAAAAAAAGAAGACAGGTTGCAAAAGTGTTAAACACAAAGCCAAAAAATCAAAGGTGCCCAGATATCTCCTTCCTGCACTGATTGGGGAAGGTTCGAGGGTAAAACAAACAAGCAAATAAATTATATGCCCCTCTCCCTTTATTTCAACACTAGGAGGCACCGGAGAGCTCTGTAGAAGGTATTTTTGGGGGTGGGTGGGTGACACAAGTGACCTTGGACTGGCGGTCTGCCCACCCCCGTACCCCCTTACTCTTTCTCAAGAGCCTGCTTTCTTGATTAAAAAGAGTCTCTCTGTGCTCTAAAGATGGATCTCTATTCGCTTTCTCTGCAGAGAGAATATAAGGGTGCATGTGGACTTTTGGTTTATTCTTATTTATTTATTTCTTGCTTAAAAAAGGCTTGTGCTTAATAAATAAAGCCCTCCTCTCTCGCTCCCCCCCCCCCACTCTGCTCTGCTGTTTCATGCATTCCCATGGGTGCCCCTTGTTGGGCTAGGTTTTAAGGACAGCTCTTGGTGCTGGAAGTCTTCTCCCTACCAGTTTCCAAGAAGGGGGGACCCATTATTGTGGGAGGGGGTGGGTGGGTGCTAAAGTCCTCTGGGTCTGGAGCTTTCTGCATTTGTGGGAGAACGAGAGATGAAACGCAAACCATTTGACTGGCAGAGGCGCCAGTCGAAATGAGGTGGTTATTGGCGTCAGAAAAAAAAAGCTAAATAACCCTGTAACTGGTATGAAGGTGAATTCATGGTCTGCTGAACACTGAAAATACGAGTTCTCTAGACAGGCGGTGGGAAATAACAGGGCAGAAGCTTGAGAGAAAGCTTTGGGTGGCCAAGGACAGGGCATAAGGACACCCAGGTCCTGCTAAAGGCGGCCTTAGTAAGGTAGCACATGTTCTAGTTTTTTGGCATAAAAAATTAGCATCCTGAGAACTGCGGCCTTTAAAAGAACAACCCCAACCAAAAAAACAGGGCAGCGGGTTCCTAGCTCTCAGGATAACGGAAAAGTCTCCACGCCTTCCTCTTCCT
The DNA here is from genome assembly GCA_037367245.1 of Phrynocephalus guinanensis. Classification (NCBI taxonomy): domain Eukaryota; kingdom Metazoa; phylum Chordata; class Lepidosauria; order Squamata; family Agamidae; genus Phrynocephalus; species Phrynocephalus guinanensis. The sequence goes on from CM074753.1 coordinate 2,184,400, forward strand.
TGTCACCCTTTTTTCTTTTGGGAGAGATTCTCAACAACATGATTTGTGGAAATAAACCAAAGCATAAATATCTGTAGATCTGTCTCCTACCTAAGATAACCTTCGTCTTGCAAGGGAGAAGAAAAAAAGAGAAAAGAAGCACACAGGCACCTTTGTGTAGGAAAAAGCGAGGAGCGGAAGAGAGTTTATCTTGGCTGCATGTGGGTCGAGGCAGGTGCTGGCAGGGAGAGAAAATTTGTGGAGAGCCGTGACTGACTGATGGGTACCTAGCTTCAGATGCGAGGGAAGCCCATCAAACTCGGAGGAGAACTGGGAACTATGCACCCTATAAAACAGCCTTTCTTAGGCTTAAAGGAGCCAAAGGTACAGAATGTCCTGGTTTCTCCAAAAGGGGGGGGGGGAAGGGGGCGCAGTGTACTTAAAAACGGGAAGCACAAAACAGGATAGGCTGTGGGCAGACAGACAGAAGGAACCATCTACACGGGGTATTGTTCTGAAATGGACATAACAGCATACAGTATTTTAAATATGTTTGCCCTGAAGTAGGTTTTCTTGGCTTGGATGGAAGTTACATTTCAGGAGGCCTTGCTTCTAAAGGCAGCTTGATTAGGATTCCCTGTTTAGGAGTCAGTTATGGTTCTTCAAAGATTGTCAGCTGGGATCTGGACGCTGGCCAGGTGGAGCTGTCTGGGGCCTCGCTTGCTTTCTAGCTCCACCTACATGTAGATGTCAGCTGTACAATTAGTGGCACTGAATAGGGCAAGAAGGCACACGGTCAGCTGGGTAGATGTGGAGGGAGAGACAGGAAGGATGGTCTCTAGGTGGATACCTGTGCCTTGTTCAGCGCTCACAGCGTCCGCACACATACCTCCCCCTTCCTGACGGTGACTTGGCAGCCGCACTCCGTTATGAGCTCTGGTTGGATCTGGACAAAGGCCGCTTCTAGGGAGACTAGAGAACGTTGCTGTCTGTGACCCTCTCAGGTCCCCTTGAGTCAGTTTTGAGCTGAATGCATACTAAGGGAAACTGAAAGGAAGATAGGAAGAAAACTCCCACTTACTTTAAGAAGTACAGGGATGAAGGGGTGGGTGCCCTTTTCCAAGTATTGTTAGACTTCAGTTTCCATCTACCCTGACCAACTTGAAAGGAATGGTGGCAGTTCCCCATAGATAAAGGAGCTAGCTCCTCGTAAATAAAGGATCTTGCCAATTCTTGTGACTTTTTTGTCTTCTAGCAATTCATTTCATGATATGTATTCCCAGCCTCCCCCCCAAAAAAAAAGCTCAAGCCCCCTCGCAACTCTTTCTCACCTTCCTAATGACCTTTTGAAGTTGATATAAGCTAAAAGAGATCATGTCTGAGTTTCATGGCTGAGTGATGAACGAACCCACCTCTTTTCTCAGCCTTGGGTCTGCCCTTCTACACCAGCACATGCCATAGGCTCCAAAACTGATCTGTGGCCAGGATCAAAGAATTCCACACTGCCTGTGCAGCTTTCCAGGGCGAGACTGCCGTTGAGGTGTGCATTTTGATCCGGTGCCAGCACTCCTGTGCAATCCAGCACAGAGGCAAGCAAGAACAACAGCTGATCAACTCCGGGTTTCACTCTTCAGAGGTGGGGGGTTCCTTACAACTACGCTTGTTATTATGCCCACTGCTACCATCTTTTTTGTTATTCAGAGGAGGAGGAGGAGGAAGAGGAGGAAGAAAGCCAGACGAGGGGAGAAAAATGATCTAGTAAGAACTCTCCACATTGCAAAACTTTATCCTTTGAATAATGTGTCAGAGAAACTGATGGGTGATAAAGGGGGAGACAAAGCCCAGTCAAGAATCCGGCTCAGCCAGTTTCCCTTATTTATTAAAGAAAAGTTTTTTTAAAAAGCCTAGATAATTAACTTTTTTGTTATGTTTGCGGGCACCTCCCCAGACTGGCAACTCCAGGGCGCCTGGCAAAGGAAGCTTTGCATGAAGGCAAGCCGTATCCTTGCCCAGGGACTGCCTCGAAACTGACGCAGAAAAAGCGACCGTTTTTGTCAGTTTCAGGAGCTGGGGGGGGGAGAGGGCCCGGAGCCTTGAAAGGGACTCCTCCACATCAGAGAAAAGCACCTTCAGTTGCTGCCGTGAATCCTTCTGAGTCAAGAGTCTGAGGTTCCCTGAGTGTACACTCAGGCTGCATTTGCACAAACAAAAAGAGTTTGTTTGAACTACTTCACCATCTCTCTCTCTCTCTCTCTCTCTCTCTCTCTCTCTCTCTCTCTCTCTCTCTCTCTCTCTCTCTCTGTGTGTGTGTGTGTGTGTGTGTGTGTGTGTGTGCACATCTTTCCCTTTGTTGTTTACATATCCTTTATGTACAGGAGTAGGTTATCTTACAAAGAGGCCATTACATTGGCATTACCCTGCCTCCCTCCCTAGCCATGGATTGCCACCCAGGATGTGTCCTTTGCCTCTAGAAGAAGCACATTGGGAGAAGAGTTGGAGCATTTTCATAGGTTTGCTATAGAGAAAGCAGATAGGAAAGGATTATCCTCTCTAGATGGAGTGGTTATTCCCTGAAGCTAAATGGCAGGAGATGGAATATAGATACTATTAAGCCATTTCTCCCCATTCTACATAGGGAACATATACACTGGGCCTTTTCGTGCAGGGCTAGCGTGGTCTAAATAGGGTTGCTTGAGGTCAGGGAGAGAAATGATATAACATTTGGTGGGATCCGTTCCATCCAAATGGCATGTCAGCCTTAAGCGACCTTCTGGAAATTTGAACACTTCCCCCGATCCTCTGTGGAGGGGCAGGGGAAGTGAAATTATGTTTGTGTCTGCTGGGCCATCACTGATGCACTGAATCGGATTAATTTTTTTAAAAAAGATTTACATTTTGTATAATGCCAACCAAGAAACTTCCCACAGCCATGGTTTTGAACAGCAGTTGACGCAAAGGTAACGGATTTTTTAAAAATAGTACTAATATAAGTGATTTAGCCCATCAGTGATGGTCTAGCACACACACAATTTCACTTCCCCTGCCCCTCCATAAAGCAGCAGGGGAAGTGTTCAATTTGTCGGTTTCTTGAAGCAGCTCTTTTATTAAGCCACTTCACGATACCAGGAATTGAAACCAGAAAGAGGAGACTTTGCCACTTTGACTTGGTTTTAGTCCGTTCCCATCAACTCATGTGCCGGGGATAGACTAAACTAGAACTGACCAAGCCCCACTCAAAAAAGTAGAGGGGCTAGCTTTGAGGAAGAGCAGCATCAGGAACTAGCTGGCCAGCAGTGTGAGAGGGGGGGAAGAGAGAGGGGGGGGGAGAGGGAGAGAAAGAGAGAGAGACTTCTTTCAAGAATAAACTGCTAGATGGAAGAGAAGCAAAAAAGCCTCGTATTAGATGGGAGGCAGTGGCTGAAGGCTGGTCCTCAGAAGCCACCCAAATGCCACAAGAGGCATTTGTTGCCTCTTTCTTTGAATTCCCTGTGCTGATTCTGTCCCCTGGACACTCCACCACAGCAGTATAGCAAGTACAAAATCAGTGTGTGATCGACAAACTGTCAGCTATGTATTTTAACGACAAAAAAAATATGGGTGGTGGGAGAGGCATGGGACTCCTCCTTTGATTTCAATATAAAATCTGCAATCTTCATCCTTCCTCACAGCCCTGGACTCCCTCTCAGCTTCTGGTAGAAAACATAATTCTTTGAGTTATACACATGTGGATGAAAGACTGGATAGGATATTTTTCAAGGTTTTTGCTCCAATTTTCCCCCTTCTTCTTCTTCTTCTCCTTCTTTTTTTAAACTCAAGGATGTGTCATTTTTTGTTTCAATTTAGCATTGGAGAATTTTATAATTTAGTAATTAAAATCTCTGATAGGCTTTAGAAATTGCAGCTAATTGAATTTAATGGAAAGATGATTTTCAATTTTATTTGATTACCCAGACCCCTGGCATTGGTATTTATGGGAAAAAAATAGGAAATGTGCAGTGTGGGCTAAGATGGCATAATTGAATTAAGGCTAATCGGATTTCTTCGTCATGAATTTCACTATAATTTTCCTATAATTTTCCATTAGATATCTAGTTTACAAATATTCACAAAGAAATGAAGCTCTTTCGGAATGGAGATTGCTGGCTAACAGGATTACCCAGGCGATAGCACGGCGGTGCCAGGCCAGGCTCCTTCAATAATGCAATTGCTACGTCTGCCTCACACTTACACACACACACACACACACACACACACACACACACTTGCCCCCTCCTGCCCCCCTGCAGCTTTGGCAGGAAGGACGGCACTGCCCCATGGCCCGGCTGCTGTGGGCCTTTGATCGTGGATTGGCATCAGAGTTGATTTATTTATTTTATTTATTTATTCAATTTATATACCGCTCCATCTAGCTACATGGCGACTCTGGGCGGTTTACAAACTGAACAGAAATCAAACCATAAACAGTAAAATACAATATTAACAGATAAGCACAAGTATATAAATAAAAACACTATAACTAGTAAACAATCTATAACAACAGCATAGAACAGGATGGGCTACAGATAAAAGCAGGGGTGTCAGGGGTGCTGCTGGGGAGCCCTCCTGGTCCATGTACTGGTGCTGTTGACAGCCTGTCCACCAGCCCTTTTAGGGGATGCACGCAGGGACGCAAGTGACGGTCTGGAGCAGGATCCCACCCACCCCCACCCCACCCACCCCCACACACCTATCTGCTTTCTGTTTTGCTTTGGCATAATTGTACTCCTAGCAGAAAGAGGGCCGAGTTACAGTGTCCTCCCAGGCTGGCGAGGAAGGGCCATCTTCAAGGAGAGAAACTTGGGCCCAGAGGCCCCACACCCTTGAGCCGGTACCCACAGTGGTTCATGGGGGACACCTTATTTATATGGTGTGAGCTTTCATGGTCAAGTCCCTCTCCTCAGACAGTAGGGACCCCAGAGTTTCATAGCTCGGTGGGAAGTAGCACTATGCTCTCACAAGTCCCGGTCCCGAAAGAGAGGGGATTGTAGCCACCTGAGGAGAGGCAGAGGGACACAGCAGCCAGGAGATGGGTGTTGCGATGGCGGTGGTGGGAGGCCGATTGTCCAGTTGTTGTGGCAAAGGACGGCTAGGTCTGAGGACACAAGTTCTTGCAATACTGCCAGCCTGCTTGCCGTGCATGTGTGTGTGTGTGTGTGTGTGTGTGTGTGTGTGTGTGTGGGATCCAGCCCTGTGCATTGATACTCATCGTCATTCCAGGCTTTGGCAATACTTGTCTGCTGTGTCAGGCTGCCGGTGAAGCAACTGAAACCGTGTGGAGGAGCAAAAGAGGAGGAATCGAGGGAAAGGGTACACGGGTTGTCTGCTCTGCTCAACGCCCAAGCCTCCAGGCGCCAGCCTTGATGAAATACAAATCAAACAAAAATGAAATTGACTAAAAGAGGGCACCTTGGTGCTCCTAATACATGTCCTGGTCGAGACAGAGAGGGGGGCGACGGAAGCAAACGGAGCAGGAACTCTGGAGCTGGGCTCCATCGCCCTCGAAGAGGACTGGAAAGCCAGCCCTGATAAGGGCCAAGGCCTTCTCTAAAGGCACGGTCAGGGTGGCCGGCGAGGAGGACCCATCTGGAGAGGATGTGGAAATGCAGTCCTTTTTGCCTTTTCATCACACGCTGTGGGCCTTTTCGCACGACCCCCTAAACTCCGCGGCAAAGGGCTCCCAGATCCGGAGCTTAAAATTGTTTCCCCACCAGCTCCGGAGTTTACAAAAAATTAAGTGCGACCACCCCCACCGAAGCGCGTCCCAGCGCACTTTTCAAGTACCTGCTCTTCGGGGGTGAAAAATTCCTGATGCGGATGTAACGTAGTGAGTGCCGGGCTCTCCTCGCTTCTGTTTGTTTGTTTGTTTGTTTGTTTGCCCCCCCCACCCCTTTAAGAGATACTAATGCTGCTGGGAACAGAGTGAGAGGTCAGAACGGAGGTGAGCCTGTATTCTTTTCTTTCTTTCTTTTTTTCTCCCTCCCCTCACTCAGGCAGCAGCCAGGAGTGCGGAGGGGGTGGGAACACAGGAACAGCGACAAAGCCCCAAGATCTCTGGTCCGAATTTAAGTGGCCAGCGGATCTTAGGGGTCGTGTGAAAAGGCTCTGTGTGGTCCGAGGGGCAAAAGGTGTTACCATTCAGCAACATCCAGAGAGCTACACCGACCCTCCCATTCCTGTTCTACGCCATGATGACCATGGCGCACAGTGGGAGAGTCTTCTTTGTCCATGCGGTGCCTGTACTCTCTAAAAGAGGCCAGCCACGTTCCTACCTTACTTTGATGCCGCGGGCACAAGTGGGCACGTCAGAGGAATCAAACTAGGACCCTTTATTAGGGTCACAGACAGCAGACAAATACAGAAGAGCTGCTCGATTCCCCATCCTTCGACAGCCTAGTGTGCATTGTTGAATCCCTGATTTGGCTTCCACCCTTGTTCCCTGATTGCCTGGGACCATGACGCAAGCTTCTTGGCACCAGGAAAAGGCAACCCTGAAATATTTTAAGCTCCCACACTCTGCTCCTCCTGCAAGGCTGAATAATCTACCAGTTTCGCCTTTCTTTCTGTAAGCCTAAGGAAGGGAGTCTACCTGTAGGACACCCCACAAATGTCACAAGATTGTGTAAATCCTTCCCAATGGGAGGGCCTTTGAATGACTAATCTCGTTTTCAGGATGATTTGCTTTCTTTTTATTGTTTTTATATAATATGCTTTTTTATATGTACTGTATATATATGTGGTGGCCTCTTTTATTTGCTTTGCAACCTGCCTGGAATCTGAGGAATGAGGTGGTGTATTCAAAAAAAAAAGATAACTAAATGTACTACAGAAAAGTTGGGATTATTGGTGGGAGATGACTGGTCCTTGCTGGGTTTGTTTTGTTTTGCTGACTCTGGACTCACTGGAACTGTTGAATAATAATCATCGTCAATCATTAATTTTCATCCTTCACACTTGTTGATCAGGGCTCACCTCTTTTTCTGAAAGCTTAGCAGCAACCCAGGGAAGTCTTCCACATTGTGTCCCACCTGCAGGGATGGGGATGTGCCATGAGTAAAGGACTGGACAGGATTGTGTGTTCATGACTCTCTCACCCTTTCCGTCCCAATACTTGACCAAGGTAGGGGCTTCCTAGGACAGTGGCAGAGAGCTAAGCTGCAAGTAGCTGTTTCTGTGGCTGGAGCGTGGCCTTGACTAACATTTATCCAGAAGCCAAGAGTCATGGCATGCCATGGGAAATGGCCCCTCTTGTTCAGGAAAAGCCAGTAGCAGGCCTGAGCTGATGCCATCAGTCTGCTGTCTGTGAATGTACACCCTTCACTTTCTATGTGTAGATACGTTGCCTATTGGGGGTGGGAGACAGAGTTATTATTTCATTAAAAAAAAAACAGGAGGAAAGAACATAATGGAGTTTTCTTTGGTGTGTTGGGTAAATATACCTAAGCCACTGTCTTTAAAACAACCGGACAGATTATTTGCCTGATTAAATAGGTATTTTGTGCTGGTTGGGGGTTATTTTTTCTTTAAACATCCTGTACTTTGTTGGGTGGTTTCTGAAAGGGCAAGACGTTTGCCCTGAAAGTAGAGGAGGGGAACAAACATGGCAGCCAGCAGAGAGAGAGAGAGAGAGAAGGAGAAGGTGGCTTTGCAATGAGTGGGATGGACTGGCATCATTGCCACCACCGATTTCCAGAGATGGAAGCTGAGAAAAACAAAGAATTAGAGAGAAAGTTGGACCTAACGTTTTTGTTTCAAAAGCTGACCCAAGATCACAGGAGGAAACAGGTTGTCCTAAGCTAAATAAACCTCTGGTCTCACAGATGGGACCAGCAACAAAACCTCAGAGTTTATGGCGTTCTCCTCCTCAGGGTTCCAATGGAGCAGCCTTGACCATTATCAGAATAGATCCTCCTGGTCAGGTGGCATTCCATACCCAATAAGCATACCTGTCAATTCTAGGGGTGGTGGTTTGTTGTTTGTTTGTTTGTTTGGGATTCCCATGGGTCTCCAGTCTCTTCCTCTACTTCTCTCCATTTTTGTGTGGCTGGTACCATTTTAGTTATATGTGTAATAATCTCCACTCGGAGAATAAACGAGCTATTAATATTTAGGACATCTGTAGAGGCAAGCCCAACTTTGTGGTGAATGGAGATAATGCAACATGGCGGGGTGTTTATTTGTTTCATTTCTCCTTGTCTTTGATTGAAACCTTTCAAGTAAACATGGCCTGCAGTCCACGTGAGGTGATAGGCTGTAGGCATGTTACCCCTCTTGATACAAGATTAGGCGATGATTTATGCTTTTTTCCTTGTCTGTTTGAAGTTGCTCTAGGACAGGCATGCCCAAACTTCGGCCCTCCAGATGTTTTGGACCGCAACTCCCACAGTCCTTTGCCATTGGCAACCTAAGCTTAGAATTCTGGGAGTTGTGGTCCAAAACATCAGGAGGGCCGAAGTTTGGGCATGCCTGCTCTAGGACAAGCCAAGATCACGCCATGGCCTCCGTGTAGCTAACCAGGGTGGTTTATAAAGGATGGATATGGTCTTTTGGGGTGCTTTCCACGTTGGTGAATTTTGGCTCCTGGTTCCTGAAGTGGCCAGTCGCCTACAACTTTTGTCGTTTCAGGAGGGGCGGCACTGCCCAGTCACTCTCACAAGTGGCGCAAAACCTGCCGCTCCCTCTCCGCACTGAGCCTGCTGGGAGCCTCAAGAAAAGTGGTTATTTCACGAAGGTGTGAAGATCAGATCAGAGAGAGGTGAACTTGCTAACAAATCGTGCGGTTGCCCAAGGGGCTGTCAGGGAGAACTGTGTCCCTGCCTTCTCAGGATGGGCCGAGGGAAGGCATGCTCAGTGCAATGCCTAATTGACCTGTGGAATTCCTTGCCACAGGATGTTGTGGTGCTTAGGAGCTCGTGCGGCTTTTAAACGAGGTTAAATGAATGCACGGAGGTGGGTTAGTGTATCAGCAGTGATTAGCGGTGAGAGCTAAAAATAAACCTTCCGAGGCCATAAACATCTGTTTATCAGATGCTCGGAATGAGTAACATCAGGAATGTCACTTCCCCTTCCAGCCCTCTGTGTGTGTGTGTGTGTGTGTGTGTGTGTGTGTGTGTGTGTGTGTGTGTGTGTGTGTGTGTGTGTGTGTGTGTGTGTGTGTGTGTGTTTCCCAGGCTTCTTGGACTGCATGTCAGAGTAAAATAGACTGCGAGTCTGCCAATGCCTCTCACAGCTCTTTTTGGGGCTTGATGACCCACCATATTGTCTTTTTGTTTCATTCTGGGGCAAGGCTGATCAAGTGGGCTTTACGGCGGGCAAGCCGGGCATCAGACTTTGGCCACGTTAACTTTTCCTCGGACGACAGCTTCCAGAATCCTCTAGCAAGTCAGCCGTTGGCTGTCTCACTTACACCTTCTGGGAGTCCAAGTCCAGAAACTGACTTTTCCAAGCTGTCGGGGAACAGCTGAGATTCCTTGAGTGGGTTGGTGCGGCCAAAGTATTCTGAGTATAGCTGCCCTATTTTCTATGTAAAAAGCTTCACATCAAGGTTATTATGGTGTTTTATTGGGGGCAGACAACTGGTCACCATCAGGTGAGAGAGGTTTTCTCCCCTCGTTTTTGCCCAAAACAATGGCATTAAGAACAATAGCAGGCACTGCACACACACACACACACACACACACACACACACACACACACACACACACACACACACACACACACGTCTGTCCAACAACAAGACGGAAAGTGAAAAACATCTCCTTTTAGTGGAAAGCATCTCACAGAGTTTGTTGTGTTCCCTCACAAGTGCAATTGTGCTTCTTGGTCTGCTTGTTTCTAAGTCTCCACTGAATGATCCCTTAATAAACGAAATATGAAAGATCCATTAGTTTAGGTTTGCTCCTTTTGCCTGCATGCCAGGACTTAATTGTTCTCTTGTTTACACGGACGTGGATTTGGAGCCAAGCTCTTTGGGAGTTGCCACTTTTAGTTTGGGCCTAATCTGAGTGTATTTCTGGAATCCAAAGACTATTGTGTTTTTCAGGAGAGGTAGGATGGTGCAGACGTGTACGCCGGCACGTTCTGCTATATCCGATAATGGCATTCTTGTTCTGATTTTCTTTGGAGGTGTGTGTGTGTGTTGGGAAGGTATCATCAAGTATCTGTTATGGATGCCCAGATTTAAGAATAACCTAGTCGCCATGGCCAATGGTGCCATTCTGGGAGTTATGGTCCAAAAGATTAACTTTTCCTGAGCTCCCACGGCATTCATTATAGCTCCATGGAACCTTCCTATTCAAAAGCAGTGTGCAGCTGAAACCTAAGGGCTGTTTTCATGCCAGGTCCTGCTTCCTGTGCAAATTTCCTGGATTTGGCCAAGATGAGGCAGAGGTTCCTGGGCTGAACATACGTTTAATCTGAACCAGCAAGGCTTTTCTTAATTATTTCCCCAATTCCCAAGATGTTATCAGTTGCGGCAGGGAAGAATTGTTTTGAACCCCACTTGGCAATGGAACAATAAGGAGACCTTGCTTCAAATAACTCTTCCCTGGGACCACAGAAAATGTATGTCCATCCCATAAACATGCAGGGAGGACCCTGTTGGATCAGGCCAAGGTCCCTTCCAGGCTGCTGTCCCGTCTCCTCATTAGCCCATCTAATGCTCATGGAAGCAAAAGGGGAAGGTGGCAGCCCAGTCTTTCTATTGTTCACACACCAAAGTTGTGTTCCCTGGGTATCCTGCCTCCCAAATTGGGAGAGCCATTTTGGTGAGTGGAAACCACTATGACTTGTCATTTTTTTAAAAGTGTGCTAAGCAACTCCAGTGATAAAAGAACACATGGACAGTATAGATTTGATCTAGGTGTCAAGTACGGATTCCAGGTAAAAGAAAATACGAAAATTGTGAAGCATTTCAAGGTGGCGCTGGGAAGGAGACATTTCTGTTGGCTTTTTGGGGTGATAAACGCTGGGTGGAATAGAAGGCAAATCCTCCACTGCTGGTACAGCCCTTGGAAAGAATCTGAGGATCTAAAGGGGATGGTGCAAAATGCATTTTCAGGGGGAGCGCATGGAGCTGCCACTTGGCTAATCCTCACTGTTGGAGCCACAGTTGTTTGCTAAAAGTGTTGCACCTAGACAAAGCCTGGGTGGGATGCACCTTCTTGGAGGATGCTTTTTTAAAGCCAACAAGTGGATGCTGCTTGTTTGTTTGTTTAACATCCAACATTTGTTTCTGCCAAGGAAAAAAAGGAAGTGCATAAGGACACAGGGCAAAGGAGGAGGTTGTGGTCTGACAGGGAGCTCCCTGCTCCGAAGTGGGCTGCCGGCAGGCACGCGGGAGATCGGCGGCACTCGCTCTGCTTCTTCCCCCGGCGGTGGGCGCAAACTTTTGCCCCGGGAGGCGTCTCGGAGTTGCAGGGAAAGGACGGGATCGTGCGAGCGGAGCGGGCAGGGGGAGAGGCCGGGGGTGGGGTGGGGTGGGGTGGGGGCAGCGCACCCAGTTTGCGCCGGACAATCCTTCCTTTAGTTTAGGCGGTTTAGGCAGAAGCCTCCGCACTGAGAACGCCCCGTGGACTCCCGAACCCAGAAGTCGAGGGGTCCCGAGGAGCGAAGTGACGGAGGCGCAAGGGATCCCCCTTTTCGCTCCAACCCCCCCCCCGCCCCCAGTTCCCAGGTCTTTCTCTCCACGTCGCCCGCAACAAGATGCCTCGTGCGGCAGCGATGCGGTTCCGCCTGCCGTCTCCGCTGCCCGGCGCTGGGGTCTGGGCAAGAGCCAAGGCTTTGCGGGAAGAAGTCCCCCATCAGCCCGGGCCGCCCCTCCGGGTCCGGGGCCACCCTTGATCGGTCCGCGCGGGAGGGAAAGAGGAGAGTTTCTTTCGCTCCCTCCTCCTTCTTCCCTCCTTCCCTGCCGGGGGTGGTGGTGGTGGTGGTGGTGAAGGCGCTTCCCTCCCAACGCAGCCCCGGAGGCAGGCGCGCAGGGAAGGAGGAGGAAGAAGAAGAAGAAGAGGAGGAGGAGGAGGAGGACTCCCTGGTCTCTGTCACCTGCCCTCCAGCCAGGAGGAGGGGAGGCCGGGCCCGGCGCGGCGGGCGGGGTGGGGGGCGTGGCCACAGGCGCCGGTCTCGCCTGCCAATCACCGTCACCTTTGACAGCCGGCCGCCTCCCCCCTCCCTCCTCTCCGCCACTGACTGACACTCGCCCGGTGCCCAAAGTGGATTCCCAGGGAGGTCCGTCCGCCGCCGCCGCCGCAGCCCCGATGATGACGACATCAGTATTTTGAACCAACTTGTTATTCGGGGAGCAATCAGTTGCAATTAGGTATTAATTAAGTATTATGAAAGTTGATTATTTAAGTGAATTCAGCTTTCGTCTCTCCGACTATGGTGAGTACAGCACAATTGCGGTCTCTTGTTTCTTCTGCTTTTTTCAATGCTTTTCCCAGACTTTGTAAAAAAGACATCAAAAGAGAAGGAAAGTGGAGAAGCGGGGGGGGGGGACGCCGCTCCTTGACCCTTCCTCTGTGTTTTTCATTGTCTTCCGTCCTCGGCGTGGGCTTCTCTTTCTCCACCTTTCCTTTCCCCGCCAGCGTCTCTTCCCCGCGAGCCGGCGGCGGACGGTCCGATGGAGCGGAGTTTGTCTATAAATAGTTTCTTTTTTAGTTGAATAAAACTAGCAACCACAGCTGATCGGTTTCGTGTTTCAGGCAGACTTCAAGGTCGCTGGGCATGTTCAGAGACACCCCTCCCCCTTTTAAAAAAAATAATAATATTTAAACTTTGAAACACCCCTCCTCCTTTTAAAGAAAACTTTTTAAGCCTCTCCGGAGGGGAAAAGTTGGAAAGCTTTGCCTTGTGGGGGGAGAGCTGTTGTTTCACGCGAGGGACCGGTCCCCTCCTGAATCAAAGGGGCAGGGGGGTGGCTGCTCTTAAAACACTGCCTCCGCTAACTTTCAAAGAGCTTTTAAAAGCCCTTCCTAGATTTTAGCCAGAGATGTCCAACAAGCGTACAACTGGCTTAGCTGGGTGTTTACTGTCAGGTGCAAAGGCACGCACCAGAGCTGTTTCACTTTTCTTTTGGTTGTTTTACAGAAGTTGCTGCTTTTCGTCCAGCCCCCCCTCCCCACCACCATCCAAGCTTGATTATATTTTATGGAGGCCACTAAGAGGTTTTCTGACCTGTGGGGGAGAAATAAGATTTCTCTTATCTCTGGCGGGGCGGGGTGGTGGTCATGATCGCTTAGCATTATGCCAGGCCCCACCGTCCAGAGGAGCATTAAGACAAACAAGGAGGAAGAAGTTGATTGTGTGGATTTGATGATGATGATGATGGTGATGCATTTGACTTTCCTCTCGCTCTGTCTGTATGTACAGTTGGCTCATACAAATGTTATTTCTTTTCTTCTTGAATTATTCTCCCCCCTTCACACACACACACACACACACACACACACACTCCTCTTTTCCCTCAGCGTTCCCCCATCCTGCCCGCAAAGGTTGCCTGTCAGGTTCCGGCCATTCTGTCTAAATGAAAAGGAATGTTAATTTATTCGGTACTAGCTGGTGACGGATGAGGAGGCTGCTCATTACATCCAAAGAGCTTTTCTCGCAACTTGGGCGGATTGTTTTTGTCGTTGGGGGGGGGCATATTTATCAGGGGTGCCCGTTCTTTCTTGGCTCCTTCTCCCTGCTTTTGTTTATGGGGGCAGAGAATGCTCATGCCCAGCGAATGGTCACTTTTAGGTAGCACAGGCGATGATGGAGTTTGTTGTGGGAGGGGAGCCTGGTTGCCCATTGGAGGCTCCTGTGGCCTAGTTTGGGGTGGAGGTTAGGTGGGCTTCTTTTGGGATGTGGGTGGTAGGGTCCTGTAACCTGGTATCTCCTGAATCGGAAAAGGTGACTGACTTCAAAGGAATTATTCAGGCCTCAGAAATCACAGGCTGGTTTATCCGACCAAGAGCATGTTTTGGCGTCGACTTCGCATGTGCTTGTTGTGTTTGGACACTTTTGGGAAAGTTGAAAGATGTCAGGGATTCCGTTTCATGGCTACTGGATGGAAGAAGCAAGGGGGAAGGGACTGCCCACAGGAGTCGCCTTTTTAAGCACTTCATGCCCTGGAATTGGACTTGTGCCACTCAAAACAGAAACTGCGCCCTTTTAAAAAAAACAAGGTAGAAAATTAAAATGCAGAAGAACAGCCACCAGTCCACTACTTCCTCCGCTTTTCCTCGAGAGTTAGACGAAATACCACCTCTGTTTTAATTCTCCGTAAAGTACAATGGGAGCTTGAAGAATGTTAAAGAGTAACTAACCTGCACCAAGCCCTGGTGTGTTCTTATCACGGTGATAAGGAAACCTTTTTCCCATCTCTTTCGTACCCCTTCCTCTGAAGCAAATGCAACTAATAACACACAGTTATCCATACATTAGACTAGCCTCTGCTTGATGATTTGACCTGCTTGAGACCATTCCTGTGGCAATCATTTAATAGGGCAGAAGATTGTAATAAAATGGTTGATGATTGACTGACCTCAACTTTGCACCTATTATTTCGGCCGGAAAAGAATGAGTGTACCAGTTTGTTGTGTTTTCTTTATGTTTTAAGATTTGATTTGGTTTGATTATTGGTTTATTATGCCAGGAATTGAAAGCATCAGGAAAACATTGGTGTGCGTTGTTTTGAAACGTCAGCTCTGGAAGGATCTAGTCTTGGGTGTGTTTTTATTCTTTATTAGGTCAAGGGCTTTAATGCTTAGCCTTCATGTGTATTTTGTTAAGGATGTGGCCAAGTGCACACATGGGGTTCTGCTGTTTTCTTAGGAGGGTGCACATTTCAGTTTAAATGGGAAAATAGTGATTTCATCTCTTGACCTTGTTTTAAGTTATAATGGGGGCGGGGGCGGGGAGCCCTTGGTGAATATTAGAACCTCCCTGAGCCAATGTTTTGCAACCTTCTTGGGCCTAATAATTGAAGGTCTTATCACTTCATCAGCTCCCTACATTGGGAAATTGGCTCCCTCTGCTGGCAGGAGCTATAGACTCCCGTTCAATAAACTATTTTTCTGTGTGTGCAATAGTATCGGGGAAGCCTCCATCCTGGTCTGTTAGTCCAGCGTTTGGCCTTTGGAACTTACGTCTGAACTCCTCCATCTGGTGAGCACATGGCATGCCCACGCCTATGGAAGACGCAAGGGTCTTGCCCTCCTGTAGAAACGCCTGAGATATTGTCTTAGCCCTGGAAATCATAGAATCATAGAATCATGGAGTTGTAAGAGACCTCAAGGACCATCCAGCCCAACCCCCTGCCATGCAGGAACCTCCATCACAGGACTCCCGACAGATGGCCATCCGGCCGCTGCTTTAAAATCTCCAAAGAAGGATGGCGCTGGGGTTGGCATTGTAGTCTGCATGTGGGTGAAGCTGCTTGTTTTGCTCTGAGGCCAAGGGCCTTCCTCGGTCGATGTCCTTATCTCTCCTAGGAACTGCCAGTCTCCTTGAGTCATGGTGACGCAGGATCCATCAGTAGCCTTCTCCGGCTCTGGGGAGGAGGAGGAGGAGGAGGAGGAGGAGCATCCTTAGCCTGGCAGTGTGTTTATTTACAGTTAGGACTTGGAGGCTCACGGTTGCTGAACCTGCGTTTGGAGGCAGGGTTTTGGAGGGGAACCCACACAAGCCCCTCAGCTGCAGTAGCCGGGTTTCAAACAAGCCAGCATAGAGACCCTCGTGTTCTGGGCAACAGCAACCCCTTTCCCTGAGATTGCAGGGTCAAACCTGGACATCATAGACCAGGCCCTGGTGATGTCACAGGCAAAAGGTAGACGGCGGGTGAGAAGAGGTCAGACGGTGCTTCTGGTGTGACTGATTTTGGCATTGGTTCACCGCTGGGATCTGGATCGCCTTGCCTCATGATCAAAGTCACACCTGGGTAATGCAAGTCCCATGGCAATACCGAGGAGTGAGGGGAATTATTGGGAAAGCAGGGGAGAAGCACAACACACCCAGCATTGCTTCAGGGGTTGTTTCTGTTCCTGCCAGGGCTTGCCCATCTCTTGCTGGGTGGCCTCAGCGAGCGCATGCCCGGAGTTTTTTCCGGGCCCTGTCCTGCTTCTGGTCAGTACAAGACCCTATAGATCTTATCACTTTGAGCCACTCTGTCCAGGAACTGGCTAGGCGTGAGTGAAGATCAGAGCCCAGTCTATAATAATAATAATAATAATAATAATAATAATAATAATAATAATAATAATAATAATAATAATAATAATAATAATAATACCGCCGCCACCACCACAGAAACAAGAATCAGATTCTATCCAGGACACTTGGCCTAAGATTCATCTTCCCCTGTAAGATGTGGAGGAGCACAGGAATTCTCAGACTCTGCCCAGCACCTTAAGACCTGACAACTCTACCTGAAAGTATTTATAGCCCACCTTTCTTTCCTCGTAGAGTGCAAAACAGCAGAAATAAAGTCGTCTTCCATTCAAGAACCAAGGAGACTCAGACTTGCTTAGCTACGGCGTGGTAGCTACTACCCCATGCCTGTTCAAACCGACTCCCAGAATCCTCTGGTTTCTCTAAAAGGCTTTCTCTCTGTATGACGGATAAAGAGACGATAGCCTATGCCACTGTGTGTAAGCACTTAATGTTTCAGGCAACCCCGGAGGCCATTGTTTTGCAGCATGTTGGTTGTGTGATTTTCGCAATGAATTCAGTTGGTTTTTGTACCACTGTCAGTCTCTCTCCAGCTAATATTTGTGCTTTTAAGGCATATCCCCAAATTAATAATAAAGCAGACTAATCATCTGGTCACTTCTGGAGAACAAGAATAGCCCGTAGGAGGCTTAATGGCATGTTTATGTAGGGCCCTTGGTTTAATTAGGATCACTTCTAAGTAAGCCTGCAATCCTATGCATACTCATCTGCATGCAAGCCCTTTTGGATACTGCTTTATTCCCTGTTGGGTAAAGGTGGATCGATTTGGGCTGTAGGAAAACTTAACCAGACTTCCCCCTTATGGGTATGTTGACAGATGCTGCTACCCAAAGGGTTTATGGGCAATTTGGCATTTTGAAAATTCAAAAACCAACTGTAAGAGTTTAATGTAGCAGATGGCCATTTTAAGAAAAGAAAAATAGTTTCCTTACCATAGAATTAAAATAAGTATTCAATACATAGTACATGTAGTCCAGTTGACAGAACGGGAGGTGCCTGTTAAATTTGTTTTTATAATCTGTAGTTCATTCTCTCTCTCTCTCTCTCTCTCTCTCTCTCTCTCTCTCTCTCTCTCTCTCTCTCTCTGCTTCTTGTATTATGTTTCTTTATTTTTATTTATTTTCTGGAATGATTCATCCTGGCCTCCTTTCTGTCCTGTCATTTGGTGAGAAATTCTTGGTATGATATGACACAATCACTTTTTATAGTGCAGTGCAGTGGTGGGTAGATACCGGTAGGTTATAGGAACCACTTGGATTTTGGCCAGAATTAGACTTGCCAGTCAGAGCTGGGAGGTTTCATTTAATATGAATATTTTAATCCCAAGGGTTGGTTTAGTTTATCAGAATGCATCTAAACTCACATCTTTCCAACCAAAAAAATCCACTCCTGGTTAGCCCATACGATCTACATTTCTTAATTTAGAGTAGACGCAGAAGTCATTTTGCTGCTGTTGCTTTAACAATTAGAAATCCTGGCTAAATTTGACGCAAAGATCCAAAACCACATTTTGCCCAATCCTTATTGTTGCTTGTGGGGGGGGGGAATCAATACAGAGATCCGCTTTTCCCATCTACCCATTATGTCCACATTAAAAAAAAGTTACAACAGGTTCACACCAAGGCTCTTGTAGACTGCAGATACAAAGCTGTCTCTTTGCTTAACTTTTATTAAACCCACCTTTTGTCACCTGCATGTAGTCCTTGCTACAGATAAGTAGATCGTTTCTATTGATCGGAGGAGCGTGTGCTGCTGTATTGATGGCGGCCAAACTCCTAAGCATCCCTGAAGCTTGGGAGGCTGTGGCCATTGGTATCTGTGCATCTTGATTTGCCTTTCCAGATCAGCATTTAATGAGGGAAGCAAATAAGGAGCCAAAGGTGGGGCAGGAGGAAACAGGTTCCTGATCTGAACTTTCTTTAAAGTTTCTCTCCTTTGGATGTCCTTTCTTGGCCCGTGGGCAGGAGGGCAGACTAGGCAGCGATTGCGTCTCCTTTCGTGTTTAGATGCAAAGGGAAGAAGCCCTTCCTGGCCAGAATAAGGCTGTGACACGTCCTTGGGACAGAATAAGGCTGTGACAAGTCGTTCCATCAGCTGTGACAAGTCGTCGGGAGGTCTGTTGTTGATTAAAAAAAAACATTTCTGTTCCTGCCTTCCTCCCCAAAAGACAGGGAGATCCAGATCATGATGAGGATGACGGCCTGTGTGTGTTGAGTTTTCTCTTTCTTCTGAGTGTTCTGACGAAAGGATTGTTGAGAAGCTGGGCGGTGCTTTGGTGCAGTGAACATTGGGCTTTGGAAAGAGAAAAGGGAAAGAAGACTAGGTGTTTCCCCCCCCCCCTCTCCTTGTTTCATTCCCTGGAGGACACCATCATTTCAAGTAGGCTGCCGCGTCACCTTCACTCCCCTTTAAACAGAAGGAGATCTAATCAGGCCCAATTCCGGGAAAAGGCATTTGAGTCATGCCAGCTCTAGAAAGGTAAAGGAGGAGGAGGAAGCCAGGACCTCTTGTTTCAGGGCATCAGGCAAGCTGGCAGCTCTCAAGGGCTGACCTCACCAGTACAGCCACCTGCCTCCATCAGGACATGGTCCGCCGAGTGGCCTGGTCTTCTCCACTATCCTTTCGGCTTGAGGGACCAGGGAGCCATTGAGGAGGAGTTGATATGCCTCGATCTAGTGCCAGCCTTGAGGTCCAGATACAGGTTTGGGACTGCATGGGGGGCATCCCAGGCGCAAGCAACCCTCCAGTTCTCTGCGGACCGGATCGATTTGGACGTCTTCAGCAATAAAAAATGCCGATGTCGTCCTAATTCACCAGGCCCCGAGATGACAGCAAATTTACATTTTTTAATTAAACTAGCAGCCAGTTTTTATGAGAGGGGGGCTGGGTTATGCAAATCAAATGGTTGTGTACGAAAGATTAGGAGAGTTTGGGAATAAATTCCACAAATGCTAATAAAAAAAGAGAGAGAGAATGAGAGAAAGAAAGAGAGGGACATTGTTCCATTAGCACCTTTTAGACTGATTTCCCTAGAGAGAAGTAATGGTCGCCGGTGGAGGGGGGCTGAGGGTTGTAAGGAAGTAGCTAAGATAGGTAACATTAATTTTTAGAATTGAAGGCTCTCCTGGACAGAACCCCCCCCCCCAGTGGACTGTGATACTTGGGCAGCAAAAGAGAGGGAAAGTTATTAGCTGGCATATTTGTGCCACAATCCCACAGAGACCAGCTGAGGACAGAACTTAAGGATGCAGCGGAAAGGTCTATGTTTGGGGTGCACACCAATGTAAACACAGAAATGTAACAGGAGAGCAAAAAAGTGGCACCCATTTTGGTGGCATTTTGGTTGTTCCTAATCGTGGATTTGGGTCTGAATCCTAGTTTAGGACCTTCAAAGTGTGTAGGAAGTAGAGGCATGAGCACAGCCAGGAACTCACCAAAGGAGTGAGGCTGTCCCCAATTGGCCGTGAAGGCAAGGTCTTTGGTTCTTGGTTGCATTTGGGGAGAACTGCAAGTTGAAAGGGTCTCAGGCACCCAATGTGCAAGTGGCCATTGTGACGAAAACAGTGGGTCAAAATAAGAGGGTGAGGGCCATGCTGCTGACAGAAAGGGATGCGAGAAGGTACTTGTCCTGAGGCCACGACCCTTGCCAAGCATCCTTCCCCTCTCGGAAGCATGGCTGCGCCTGCGTTAAGCAGTCCATAGGCTTTGGGAATCTTTCAGGGCACGGGTGCCCTGGTGCGGTGAGCCAACAAGAGCAGGTGTCTGCCGCTGCGATCCAAGGAGAAAGCCTTCCCAAGGCTGGCTGGCAGTGGCAGTTCCCAGTCCTGGGGCAGTTTCAGGTTCAGGATGAAAGCTACGCAACCATCACCATCACGAGCGCGGAGGGAAGAGAACCTGGCTGAGCTCCAGGCATAGCGAAGGCAACAGGACGCAGGACCACCCCCAGAGGGTCCCCACCTCCATATATCCTCTCTTCATTTGCGTTGGGGCAAAGGGATGAAACAGGGGAATGCTAACATGGGCTCCTTCCAGTCATCACCGAAGCCCCCAGACTCAAACGCTTCTGAGGACAGGCCACAGCTTGGCAACACAGCAGCTGCTTTGCATGCCGCAATGTCTGGGATGGATCCCCTGACTCAAGCCGGGCAAAACCAAATCAAAACAAAGCAACTGAAAACTCCAAAACCCAGAGGAATGCCTGCCATGGATTGCTGCCAGATAGGTGGCCGGCGGCTCTTGACTGCATGAAAGAGAACCACGGCAAGGCCACATCCCATGACTTCTCAGATGCAAGCAGAGTGTGGCACGTTTTCATCCCGACCACCTTGGGTCATCTTTTGCAGACACTTATTTGTGAACACCTGAAAGCATGACAGCCAAACCGCCCAGGCATACATGTGGTGTGGAGTTGGTACACACACACACACATCCCCTGTACCCTTGAGTTGAGGCACCATGCTCAACATGTTAATTGTGGCATTGTTAACGGTAGCTTTGTTCCAGCTGAAAACACCCCAGGGGCCTTAGTCCTCTGAAGGTTAGTGGCATGTGAGAAGAAATGCTAAGTTCTGCGGTGGATCCGGACACAGTTTTGCTGCCACGGTTCATGCTTAATTCATCGTGGTTTGAGTCTGGACCAAGTGAAGAGGATATGGAGTACTCAATCCATCCTCTTTTTCTGTCTGTTTCGTTTTTGTCTTTGCTGGTGCCTGGATGCTAGGAAGTAGGAGAAGGTTTCAGCTTGTCTCCAACATTTCTCCTCCTGTGCAAATAGAGCCAAGATTGGGTTAGAGAGCCTTCAAAGCCGAGTCTTACTGGAGAGTCTGCCTTTTACTCCTCCGTCTTTCTTAACCTGGGGAAGATGGTTGGGGTGGGAGAAACAGGCCAAGGAGCAGAGCTGTTTGTACTCAGATTTCTTCAGATGATTGCAAATGGCCATGTGATCTTATTATTATTTTTTTAAGTTTAATAAATATTATCTTTCTGGGTGTTTCTCTAGTACAAGGCTGGTAGTACAGAAGACGGAAGGCATCTGTTCTGAGCAGTTGCACAAAACTCTGGGAGCTGCAGTATCTTGAGTTTTGTAATGGACCTTACAAAGAGCGCATAGTTTTTGAAGAAAGGGGGGGGGATGAGGAGTGTGTGCTTTGCACATGTCTACTGGGGGGGGGGGAGATGCTCTGTCATCTTACTTCTGTGCTAGCTTACCAGGAAGTGGCCATCTTTATTTTGCTGTTACTATACTAAATATTAATTAAACATTTTATTTAAATGGTGTTCCAGTAGCCTCCCAGTAGTGACATTACAGGCACAGTTCACTGAGGCCCCCCATTGCCCACTCACCCCCCGCCACCTCTTATTAGCCATGGACAAGGGGGCTGGCGACAGGAAATAGGGGAGGGGAGCAGTTTTTGCTGCTAGTAGGCACAGGCACCTGAGCGGCGATGAATATCCTCTAGCCCAGTGTTTTTCAACCTTTTTTGGGCAAAGGCACACTTGTTTCATGAAAAAAATCACGAGGCACACCACCATTAGAAAATGTTAAAAAATTTAACTCTGTGCCTATATCAGTCTCTAAAAGGTTCGCCATTGCTGGTGTAGGGAGAAGCAGGACAGAGGGGCCACAGATTGAGGCAGCCCGCTCTCTAGCACCCAGTTCCCACTTACCTGTGTTGTTTTTTTAAAGACATTTTGCCCTGCATGGACTTCTGTGTCCAGTGGAGACCTGAGAAGGGGCACTGACTCTCCAGGAACACAAATAAGACCCAAAAGCCCATCTTGCTCTCCACACTGTGGCCAAGGCAGATGCCTTCAGCAAGTCCAGCGACAGGAGGGGAGGAGGATGAAGGAAGGCAGGAAGGAAAGAAGGCAGAAAGTGTTCTGCTTGTATACCGCCCCATACCACTTCAAGGAGTCTCTGGGCGGTTTACAGTTTTAATTACAGTAGGCAGGCTGCTAGACATACACATATGCAGGCTAGAAATGAGCACGTTTCTATGAAGAGGGGAAAGGGTACGAATGGAAAGAGAGAGGTGGGGGGAAAAGAAAGAAAAGACAGAGAGAGAGAAGAGGGCGACCCAAGACAGAAAGAAAGGGGCAAGACTTCAAGGAACCCATCGCGGGGCCCCTCAGAGACAGCTCTTCCCCTCCCGGACCCTAAAGGCCGGCCGGCCGGCCAGCCGTGCCAGTAGCCCCCCCCCTCCTCATCCGAGGCCCGGCGGAGGCCTCCTCCATCCCCTCCTCCTCACAGCCCTGCCGCAGTGCTCGTGGGGCAGCTGGGCGCCCCTCCTCCCCTTCCCCTCACCTGGTGGTTTGTTTTGGGCTGGGGCTCCCGGGCCGGCTCGTGTTGGCAGGCGGGCTGTCGGGCGGCTCAGTCCATTGGTAGCTGCCAGGAAAGGGGTGGTGGTGATCCAGGGTAAAAAAAGGAGGGGGGGAGAGGGAAGCGAGCGAGTCGCGGCGGCGGCGGCAGGCACAGGGTAAACACTAAGAGAATGAGTGGGGCCAGGTCCGGGCCTCGGGGGGGAGGAGCCAAGCTGGCCCTTGGACGCTATTTATAGCACCTCCCAGCTGTGGGCCGCCGGCCGGCCCTGGGTTGAATTTCTTTAGAATTTTTCAATTTTTCCCACGGCACACCAGGCAACATCTCGCGGCACACTAGTGTGCCGCGGAACAGTGGTTGAAAAACGCTGCTCTAGCCATCCCTACAGCCCGTAGCACTCCCTGGACAGAACGATCCTCCCTTTCTTTTCATGTGCTCCCATGGGGTTGAGTCTCACATCCAGATGTAATGAGAAGGGTTTGACATCCCAAGGGGTGATCTTGTGTTTGTGAGTCAGCCAAAGTTCTGTGTTCTCCTCCCATCCTCACCCCCACCCCCCGCCAGTATCTTCTGTGATTGAGCATGAGCGCTAGAGATTGCTGTGGTCCAGGATCTTGAGAGAGCTCTCTGGAAGGTGCTGGTTCTGTCACCGGCATGCTCCCCCCCTTCTTTTTAATCTGGTTTCTTTGGCTCTGCTTTCGTAAGACTATGCCATGCCAGGAGATGCACCCTTTAGCCCAGTCTTGTGAGCAAGTGATGGACAGAAGGTGCTCCAGACTTGTTCTCACTTCTTTCTGGATTTGGGGAGAAGGGGCGGGACAGCAAGAGCCAGAAGCATGGAGGTGTTGACAGTCTAATGACTACGCTATGAACGAACGTTGCCCTCCCCTGCTGTCTCAAGTGAACGATATCCTAGACATCAACCTAAATGTTCAGATCTCTCCTTGGCCACCCATGCCGCCTCGTGGCTTCTCCTACGGCTGCCTCCTCCTCCTAGGAAACCACCCCTCTTGCCCAGGGACAACTTGCAGTGACCACCAAACCCACGTGGACGCAGCCTCCTCTGCCTCAGCAGCTAATGTCTTTCCCGAACAGTGGTTGAGGAATGCACCTTTAGAGGCATATCTGTGGAGAGGAGAGATAGAAAAGCCATAGTGGCAACAGGATGACGTCTGCCCTTAGGCAGAGTGAGAGTAGTCACCTCAGTCTGAGGGCTAGTTATTTCATTTATCATTACAGTAGGACCCCCCTATATCCACTGATTCAGTTATCCACTGTTGGCAGAGGAAATAAATAAATAAATAAATCAGAAGCCACAAAGCAATCTATGGTCACAAATAGCCTCTGTAAAGCAAGCTTCTGTCACAAACAGCGGCCATAAAGCAAGCTACTGTCAGGAAACAGCAGTTTGGGGGTGGGTTGGGAGGCGTTCTCTCTTATCCATGGTTTTCATTATCCGTGGGAAGGCCTGGAACCAATCCCCAGCGGATACCAGGGCCCTACTGTACTGAAATTATATCCCGAAGAGTAGTGTGTTGACACTACACAGCACACCTGGAGTACTCCACTTCTAGATCTGAGGAGGAGCTTAACGTTTGTTGTTCTGCCTGTGGCCCCAGAGTCTTGTGGATAGTCCTGGAGGCAAATATTCTTTTAACTTTGTCTCTCCTCAGCTCCGATCCTTCACTCTGGGGCTCCTGAGGTGCGTGGCTGGTCCTCGCCCTGTCAACCTGCCCTATAACCTGGCTCAGACTTCCCCCTCCTCTTCCATGCTCAAAGGAGAGTCATCATCAAACATTTTCACCATGCTTTTTTTTTCCGCCTTCAGACGTGTTGATTGCCTGCAGAGCAGTGCCTGACGAAAGGCCAAGGCAGCCCAAACAGACTTGGACTTTTTATTATTCATACGTCCTCCAGTTGAACATGGCTCCAACTCGCCCCCTACTTTAGCTTTGCAAGAATCTTGTCGGTGGGTCAAGCTCTGAGAGAGAAAGAGAGAGCGAGGATGCCCAAGGCCAAGGTCCCAAGGCCAATTTCGTATCGGCAGCCCCTCTCGCCAATTTACCAGTCGGGTGAAATGGCACCATTGCCGCATGGCGAACCTGCCCATGCGGCCGCTCACAGATGCGCAGGTCCTGAGTCCTGAAGAGCGCATCTTCTGCTTTGCAGTCCAGCCTGCACAAAATGGGAACCGTTGCGCTATATCGCTCAAAATGGCTGCCCTGTGGCTGCTGGAGGACATCGGCCCGGCCTTTCTGTGTCAAAAAAAGTCAGCCGTGGTGGTGGCAGGTCATCGTCCCCTCCCTCCCCTTCCAAGAGCCAGCCCTGCGTCCCTCCCCCCTCCCCCCTCCCTCCTCCCCTACCCTCCCGACACTCCAGACATGAGCTGCATCTTCCTAGGGAAATGCAGTTTGTTTTGCCAGGGTGACCTGTTTAATCATCTCATTTTCTGGTGGCCATTTATTCCTTGTTACCACGGTGACGGCCCCATTAAGGGGAGAAGCAATAAGGCAGCGAGTCAAACAGGTAATAAAAACATTAAAGCCATGTGCGTATCGGCAGGGAAGGGGGGGGCACAGCGAAATTGCCACCAGGTCCATGCCAGGGAGACAGCAGGGGTCAGGGAACTGAGAGGGCTAAGAACTTTTCTCAACTTGCATAAAAGTTGTTTTTTTTTAAATCCACCTACCACCACTATAGGGTCTCTAAACTCCCATTTCCCGGAAAGTATTAATTCATGCTCGTCACTTCCCTACGAGAACGTGACCAGAAGCCAGAGGGGTATCCATTCACTCGGATGGGGTCTCCGCCATCTGGAAGGGACTTGGAGACAGCCCTGGGCCATTTGGCCAAGACCCTGTGGCAGCTGGGACATAGAGAAAGCAGGGCTCCACAACCAAACTGTGGCTAGCTCTCTTTTCTGAGCAAAATGTCGGAACAAGCCCAGACCCCTCTGTGGGGAGAGGCACTGCCCACTTTTCGCCACCAGAGAAACGTCGTTCATGTATTGTCTGTGAAATGGGGAGAATTCAGGAGCCTTCCTCTTCTCTGGGTTGAAATGAGGATAAGTTAATTAAAAGATTGTGTGATGTGTGGATAGAAGGAGTAAGGGGGGGAGGAGAATGGGGGAGGCGTAAGTATCTTAGGCAAATACACAAGAGCCCTGCACCAAGGACATAAGTCTCTCTTAAGCCACGGGAGTCGTCTTAACATTGCGCTTAGCACCGCCGCGTCTCATCTCCCATTAGAGTGGTAAAAAGTTTAAAAAGCTGCCTTCCGGGGAAAAACCCCCAGCTATGCATCCCCAACAAAACGACGGGGAGAAGAAAGCTGTACGTGGGTGGAAGAACCACAGCCGTGGCTGGTGGTTATTCTCAACTAGGCATCCACAACTAAGGTGTGTCTGACTGTGCTCAAGTAGACATGGAAGCAAAACCTACAATGCTCTGTGGCCACGCTGAAGCTGAGTAGATTTAGGCTGAAATCGTGTGTACCTGAAAGGAAACGTCATTGAACGCAGCGTGACCTCTGAGTAGACCTGAAAAGGACAACAAATCCATAGAGTTGGGTCTCCTTCGTTACGTGATGTAAACCAACCCTTCCATTAATTGTGCTCTTCCACCCTTGCCCTTGTAGGCGATAAAGCAAGGTTTTGCTTTTGTGTTGTTGGTTTTTTTCCCCAAGAAATTAATTTCCTTGATGTTGTTTTGGGTTTTATAGCTGCTTTTTGCCAGACTTTTATCAAAAAACAAATTTGCGGCGAGGACAGAGCAAGGAGCCAGCATGCTAAGTAAATATTCATGTGCAAATGAGCTATGTGACCTTGAAAAAAAAGGGGAAGGGAGAGGCAGGAAAGGGAAAACTTGAAAATTAAAAAATAAAAAAGTGTTTGCAGCAGGCTGGATAGGAAGCTATTTAAAGAACTTGTTGCGTCATGCATGCTGCCCCACAATGTCAACTCCACAATGTTATGTGAAGTTTTTAGGGGTGCATCTTTACCCCCACCCCAGTTTTTTTTCCTAAGTCTTGTGTGCTGTATTTTTAAGGTGGTTTCTATCTAAAAATGACTGGGTCCTTTCCCCCTCCTGATATTGAATGGTACCCCTGTGAGCTTTTATCATTATCACTATTGACCCCATTTCAGAGATCAGAAAGTTGAGTGTGAAACCCTCCAGAACACATTTTGCAACAACACAAGAAATTCTGTGTTGCTTTCTTTCTCTTTTCATTCCAAAAATAAAATAAATATCATAGGGATTATTGAGTTTAGTTTTTTGGGGGGGAGGAGTCAAATTGAGCAAAAGTTTATTAGATGATCTGAAAAATGTGTCCCCTATTTTTGGTTAACAATTAATTGTTCAACCTCATCCAGAAGCAGATAGGGCCTTGTTGTTTTTTAATTGAATTTAACTCAATTCAATTAAAAAAATTAATGGCATGAAATAAAAATTACAGAATTAGCGTCGAATGGAGGAGGAAGGGTGAAAAGATAGATAGAATAGCAACGGAACAGGGAACAGCTCAGTGTTGTTGTTGTTTTTAATTGATCAAAGTAGAAAATTCTCATTGTGTGTCTTTTTCCTGTTTGGGTCAATCTGACACAACGTAAGGCACTGCTGTGGTTGAAGCAAGGATCAGACTGAATCACCCAAGAAACATCAGATAGGCAAAGGAGCATCTGGTGAATCCTGAATATTTAGTCCCCTAAGCCAGTGCTTGAGTCAGGACAGCTGCTTTTTGGGCAGCCTGGTGATAATAATAATAATAATAATAATAATAATAATAATAATAATAATAATAATAATAATAATAATAATAATTTATTTATTTATTTATTTATTTATTTATTTATTTATTTATTTATTTATTTATTTATTTATTTATTTATCACACTTATATACCGCTCCTACTTCCCGAACAGGAACTCAGGGCGGTTCACATAAAATCACCAAAAGCAAAAGGCAAATAATAATAATAATAATAATAATAATTAATAATAATAATAATAATAATAATAATAATAATAATAATAATAATAATAATAATAATGAATGGCAGAGCTGTCCAGGACCCTCTGGATCACTGAGTCCATCTCCTGCCAAGGAGGCGCAGCAGGGAATCAAACTCCCAGCCGGGAGTTCTTAAGCTCCTCATAATCTTTTTTGGTGAAGCATTAGGGTCATGGTGCGATCGCAGAGAACGTTGTTTTTCTTCATTTTTAAAATTATGTCAAGAAATTGTAAAAAAAAAAAAACACCTGTCCTTTTCATAGAAGAGAATTTGCGGGGAGAATTTGCACGTGGTGTTCTGGATTGGGAGGTGGGGTAGGGTTGGGGGGTGGGTCGGCCAGATCAGGACCCGCTATACGCTAAGAAAAAGGAATTTTCTTTTGAACCAGAGGCGAAGAGAAAAGCCAGAGCAAAGTCACCCGCTCCGGATGCCAGAGCATGGCAGTGTAACTCTCTTGCTAATGTCTTTGGACGCCTGCTTCTCCGTGACAGTTGTGGCTCTGGCAAACAGATTGGAGAGATCGAGGCGTCTCTCTTGGCCCGGATGCCATTTCGTTCCGGTGCCTTTTAGCTGCTCAGCTGAGGAGAGGACTGTGGGTAGGGCGGGACAAGTGGGCATCCCTACCTCCCGGCATGCATGCCCATCTCCGTTGAGGGATTCCCCTGGAGATACCTCGGCGACTTGCCCTTTGACCTTCCCATGAGAAGCAGACGAGCTCCTGGAGGTTCCATCCTAACAGCCCTCCTCCTGGGCCACGGCCCCTCCGCGATGGATTGCACGCCTCCGTCACCCTTCCACCCAACTGTCAAACCTGGTAACTTCTCCTGGTTTGCATTTTATTCCCCTGCTGCCAGGGAGTGCCGTGGTCTCTTCCCCTCAGGCTTTCAGGTGTCTATTTGCTCTTTCTCCTTCTGCGACTATAATGTGGGGGTAGAGAAAAAGGGGTGTGGGTATCCCCAGTTTGTGCTTGGTGGAGGGAGGGGCACTCAGAAAGCCAGGATGGGGGGGGGGGCGAGGGACAGATCCTCGCTGTGAAGGTGTTAACTAGTAGCAGGTGATTAAACATGACAAGCAGTGACATTTCTGTGTGGGGTTCTGGGTAGTAGCAGTGCCAAGACTGAAGCTATAAAGGCTGACATTTTGTGTTATGCACTTAGGTTTTTAATAGACACCCTTCCTCCTGCTCCCTCCTCCCTCCTCCTCCTCATCCTCCTGCCTGTTTATTTCTTTCATTCATCCACTCTTTCGTGGCCCCTTTTCTCCCTTCAGTCCTTCTCCTGTCCTCTGCCCATGCGTCTCCTCTCCTCTCCCTCCACCTTTGCCTCGGCTTCCGTGTCTTAACCCTGTTCCCTTCTCCGCCCTTGTTTCTTTCACCTTCCCCTCTTTTCTCTTCCCTTTCCATCAACCCCTTTGATCATTTCATTTTACAACCTTGATGTCCCTTTAGCCCATCCTTCCCTCCTCACTAGATCTCTCAACGGCACTCCTTGCAAATTCGCCCTTCTTTGCAACTTCACACTCCT
Source organism: Phrynocephalus guinanensis (assembly GCA_037367245.1). Taxonomy (NCBI): domain Eukaryota; kingdom Metazoa; phylum Chordata; class Lepidosauria; order Squamata; family Agamidae; genus Phrynocephalus; species Phrynocephalus guinanensis. The sequence continues at coordinate 2,213,476 of CM074753.1, forward strand.
TGGTCGCCTTTCCTCGGTCTCTAGCTCCCCCCCCCACTGTCACTTTCTTATGTAGTTCTGTCTCTTTCCCTTCCTCCTCCTCCTCCTCCTCTCTTCCTCCATGCACTCACCTTCCCACACAGCCTCCTGATTCTTTTTCGAGGCCCCAATGAGATGTCGGAAGGGTCGCCCACCAGGACTGTTGTTTGACTTGGAGCAGGTGCTTTCCTCTGCCAAGTGATGCTTTGGTGGTGGTGTTTCTACATGTATGCTTTTTGGACTTGACTTACAATAATTTTACAAAGCTCTTTCCCCCCCCTTCCCTTCCTTCCTTCCTTCCTTCCTTGCTTCCTTCCTTCCCCCCCTCTCCCTTTTTAAAGTTCATGTTTCGGGCAGCTGAGTTTTGGGAACAGTTGCTGGCTTTATTCTAAAAAGAAGGCAACAGTTGTGCAGGGGAAGAAGCCGTAAGGGACAACTGCAGATTCTCCCTCTCTCCGCATACCTCTGGGAAGGGCGTTTGGAGGGGACGGTCATCTCCATGCATCTCTCTTTGCAGCTGGCCTGATGGCTCCATGCGGCAGCCGCTCAGATTTTTTTTGGGGGGGGGTCTGTGTGTCTGACTTAGAGGGGAACTTCGGCCTGTCCGTCTGCCCTGCTACCTCTCCCTCGCCTTGCCATGAGGATGCTTTTCTCCCCATCCACCCAATCTTATTGATCCGCTGCCACCGCAGACAGTGACTTCAGCACAAGCTGCCAACTAGGGCAGATCAATAAGAGTCTTGAGAGGGAGGCGAGTTGGGAGCTGGGGATGCTGTTGTTGTCCCCCCCCCCCCCACCCCCACCCCCACCCCAGCCTCCCTCTTTCCCTGGTGGGAGGATGGAAGTCCAACACGGGAGCCGGCTTGGCTTGGTAATAAAGCTTGGGTTCCCCTCCTAGATGCAAAATAATAATTGCATGCCGTCAAGTCAATTCTGACTTATGGCAGGCAACGTTTTCCAGGTGGAGAAGAATGAGAAGTGGTTTCTCATTCCCTTCTTCCGGGGGGGGGGTGTCCCTGGGACTGTGCAGGTGGACCGAGGCTAGCCAGGCTGGCTCCCCCCCCCCAGGAAGCCCAGTGGAGTCCCCACCTATGCAGACAGAGGCCTAACTCACTGTGCTATGCAGCCAGCTGCCCTAGATATATAGATTGACATTACTATGTTTTTAGGAATTTGTTTCCTGGTTTGTTCTTTAAATACCACTTAGGAAAGTGTGGAAGAAGGAGGGGATGGAATGAAACACTTCCATCATCTCTTTTATTAGCTCCCTCCTCTAAAAATCCACAGGATTTAAAGTAAGAACAAAAACGAGCAAGTCATGCTTCTAGTCCTCATGTTATCCAAAAGGGCAGAGCAGGGAGAGCTTGCTGGGCTCCAGGTGCTTTCCTCTTTAATCCCGCTGGAACACCAGCAGTCCACAAAACCATGCCAAATTTACAAAGCAGGCCGTGCATCTTCATTGTTGTGGCATAGTCCATCTGTGCTGATGGACCTTGAATGTGCGCTCCTGGCCTGGATCAGACCAAGAAAGGACTTGGTTGTGTGTCCATGTACACGTTCCGTGATAGGAGGTGGCCACCGGATTCTTAGTGGAAGTTTTGGGAGGGAGAGCCTCAGGGCTGCTCTGCGTGCTCTCTTCTCCTCCTCCTCCTCCGACTCTGCCCATTCGAGATCACCTCCATGAACCTGTTAGCTGCCTCTGCGCAGGTGCCGTGCTTGCGCTCAGCAGTAAAAGTTAATGAAATGAGTATTTCGGGATGGGGAGGGGTGGGGGGGAGGGGGGAGGGAAGTGGTGTACGACACCCTGGGGGCCTTGGGCTTTATTAATGGTGACCTGCCATTAAAAGACGAAAGTGCTAACCTGGTCATATTTAGCAGCTTTCAACAGCATCCCTGTGGCCTCCGCCGGCAATATCCACTCCTGCTCCTCTCCCCTCAGCCCTGGGCCAGCAGGAGCTGACTCGAGGCTTTTTTTTTCTGTGCTAAGCTGACTCCGTGGAGCACCAGCTCTGAAGTGCCTCTCGGAGCCGGTAACGCTGCCAGGCCGGGAGCCCTCTGGCCCCTTGCTTCTCTGCAGCCACTCGCCTCTGGGTTTTTTTGCTGCCGCTGGAGCAGCAGCGGTTCTGCCGTTTTATTAACACAAGGACTTGGCAACAGGACGGTTCCTGGCTCCTAGACCCTAGCCGAGATCAGAGACCTAGAGGGCTTTCTGCCTCAAATGAGGGGTTGGGGGAGGTTTGTGGGGCTGGAACCATGCTGACTCCAAACCCAGGGAGCCGACTAGGGTCATGTTTATTTCATTTGTGGTTTCTATCCTGAATTTGTAGCTCCTCTTCCCATTTCTAGCACATCAGATGCAGTTAGTGCTCAATATGGTTGGTGTTGTTTTTTAAACTCCCTGCCTACACAATAGAGGCGTCGATGGGCCAGAATCTGATGCTGGGGGACCTGATCAGTTCCTCCCTGTCCTGTCTGAGGCTGCAAAAAAGAGAGAGGAGGGAAGGGTTGCTGCCACATCCCTGTGAAATTTTGAAAGACCAAGTCTTTCTCTGTTGCCCCCCCCCACACACACACAGTGCCCCAATGTTTGGGCACCCAAGAAAGCTTGCCCGGTGCCAACTTTGCGCCCGGGCTGGAAGACCTGGTGCTTGACACTCACTGCTTCTTGAATGCCAGGCTGGGGAACCTGAGATCTTGGGATGTTTTGACCCCCTGCTCCCACATTCTGTGGCCGCTCGTTGTGCTAAGCATGCCCGGCGAGAGTCGGAGGAGGTAGAAACGCAGGTGGCCAGAGTGAGATCCGCTTTATCCAGGAGTGAAGGACTTTTGTTCCAGAATGGGGTGGGTTTTTTTTAATTTGCAGATGTTAAAAAGCAGGCTAAGAGCCACTCCTTTCTTTTCTGTGTGCCATCCCAAGAAGAGCTGGTTTCTGGCCCAAAAGAAAGCAGGGGGTTTGGAAATGCACCCATGAAGTCACAGAACGCAACCCTTGTGCTGAGGTGTTGTGTTTTGTGTTCCCGGCTTAAAGGCAGGAGCCCCGAGTTCAACTCCACACAGGCCCATAAAAACGCCATCAACCATCCTTGCCAGCTCTTGGCCTCCTCTACCTTACAGGGTTGCTGTGTCTGTAAGAGGGGGTGGGGGTAGAGAAAGTGACTTCCTCGGAAGCAGAGCAGATGCCCGTGTTGTCATAAATAGGCCAACCACAACTTGGCCATGGCTGTGAATTTTAATTCTGCCTGCGTTTACTATGCACGGTGCCACTCTTTTGTGGGAGAGGTGTTTCCCACTTCTCTCTGGATCCCGGGGTGTGGCTTGTGCCCCAGCTTGTGACCTGGACCAAAGAGCAACGCCTAGAGATCTGCTCATCCGCACCACAGGCCATCCGGAGCAAAAGGCCGGCAGGAGACAGAGCCTTCGGTTCGGCCGCCTTTTGCCTCTCATTTCCCTTGCTGCCAACTTGGCCCTCCCTGGCAGAACGGGCTGCGGCAGGTGGCTGCTGAGCCACAGCCAGGAATTCAAAAGCCTCCCATGAATGACTCATGGCTGCTGGTTCGGAGGTACGGCCAAATGGGCAATGCCCCCCCCTCTCTCTGTTGGCTCCATGCCCCAGCTGATCCGAAGCCAGCTCTTACTGCAAATCTCCACATCCTGTTAGAAATCCTTAATCAGCTGGAGACAACTGGGTGGGTGGTTGGGGGGAGCAGGGGTGCAGGATAGAGTCCAGGAGGAGGAGGAGAAGTCACCCTCTTCCCTCAACGTTGGCTGCGTTTTTGATGGCGAAAAGGGCACGAGTCAGATTGGGATGATGTACAAGCAGGTAGACCCTTCTGCCAAGGCAAAGGCCTCCCTCCCATTGGGAAGAACAGTAAAGGAACCCCTTGTGCAGATGTGGTCCAGTTGGGGGAGGGGGGGGTCCTATACCTCCAGGAACTCCAAGCAGATCTCATCAATAACTTCATTTCTGCTCAAGAGTGAAGGGCTTTGGTTCCTCAAGGAAGCCCACTCCATTTCCCTTGGCGGCCTGTCTTGATATTCATGTCCATGGGGTGACAAACGTCTCCAGCCTGTGGGACGCAGTGCTGAAGACCTGCCAGCCTTTTCTCTCCCCCACCCCTGAGTCAGGAATATCCATGTGGCCCCAACAGTAGGGCCGCCTCCGAGGCGAGCACGTATCCCCGATAAAGCAGAGCTCGGGCAGGGTGGAGGGCACAATGGACTGGCTCTTTCCGGGCAGGGCCTTCCAGCCTTCTCCCACAGCTCCCGTCCATGGCCGCAAATATAACACTGATGGGTCTGAACAGCTTCAGCCAAGCGACGAGGGGAAAGAATAACAGGCTCCCAATGTCAGGGGCGATTACTGGGCCGTTGCTATTTAGGGAGAGGCTGGTGGGTTTAAGGCTGCTTCTGTTCTATTGTCTCAGCCTCTAGGGCACTGGAGACAGGAATTTGGCGGGGAGGTGGGGGGGGGGGGGGACCAGGGGCCAGGCATGGTTGCGGGTGGGTGTCCTGTGCCTGGAAACAGACTCCTCTTGAGAATGAAGAGAGGCAAAGAAGAGGAGGGGGGGAAACAGGGGAGGATGTGACCAGGGGGCCTAGGAGGCGAAGTATTGGCAGGTGGAGCTATGAGGAAGATCCAGCCCCGTGAAAGCAAAGGCTCTTGTCTCTTGCTTGGCACAGCTTGGCTCACTGACTAGAGCCATCTGCTCTTTGTGTGGTGTGTCTGCAGGACCCAAAGACAAGTAATGAGTAACAGTTCTCTCTGGCATAAAGTAACCACTTTACTATTAGTTACATGAGTTTGCAAAAGAGCCATTGTTAACACCCTCCCCAAAGTAACACTTTGCTAGTGACTTTGTAATTTATAAGACATTATTTCCTAGCTCTGTCTGGGACAAGCCATTGCGGCACCAGCTTG